>OY992533.1:44468183-45068183 GCA_963921185.1 Dasysyrphus tricinctus | reverse complement strand
TATAATAAAATTAAGTTGATTTTTTAAACTTTAAGATATAATGTAATGAGTAAAGACAAAATTTTTGTATCATAAAATATGTATATTAAGTAGAAGAATATTCCAATTATGTATTATAAAATTTTTTTAATTCTGTAAACCGATGTCGGAGTATAGTAAAGCATAATTTGTGTTTATTTAAACAATTCTGCTGAATTTCAACGTATGATAATGAACTAAAATAGGGACTTAACAAAAACAATAAATATAGATTTAGTAAGATATTACATACTTAAAAGATGTTAAACCTATAACTATAAGGATACTATTTAATAAATACAAATACAAAAATATTATATAATTATAAATAGAAATAAGAATAATTAATTTCGTATTTCATTCTTGATTTTCTCAAATGTTTATAAGAATATATACATACACATACATATACATAATAAAGTCAATTGAAAAAATGCCTAATGTTTTATTTTTTATTTTTATTTTCTAGCATTTTTTATGACAGCAGTTGATTACGAAATACAAAAGGGACGAACTAATTTTGAAAATATAGGCAACAGCAATAAAGAGAATATATAAATATTAAATAACAAAAATACCCGAAAACATTTAATTTCATAATTCTACTTTGTTATGTGGATTGAAAGTTTTACATGGATGAAAAAATAGTGTGCAGATAAAAAAAATTATCAAGGTCACCGAAGCTATCAGTTAATGTTTTGTAGGAATAATAAAGTATGGGTAAAGAAATCAAAAACGTTACATTTGGTTAATATAGTGTTGCAATATATGTAATCGCTAAAATGTAACAGTAAAAATGATGTACTAGATCAGCAATTTATAATAAAAGTAAAATTTTGTTTTAACAAAGTTTTATAAGACCTTCCCATGAAGCGACTATAAAATGTTCCTCTTTTGAGCACACGTTTCGGCTTCATCTTCACATTTTGCTTTGGCATTTAAAGAGTAATGAACTCATGGTAGAGTATCATAAGAATCCGGTATGAGATATTTCTTGTTATCATAAGGACTAAGAGCAATTTTCGTTTCACATTTTGGTCAGTTGACAACTCCTTATAGTTCTCCAAACATCCAACATAATCCTCAAATGTTATCTTTGTTTTAAGAACTGATCGCTCCACACCCTTAGATTTTTTAGTGGGTCCAACGTTGCTTAGTTCCATGTTAATTGTATATTCCTTAATTTCTTCATTTCTGAATTTCTGACGGGATTCAGCTTTTTCTTCTGGTGTGGTTAAGACTTTTAAAGTACCTATATAATTTTGATATTTAACCTTTAAAATGGATCAGAGGGGTATTATTATTCTCATCCTTCATCATACCCAACACTTTTTTATTAACATATGGTATACTATAAACATTTGGTTCATGATATTACTGATATCATAATTTTTATGGCAATCTCTTTTTATTAGTTGATCAAGATCAAGGTTACGAATTTCGTAGATAATAGAATCGGTGCCCGTATGTGATGTATTTTTGTTGATATTAGCCCTATTTTTTATATGTATTTGTATATTCATTAAAAAAAAAGTAGAATGTCAAGTACAACAACAAAAACGACAACAACAACAACAATACGGAGACGGTAGTATTGTCGACTCAAAAATCAGGACCAACCTACACGTTTTCAATTCTCAAAAAAACAAGTGATACGAAAAATATGTTTGTGCTTGTTCCACGATTACCATTTATTATAAACGGTGACTAAGGTCCAAAGTCCAACCGTTGTTGATAACGTTGTTAAGTCTTAGAATTCGTTCCTGATTCAGGTATTCAAACAGGTTTACAAACAGGTAAACAGGTGTACAAACAGGTAAGCAGTATGGAGCAGTTTGGATTATCTAACTTGGTATCTATGTCCATAGATATAGGTATGCATGTACCGGTTCCAATAGGGCAATTCAAAACAGGGAGTTCAATACAGGGTAGTTCAATACAGGGCAGTTCAAAACAGGGCAGTTCAAAACAGGGCAGTTCAATACAGGGCTGTTTAATCAGATCAATTCAATACAGGTAGTTTAAAACAATAACAGGAGAAAACAAATTTCAAACTGATTTTAAACATCAAAGTCTTACGTATTTAACCTCGTTATGTTGATTTTGTGAAACGTAACCATATGTTCTTAACCTCGTTCACAACGTGGTTTGGGTTTTTATATTATGTTCTAAACCTCGTTAATAACGTGTTTTAGGTTTGTATATTATGTTCTAAACCTCGCTCACATAACATGTCTTGGGTTAGTGCATATATATATTATAGGATCCCACATTGTAGGTATTTGATTAAATATCATTTGTAAGGATAAGAATGATTCACACTTTTTTCCACACGATGAATTAAAAAAAAAAAAAAAATTGGGTGCCAAGTTTGGTGCAGAACTTACTCAACCATCGGTGCACACATCAATTTTGTATTAGTTGGAGTAGGAGTGACATAGATTTTGAATTGGGTGGATTAGGAGCTACCCAACCAAATAAGCAATATGCCAAATATTGAACTATCCTGTTATTGTTTTAAACTACCTGTATTGAATTGTTCTGATTAAACAGCCCTGTATTGAACTGCCTTCTGTTTTAAACTGCCCTGTATTGAACTGCCCTGTTTTGAACTGCCCTGTATCGAACTACCCTGTATTGAACTCCCTGTTTTGAATTGCCCTATTGGAACCGGTACATGCATACCTATATCTATGGACATAGATACCAAGTTAGATAATCCAAACTGCTCCATACTGCTTACCTGTTTGTACACCTGTTTACCTGTTTGTAAACCTGTTTGAATACCTGAATCAGGAACGAATTCTAAGACTTAACAACGTTATCAACAACGGTTGGACTTTGGACCTTAGTCACCGTTTATAATAAATGGTAATCGTGGAACAAGCACAAACATATTTTTCGTATCACTTGTTTTTTTGAGAATTGAAAACGTGTAGGTTGGTCCTGATTTTTGAGTCGACAATACTACCGTCTCCGTATTGTTGTTGTTGTTGTCGTTTTTGTTGTTGTACTTGACATTCTACTTTTTTTTTAATGAATATACAAATACATATAAAAAATAGGGCTAATATCAACAAAAATACATCACATACGGGCACCGATTCTATTATCTACGAAATTCGTAACCTTGATCTTGATCAACTAATAAAAAGAGATTGCCATAAAAATTATGATATCAGTAATATCATGAACCAAATGTTTATAGTATACCATATGTTAATAAAAAAGTGTTGGGTATGATGAAGGATGAGAATAATAATACCCCTCTGATCCATTTTAAAGGTTAAATATCAAAATTATATAGGTACTTTAAAAGTCTTAACCACACCAGAAGAAAAAGCTGAATCCCGTCAGAAATTCAGAAATGAAGAAATTAAGGAATATACAATTAACATGGAACTAAGCAACGTTGGACCCACTAAAAAATCTAAGGGTGTGGAGCGATCAGTTCTTAAAACAAAGATAACATTTGAGGATTATGTTGGATGTTTGGAGAACTATAAGGAGTTGTCAACTGACCAAAATGTGAAACGAAAATTGCTCTTAGTCCTTATGATAACAAGAAATATCTCATACCGGATTCTTATGATACTCTACCATGAGTTCATTACTCTTTAAATGCCAAAGCAAAATGTGAAGATGAAGCCGAAACGTGTGCTCAAAAGAGGAACATTTTATAGTCGCTTCATGGGAAGGTCTTATAAAACTTTGTTAAAACAAAATTTTACTTTTATTATAAATTGCTGATCTAGTACATCATTTTTACTGTTACATTTTAGCGATTACATATATTGCAACACTATATTAACCAAATGTAACGTTTTTGATTTCTTTACCCATACTTTATTATTCCTACAAAACATTAACTGATAGCTTCGGTGACCTTGATAATTTTTTTTATCTGCACACTATTTTTTCATCCATGTAAAACTTTCAATCCACATAACAAAGTAGAATTATGAAATTAAATGTTTTCGGGTATTTTTGTTATTTAATATTTATATATTCTCTTTATTGCTGTTGCCTATATTTTCAAAATTAGTTCGTCCCTTTTGTATTTCGTAATCAACTGCTGTCATAAAAAATGCTAGAAAATAAAAATAAAAAATAAAACATTAGGCATTTTTTCAATTGACTTTATTATGTATATGTATGTGTATGTATATATTCTTATAAACATTTGAGAAAATCAAGAATGAAATACGAAATTAATTATTCTTATTTCTATTTATAATTATATAATATTTTTGTATTTGTATTTATTAAATAGTATCCTTATAGTTATAGGTTTAACATCTTTTAAGTATGTAATATCTTACTAAATCTATATTTATTGTTTTTGTTAAGTCCCTATTTTAGTTCATTATCATACGTTGAAATTCAGCAGAATTGTTTAAATAAACACAAATTATGCTTTACTATACTCCGACATCGGTTTACAGAATTAAAAAAATTTTATAATACATAATTGGAATATTCTTCTACTTAATATACATATTTTATGATACAAAAATTTTGTCTTTACTCATTACATTATATCTTAAAGTTTAAAAAATCAACTTAATTTTATTATAAATATCAATATTTTATTAACACATAAATTTCTTTGATATAGTACTTTATGTAGGTATATCTTAAAACTAATTTTAGATAAAGTAATAGTCTTCTATACGCTTACTACCCCACGCTAAAGTTTTAGATGAATTAGGGATAACAAATCTTTTATCATCATCAGCAGTAAGACTGATCTTATTTATTAAATGTGTGTAAATAAAATGTTTATCACTTCTAAAACAGTATATCTTTTTTAATAAAGATGTAGACGGGTTATTTAGACAATCTCTAAAATCATTTAGAGTTATCTCATTTGCTACAATATTTTTTTTAATCCCTTTTATTTTCTTAACTATATCATCTTCAGTGACAATGCAGTAGGATTTCGATTTGGTGCCTACAAATTCAAGCAGCAATTTGCCTGAACACTAATCTTTAAACTTTCCTAAGACCTTTTTATTCACTCTTGGAATATTATATTGATTATTCTTTGGATAATCACTTGTATCAAAATAATTTAAATTTTTGTTTATATCATCATACAAATCCTCTGTTTCAAATTCATAAATAAGTGAATCAGTATCAGTATATAATAGCTGTAACTTATCACCATATTTATCTTTCATAAAATTGTAATGAAAGTCATACATTAAGGTCTTAGATAAGTCCAGAATATAGAAAACCCAACGTATGTAGGCTTATCATACTTAACCTTCAATCGACTCATTTGAATGACAACTAAGTTTTCATGTATAATCGAACAACTATGAAAATTTGGTTTACTTATAAGAGAATTTGCCCCCATACGTTTACCATTATTATCCCATTTTGTAATTAGTTTTACATCAACTCTTTTTTCTACATTTTCCATAGTTTTACCAAAAACACTGTTATTCATTAATTTATAAAAGTCTTTCTCAAAATCATTATTTGATTGGGTTCTTAAATGCGTATTAAGATCGATATACGATTTTAACCATGTATTTTGATTGAACTCTAGGACTTTATGTACTTTTTTCAATACTAATCCGTTTGATAGACATTGTTTAAGGTTTCGGTAATGGATAACATATCGTGTTTTATTAAATTGATTTGCAATTAATTTTGAGTTTTTGGAATTTGTATATGGAGGTTTTATGTTTTCAGGGCAAAATGGTAGTTCATTATGCAAATCATGCAAAAACTCGGGATAATCTAAATCTACACATAAAATATAACCTTTATTTGAATCATCAGGTATTGATTCTATATTTAAACTTTTAAATTCCTCTTCATTTAACCATCGAAACTTGTTGATGGGAAGATATTGACTCATTGCCCATCCATACAAATTATTTGCATCGAAATACCCCAAAAAAGATGATTTTTTAGTCTCATCAAAGTTTGCCATATATTTATTATTAGCCTTAGCATATCTTCCGCTGCATTGGCTTAAACCTCCTCTTATACCTTTTTGTATAAAGTGGGTCATATCAACATCTGTAAAAAGTTCTAATTCCACTTTTGTACTTTTCAGCATTGCATCCCAGCTTAGACCTGGTGCTGTATAATACTGACAGGGATCAAGATCATACGTTTTAATACAAACATTCCGGAAATTTTCAAAAACATCTGCTAGAAGCATAACATCGGTTTTTAAATAAATATCGCTGTATTCTCCTAATGTCTTTATATTGAAGGTATTCCATACTCTTTGAGCATGTAAATAATCATCATTAGTTATATTTGAAGAATTTAAAGTGCTATAAAAAGCTGACTTTGGAGGAAGATGAGTTTCTTCAAGTTTTAGAGATGATGTAACATATTCATATGGAAAAATACCTTTTTTAGTAACTAAATTAAACATATCCTCCTCTGGGAAAGCCTTTTTAGTTTCAATAAATTGTTCTGAATTTAAATTCTTTGATAGTTTCTCAATACTAGAAGCCATAAACCTTAAGGAATCTATAAATCTAAGTTGAATGCTGCTTTTAAAAGTATCCCCTTTAATGTATTTAGTAAATGAGATATATCGTTCTTTGTTTGCGGGTATCACATCGATTTTTTCATCATTATCACCAAATTCTTTTACAATAAAGTGTGAATCATAGCCACTTAAATTATGTAATATAACTGGAATGAAATTGGGTATTTGATATTTCAAATTACATTCAGAATGTGCAGCACCTCGAAATTCTCCTGTGAGATGATCATGATCTCTTACCCGATTTTCATTTAAAACATCACAACATATAAAACAGGTCTTAGAATTTTTAAAATTGTCTTCTTCCTTATCAGTTAATTTGTTCATTGGAGTCACTTCTCTTAATATTAATTGAATACGCTGTGCTTCATCTATCAAGTTATCCATAAAAACCTTGGGGCAGCTATCACCTCGGTACAATACAAATTTACTTAATGAATCATCAAAATTACATTTAATATAATACGCAAAGCTAAAAGGTTCATGAAGTTGAACGTTGCTCGAAAATGATGCAAAAGGATTTGGTGAACAAGTATTGATTGGTTTTAAAGCTGCTTCAAAATCAGCATAAATAACAAATGGAACACGCATTTTTTTATTAAAGTTTTTAAATTTTAAAATATTATTAACTTCGGTTGGTAATACTGTATGCACCTTATTGCAATCATGTTTAAGATGTTTATTAAGACTAGCTTCACAACGGAAGTATATTAAACATCCATCACATAACCATTTTGTACACTTATGTTTAGAAATTTGGGTGCTTACTAGTCTATTTAAGTTTTTAATCCAACAATAATGTTTGTTCTCACCATTTTCTACATATAATAAGTTTATATGCTTTTCCTTTTTATCACTACTATAAAACACAGGTCCTACAATAGTATTATTTTCTAAACCATACACATTAACACTTAAATTATTAAGTTTTTCAAATTGGGAAATTTTTTTTATATCCATCGGGAATTTTACGCCGCTTAAATTTAGAACTCCAGAATAATGAGGATATGAAGAAACTCGATCAGCATGATGGTTAGCAGGATGTAGTGCAGATACAATAGCCCAGGCAAAGCATGCATTATCATTGTTTTTAACATTGATGATAGCTTTTTTCAATTGTATATTCATTGGTAATTCGGTATACGATGATCCACGCATAGGGTTGTATTTATTAATGTTGATTTCAAGGTAAAGTACATCTTGTAAGGCCCATCCACTATCACGCTCCTGAAATTCTTCACTCTTAGCTATGATGTCTCCAGTAAAAGTGTTATAAATTTCTTTTAAATCACTTGATTGGTTTATGATTTTATATTTTGTATTAAAAGATTTAATGTCAGTCACCATTTTTTCACTAGCATTATCTTTTACATATAGTCCGAACATTTCAAAAGCGACTTTTATAACACTTTCAACCTCCATAGTTTTCTTTACAAGTTCTATAATAATAGCTTCTTGCTTCTCCATAAAGTCCTTATATCCAATTTGACGATCACAATCTCGAACTCTATAGCTTTTTATACGGTTCTTGAAAGCCGTAGATATAACTTCAACGTTTCCTCCATACCCATCATGCTTGCTACAAGCATTTGTTTTATGCAAATCACTCTTTAGGTGACCTTGGAACATTGATTTCATAACACCCAGCTTGCAAATATTGCAATGTTTGATTTCATCATTCAAATCACCTTCAATTTTAATCCGTTTATTTTCAACATCAGATTGAGAGTTTTTCCTTTTTTTTGATATTGCGTTGTATGAAACGATTTCATGATGATTTTTCTTCATGTGATAGCTATAATTCCTAGCGTTATCAAAAACCGCACCACATTTATCACACAGAATTGAAACTTTTTTATCATGGTTCATCTGCCTATGACGCGCAAGACTATCCCGTCTAGTGAACGTGGTTTGACAGAGCTCGCAAGTAAACATATTGTTTTAGAGGTTGACACAGATGTTTGCAAAATTTTAATACTTATTAGATACTTGAATGTTATTATTCTTGGAAAAGTTTTTACTTTTCTTTTCAAATAACTGGGAAACAGTGTTTTTATTTTTATTATGTTTATAATATTTAAACAATATTCTTGAAAAAGATTCACTTTTAGCGAACTTAATAACTGGGTAATAGTGTTTTTTTTTATAAATTTATTTATAATATTTAAACAATCTTATGATAATATAATAGACCGTACAATTGATGTCTATCCACAAATATTTCACAAAGAACTCAGCAAAAGACGTCATACCTACATCGAGTTTTTATAAGAAAATTAACTATCAGTGTTACCCACATTAGTAAGAAAAATTGTACCACAATCTAAAAAGTAGTATAATGTAGTACATAATGCAGCATAACGTAGAATAGATATAGAACTATAAAGGTAGCAGCGTACTAGATTGTATTAAATGGTTGATACTCCTTTTCTTAAACATTCACAAAACACCCAAAAACACCCGGTATTGGCAACTCCAAGCGACGACAAACTAACAAAGGTACATGTATTGCACTTAAGCACTAACATACATACCTATCAAAAATCCCTACTCAGTCTTATAACCATCTTAATCTAAATTTCCTGCAACCAGCACCCCTACACAATACTTTTCAACACAACATACATATACGAGTAAGTATAACATGATACAACATGAATTCATAGTCATGTAACTCCCTACTATTAATAGCACTACAAATCTATAAATAAACATACAAAAATACATAAATATGTACATACAAACGTCTCTCTACGCACAAAACAAATCATCTTTATCATGAAAAGGTTTCAATAAACATGTTTAAACATGATGTCATAAACCATGACACATTTTTTTAATGCACTTTATTCAAATACTCAACTCATGACGATCACCACGACCACGACGCGATCCCCCCACCCGACAAGCACTTTTCCCTCATCTCAAATATATTCTTATCAAAATACCATATATTTATAAACTCTTACACTGACCCCACGGCGGCGATCACCATCATTTAAATATATTCTAATCTAATCATTTCCCTCAAAAATTAAATATTATTTTCTAATTCATTCATACATTTCTCACACACTCACCCAAGCAACACTATGAACCCAACGAGCCGCGCGCCACCACGCCGCGCCGCCACCAACATCAAAACCTCCACACAAGCCTGCCGCCATCCACCGTAACACATCTATGGCTGCCACTTCCAACCCCAAAAAATTCATTACAAATGTTACCATCCTCTTTGGTGCGCGCTCCTAACTGATGTACCAGTCAACGACAAAACCCACTTACAATCACCGACCAAAAAGATACCTGCGTTGGCAACCATAAAAGTACCTAGATTGCCTTTACTCTCCATACAAATGTGTCAGAATGATGGACCAATGCCTTGGGCGGTTGGGTGGGTCCAGAATCCCCCAAAACACACTACTACTGCAAGACTCGATATTTTAATAAGTGAGTAAGCTATCTGATATCAAATGAATTTGGTGGCGCAACAGCTCGCGGAGAACCAGAGCCTGTGGCTTCCAGCGTGTAGTTGGCAGGAATATAATTGTTTGCCGAGTCCGAACGGCTAAATCAGGAGCACTTATTCATGACAAGTATACTCCCGCAAAAGGTAGTACCTCGGAAAAAACATTTCTGTTTTTAGGTGGCAGCGGCTGGTAATCGAACCCAGACCCAGAGGCATGACAGTCCAACACACTAACCATTATGCATCGAGATTTTAATGGCAGTGGTTGTTTGAATTTTTGTCATGGATCTAGATTGGTTGCCTAATCTATGACTGGGCACCAGACCTAGAATGCGTAAGTTATTGTCCTTATTATATTCACATTCACTTATTATATGTACATTCAATGAATAGTTTTGAGACTAAGGCCCAATTCCGTGTACACAGAAAATCGTGTTCAAATCGGTTTGTACGATTCCGCAAAAATTAGTTTCAAATTTTAGACAGATGCGTATATACTATCAGTCAAATTTATTAAAACTTATGTTGGTTGCGCATAAAGTGTGTAAACGGAAAATAATTCACGCTTGGCCCTAGGACCCCATCTTTAACTGTAAGTGTAGAATGTTATTGAGGCTTTATGCCCTCTTTCTTTGATGTTTTTTCCATTTTGCTTAGAATCAAGTTCAATGCCAAGATATTTAGCAGTGCTCGAAACCTGTTGTCGAATTCCGTTAATAATTGGCGGGTCTTTGTTGGGAATTTTAAGTTTCTTTCTAATCAAAACCTGTTCTGTCTTCAGTAAGTTAACGTTAAATTCACAGCTAATGGCCCAATTACTACAGCTTATCAAGATCCGTTTGTATAGAAGCCCGCTCTATAGTAGGTACACATTTCCCCGGGGCACACGATGTCAATCTTATCTGCATACCTTCGTCAATTATTTTTTTTCTTAAAAAATGCTTTAAATTTTTTTGTATAGGTACACTACAAAATGTAGTTTTATGAAACCCTTTCAACAATTTTTTAATGCTCTGCAGTAGTTTATATGTATTTATTCAAACAAAGAACAATCGGCAAAAATGTATAGAAGGTGGTCTAGGAACCAATAACAACGAGACGTATGTCGTCACTATGGCAGCTCATTTAAAATTGCTGTGTGAAAAAAGTTATTCGCTAGTTAAGCTTTTGTTTTGGTGCATTTTAGTGTGAACAAAATTTATAAAAACAGGTCAAAACAGTACCAATAAGATGTATATCGTTGATAAGGTATTTTTAAGAACAATAATAGTCACCATAAAAACTTATTTAAAATCACCGTGTGGACAAAGTTATTCGCTGTTTTACTAAACTTTGGTAGAGATAGAATTTATGGAGCTTGTGTAATAACTAGCGAATAATTTTCTTTCACTCAGTGATTTGAAATAGGCTTTCTTATTGACTATTGTAGTACATAAAATTACCTACCTTTCCAACGACATACATCCCGTTGTCATTGGTCGAACTTGCATTCACACTTTTTTGCGCATACTAAAAATAAACATTTTTTTCACACTTAAATGAACCACAATATTTCACCAGTTTACTTATAACTTTTTTCACACAGTGATTTGAATTGAAATCCTATGAAAGATATTGTAGGTTATACAAACACCTTTCCAATGACATAGATATTGTCGTTATTGCTCAGACCAGTTTTCATACATTTTGTCCATACCAAATATGTTGTATTCATACGAGAATGCACCAGAACACAATCCTTTTTAGCGAATAACTTTTTTCACACAGATATTTGAAGTAAGCCTCCATAGTAACTATTGTAGTTCATAAACATACCTTTCCAACGACATACATCTTGTCGTTATTGGTCTTGTAGACCGTTTTGTCCTATTCTCCTTTTGGGAATGGTCTATCTAAGCAATTTAAAAAATTAATATATCTAAACGATTTTGTTGAAGTTTTCGTAATTTTCCGAGAAGGTTCGGAAAGTGGTTTTTGTAAAATCCGCCTTCTGTCACGCGTCCCGCTTATTTTTCTTATATTTTATTTTATTTTATTTTAAACTGAATTTTTGTTATTAATCTGTCTTAAACCCATGGTATCGCATGTGGAATTGTAGCACTAAGTTAGTGGAAATGGCGGTTTCTATAGTGGGGCAGTCTTGATTTCGATTTAGAAAGGGTGTCACACAGTGATTTGAATAGATTTTTGACAAAAGTCTATTCTCCACTGAAAAACTATAACTGAAGGTTTAATTTGTTTGCAGGATTAACCTATTCCGATTTAAAATTGAGTAAAATCAACACTTAACTCATTTCTAAAAGATGGCGGTCTATTTGAATGACAGTCAGTTTATCAACCACAAATAACTTTTATGTGTCCAAAAATTACATTTCTATTCCTTAAATTGCGGGTGCTCAAATTAAACAAAAACTGAAAGCTTTTCAATCTAACCCATTCTCATTCATGCAAAAGATATTTTTTTTTTATTTTTTAAAAATTGAACAGGATTTTAATTTCCCGCAGCTATAGAGAGACTTAAAAAAAAGCCTTTAAACTATTAAACCATTTCGAAACATTAACTAGGCCAATCCCTGTCACAAACTGTTAAAAAAATGTTAAAAAGACTCTGATGTCATACCTATACAATTTAACCTGCAATCACTACAGATATGCACTGATGACAGCAATGGGGGGACCCATAGGTCTGTTCTATTTTAAATCAACTTCAGCTTCCTGACTTTTAATAAAAATCTCATCACACTTTAAATGTTCGACATCCGCTACTTTATTTGCACACGAGGTGCTCTGTCAATTATATGGCAACGAAATGTTTTACTTTTTTTTTTTATTGAATCCCGGAATTCACCTTTGGTTACATATTGGAGTAGGTCTCTCTTTTCGTCAGCCTCAAATACTACTACGAGTAGCATACCCAAAATCGAATAAAAAAAACATTGTGACTTTATACCAACAAATAATAAACGTGTGTTGAATCAGGTCAAAAAGGACGTTTGTTTTGTTTTCTCTGCTCTGCAGGATACAGTAGACTGACCCGTAAAATAATAGAAAACGTCACCGCAATAATTGATTTGTTAGTCCGGCTTTACTCCATGGCTACCATGCTTCAGGTCTTCGAAGGGGGTTTAATAGTCACCTCGAATAATATCCAAAATAAATATTTTTCGCAGTGCGAACGAATCGAACTGCCAAATGAACGAATTTTACCATTTCCTGAAACTGCCCATCCAACAAAGCCACTTCTCTGTGTTGCGCAATAAAACTCAATAACCATCGGATGTCCTTTCTGCCGCACTTGGCCGCCTTTGATAACAACAAAAAAGGAAACAAATCCAAAAAAAAAAAAAAAAAAAATACCTTGGTCCCGAATCGGCTCGGCTATATGATGCTTCAAAGTCACGCATATTTGGCATTTGATTTCTGGAATTGGTCCTCACCAACTATAATATTGGCCCACAAGCAAAAATCTCTGCTTTCGATTAAATCGATAAGCCATATGGAAGGGTCACAACTCACGGGACTATAATATAGATGGTGCTACCCCTAATTCCGAATGCGAGGCAACACGCTCATCACACCTCCCTTAACGCTCTTGATTACAATGTCAGTTCGTTCTCGCATTAAATCAATTGGCTTAGAAGCTTGAAGACCCTTGCTTGTTGGGAATCGAAATTTGTATGGTCACCTCGACGCGGATGTCGATGTCGTTTACGGGTGCGTTACAACTATAATCCCAAAAGAGTGTGCACGTGTGTGTGTGTGCAGAGCGCCTCTTGTTCATGTACACTAAAGGATTAACAAGGATTTATAGGCATTTTTATTGAGGCAATTTGAGATTTCTTTCATGTACCATTGTAATGGCTACTGGGTTTTGTGTTTTGTTGGTGAACAGGCCTGATGCCAGATGATAGATGACGTCCTAAGTCTTTTTTCTTTTGCTAAAGACATTCACTAGGTTTTATTTGTCGTAAAAGTTAGAGAAGAATAAAACGTTTTATGTTTACGATTTGCCTATGCCGCAGAGTAGATAAGCACTTTAAATGGCGCTCACCTCATTAAGGAAGGTGAAGCATGATATACAAAAAGACTATCATCAGGTCCTTGAGTGTAATTTCGCATGCTGGAAGGGATTTTTCTTATGTGATTTATATCGGAGGAAGTAAACTTCTGCTCGTATAACAGGGTGTTTAGTGTAATTAAGTAAAAGTGCATATATATTGGTTATAATTTTCTACATGCTATTATGTATGTATATGTATGTTTGTACCAATGTATTTGGATAATATGTAGCTTTCTAATTTATTTAATACACGAATGGTTTAAATAAAGTTTCATTTCGACCCTCCTTAAGCCAGGGTGAGCTTTTTTTCAAATATCAAGATAGGTACCTATGTTATCCAAGCTCCTGGATATTAAAGCCATGAAAAATGCTTCTTGTGATATGCTATTTTTTAATTGGATTTTTAGAAGAAATTTGTAGTTTATTAAAAAACGTCGATTAGCCCAGCAGGAAGGGGCCTATAGTTTTTTTTCCGAGACCGAACGGCTAGATGAGAAGCACTTTTTCATGACATGTATACTCTTGGAGGATTTGTCAGTTCTTCTCAAGAGGCAGTACCTCGGATAAAACATTTCTGTTTTTAGGTGGCACGGCTGGGAATCGAACCCACAACTTCGGCATAAGAGTCCAATGCACTATCCATTATGTAAAGAGGTACTACTATGAATAAACGAATACAAAGATATAACATGCCCGAGGAATGAAACCTCCCCACTTGTTTCCCGAGCTTCATGAAAGGAGTTACTCTGAACTATTCCAACTGGGTATAGAAGCATCAGCCCCTTACATGTTTTGTTTCGTATTTTGTGAACGCCTTCAACAAACTGGTAGGTTCGTACTAGTTTGACTTTAGGTCAGTGAAATCGACAAATGAACAAATGGTCACACTACGGCAGATCTTGGAGAAAGTATGGCAGCATCTATAGCGGCGGAGCTATATGTAGATCAATGTCTTGGTTAAGCATCCCTGCCAAACTCGTCCGTTTCTGTAGATTGACGATGGGGAACGCATGTTGCTTTATCGAAGTCAAAAAACACCCATACCTACTTTTGATGTGTCAAAAAGAATTTTAGACAAAGTGGTGAGCTGCTATGCGACTTATTATAACATCGTTATTGAGAGAATAGGTAGTGGAAAACTCTCGTGCTGAAAAAAAGGCTCAATCTTTCAAAGGTCCCTCCAGTAACGAACTACTTACAAACTAGATCAGCCACAGCAAGCATTTTCCGGTTTTATTATTTTTTTTGTGATTTTGTTGGTTTTATATTTTTTTTTGTTTGTGTTTTTGTTGGTTATATTTTTTTATGGTGCCACCTTGACTGTCCCTGCTTTATAATAAAAATCTATCTGCTATTTCACTGAGCAGAGAGCAGTGCGATTGCTCTTGCGCTGACTACAATCTTTGTACTGATAACATATATTTGTCCCTTTCTTGTATGTAAATAGACCATGGCATAGAAAAATGCAAAGGCAGCTTTTAGATATCCGAAGGAACTTCATTCTCATTTTCAACCACCAGAATTGGTTCTCCTGCTTTACCTACCTTATCTCTTCGGTTCTCATAGAAGAAGGTGCTCATATCCGTCTTATGCGAAGACGTCTCGACTGAAAGGGAGCCACTGATCGACGTCGATAGATGCACACTCTCGTAGTATTCGTTATTAGGGTAATAAGCCCCAATAATAAAGCTGTTGGTCGAGGACATCGCTCTCTCAATGTGACCTCGAATAAGTTTCAGCAAGAGATTAGGTACCTATGTATCCTGTTTATGTTAGCGCCGTTGTATAGAACCATAATAATGGAATAATAATGTTTGTTCTTCGACTCTGGTGCTCTGAGCAATCCAAGGCAGCGTCCAAATACTGCCTCTCAAACGCCCGGCTCTTTTTCATTTGAGATGGGACAACGTTGAACCAAACCGGGCACCCATATAAGCAATCATCGGCCGGATAAGAGTCGTGTAGCAAATCACCTTCACCCTGCTGTCAAGCTGGCTGCTATAAAACAACCGTTTCGTCAGGGCAAAAGCTCTCCTAGCCCTGGTCAGAGCTGGTCAGAGAAACTGATCCATCCAGATGCCAAGGCACTTTACTACACTCTTACTCGCCAGTCAATGTAAATTCGACCCTACGTATACGTATCCCTTGTTGCTTCATGCAACGGAGTCCTAAACAAGATAGATTTCAAGTTGATTTTCAACTTCCAGTCATCGCAACATTGCTGAATAATCTCGAAGTCACGTTGCAAAAGGATTCTGATGACCTCAACTTTTGCTGTTCTGTACGCAATTAGATCGTCGGCATACGCAATTGCCTGAGTTGGACTAGGTACTTATCATATCGCTGGTGTAAATGCTGAATAGAATCGGCGAGTTGACCGCTCCCTGCTGAAGACCATTTTTTTTATTAAAGGTTATGGTAGAAGTCACATTGCCACTCTTGACAACAAACTTTCTACTATTGAGCATATCAAAAAGCATATGATAGTGGTTTCCTAATACCAAGTCTGGTCAGCTTTAGGTAATGACCCTCTAACCATACGTTCTCGAAGGCCTTTTCCAAATCAACCAGACAGGTACCCGTACACTGCTTTTTAGATTTGTTCCAATGGACTTCAGAAACGAGTTAAATCGTGGCATGAATGGTGTCATTGCCCCCCTTAAAACCGAACTGATTATCCGATATGATATTATTATCCGCTACCCACTTAGACAGAGCTCTATTGATAACTTTTTCGATTACCTTGCTGATACTCGAAAGAAGACTTATCGACCGGAGATTCGCCGGATTGGAGTTGTCCTTTCCCTTTTTCAAGAGAAAATGCACCACAGCTGTCTTCCACCGCACTGGATACTACGCATTATTAAGAGCGTTGTTAAACAGCGTGGTATAAATGTCTACTGCTTCTTGCAGCGTTGGATATGCCATCGACTCCTGCTGACTTTTTCTTCTTTAATGAATCAAAGATGAGATGAAGCTTCACCTTCGTAATTAACAGGGAACTGGGCCCGTTTAAATGGGCGATTAAGGCGTTTGCAAAAAGCAGCCCTCACAGACTACACTTTCTTTCGCTGATCTTCGACGACAAGAAGGTCATCATCCTAGACACCATCTTCTGGATCAATTTCTGCTGTCAGAAATACGTCTCTGTTCTTTGTCGTTTTCTGAAGCAACGACACGGAAATGTTCTGATCATTCCTTCTAAATATCTTGTTAATTTGAGGAAACATACTCGGGTCGCTAGAATTAACGGCTCTAATTTTTTTTTATCCCAATACAAGTTAATTGACAACCGGTAATTTTATTTTATTAATTCGTTGATGTTCTTGATGAACGATTAATCTCCAAATCATGAGGGTCAGTAAACCGTCGGTACAAGAGTTTAAGTCTTGTCTGCAGTCCACTTCTTTGTCTGCGTCAATGGTCGCATTTCGTTACATGTCGGTTGCGTCCCGTTGCTTGTATTTTGGTATTGTTCTGTTCATTGTTCGTTTGATTGTCTCGTCCGTTTGTTCTAGGTATTGGTCTTTTTCGTTACTTGTCAAATTCCTATCATTTGGTGGGGTTATATTGTTCGAACTAATTTCGTTCAATAAGGCGTTTGTAAAGCGTAGCCAGCGCACCTTACTGTAATTGTTAGTATGCACCAGCACATACTCATCCAACTCCACGAGCACGTTCGGAAGCTGTATTACGGCGGTGAGTCCGCAGTGGTCACTGTCGAACTCAATCGTTCGTAAACAGTTTCTTGGTCTTTGACCCACAGTGTCAGTAATTGTCAGTCTTGCGTCTAATAGCAATATATCCAGATAGGCACCAATCCTTGGAAACGATGGCCGATTTGTGGCCAACAGGTCGATACGACATTCAGCGTTATACTGACTCATCCAGTTAAAAAGATGAATATCTCTTAGATTCTGTATAATTGATTTTCTCAATCTAGGTGTTTGGCATTCAAATCACCGGCCATGAGAAAGTAATTTTGTTCCAAGATCAAGCGTAGACATTCTAAAAGTTTTTCAAGCTCTGTCACAAAATCAGTTGGCTGAGGTGATTCCGGTGCATAAGCCGCGATCATATACATTCGCTTCCCATGTTAAAGAGAAATGCATACGATGCACGCCTCTAACAGCCGAAATCTGCGCAGATCACTATTAATATATCTTTATGATAATTGCCATTTCGTATGTAGATTGCGACGCCCCCCTTGAGTTGAGTTGGGTCGATCTCTTCTAACGATATTGTAATTGTTGTTAGTCAACGTATGTTTCTGGTTCAGCTTAGTTTCGCTGGCCATAAACACATCCGGACTTTGATCTTTCAAATATTTGAAAAGATAAGCTCTACGCTTGGTCCTTATCAGTGAATTATTAACATTCACGGCAAGGATCCTAAGAGGCTTCTCCGTCAGCGCGCCTTTAACTTCTTATTTGCGTTAAGCTAGGAAAAACAGAGTAGATAGGCCAATGCACTTCACCCCGTGCCACTTAAGCCACGTGATTAACTCAATCCCAATACAGGTTTCGTTGTTTATCAATTGCAACAGCGACTAGCATTTTTATAAACACGCACAAGATTGCTATTCTCCAGTCGTTTTTTTTTCTTTTTTTCCCCACGCACCGATTCGTAAGCCAACAATTCGTTGGTCATACCAGGGGGCGATGAGTTCAAAGAGTTGACGCTGGTCAAGAATTAGTTTTCAAATTAAGTGGGGTTTTTTGTGTTAATGGAAATTCACACAAGTACAGTGCATGCTGCGAATTATACTTATTTCCTGCGAATTATACTACATCCAAATCTATGGTACAGCTCGTACAGTTCACGATTGAATCTTCTCCTCCAATCGCTCTCTTCGCATATAGGACCAAATATCCACCGAAGAATTTTTCTCTCGAAAGTGCCCAGTATCAATTCCCCTTTTTTACTTATCGTCCAGCACTCGGCGCCGTAGAGTAGAACTGGTAAAATTAGCGTTTTGTATAGCGTGCACTTTGTCTTTTGAGAAAGGAGTTTTGAACTCAATTGTTTGGCCAAACCGAAGTAGCAGCGGTTCGCTAGGGTAATTCTTCGTTGGATTTCCACTAAGGTGTCGTTCGTGATATTGATGTTTGTTCCGAGGTAGGTGAACTCCTTGACTACCTCGAAATTACTGCTACCAACAGTGACGTTTTGTCCTAGGCGATGGACCGATGAGGCTTTGTTTGTTGATTGCATATACTTTGTTTTGTCCTCATTCACTTCAAGACCAACGCGTTTCGCCTGTTCATCAATAGCTGTGAATGCTTCAAGCACAGCTCTCTTGGACCGGCCGATGTTGTCGATATCGTCCGCATAGCCAAGCAGTTGAGAAGACCTTTTGAAGACAGTGCCCTCCATGTTAACACCACTCTTGCGCACTATCTGCTCCAGGACTAGGTTGAAGAAATAATATGATAGTGCATCTCCCTGTCTGAACCCTGTACACGTCTGGAATAACTCGGATGAGCTGTTACCCATTTGCACGTTGCACCGCGTATTATGCGGCTTTGAGGTCGATGAATAGGTGGTGGGTCTCGACTTAAAATTCGTTGGTCTTTTCCAGGATTTGCCTTAATGTGAAGATTTGGTCTATAGTTGATCTGCCTGGCCTGAAGCCACACTGGTACGTGCCGACCATAGTGTTGCAGAAGGGTTTTAGACGGTCATATAGTACGTTGGATAGGATCTTGTAGGCAACATTAAGCAGGGTTATGCCTCTGCAGTTCTTGCAGGACATAGGATCGCCTTTTTTGTAGATTGGGCATATAGCTATTTCACCAGTCGTTGGGCATACTTTCCTCCTCCCGTACTTGGTTGATCAGCTGGTGCATGCATCCTACCAGGACATCTCCTTCATAATTGAAGAGTTCCGCAGGGTGGCCATCCGAGCTGGCGGATTTGTTGTTCTTTAGCTTGTGGATGGCTTTCTTAACCTCTTCAGTACTGGGTACTGGGTGCTGGGACTGGATCTTCATTGACTGCTCTAATGCTTCTTTGTTCCCCTGTCGCCTCCTCTACATAATGCCCATTAAGGAAATGCTGCTTAAACACGTCTACAATTCCCTGTGCTTCGGTGACTAGGTTCCCTTCGCTGTTTCGAAGAGCTTGCGTGCCAGTCCTATAACCAGATGCCAGTTGCTTGGCTGTTTTGTAGAACCGGTGGGTGTTGGTGGCAGTGATAGAAGTACTTGAGCTAAGAGGCTGCGGATGCTCTTTTCTTTCTGCGCAGGTTTTTTCTCTTTCCTTCTCTTTTCACGGTACTCCTCTTTTGCTGCTCTTGTTTTCCGTTGCAGCATTTGCATTCGTGTATTTTCCGTCTCCTTCTTCAATACCGCGCATTCATGGTCATACCACGGGTTCTTTTTTCTGGGTGGTTGATAGCCTATGGTGGTCTCGGCTGTCTCCTTAATGATGTCGCGATACTGGTTCCACTGGTTGTTGACGCTTGTGGTTGGATGTACGGCAGAGAGTTTCCCGGTCAATTGCTCACTGTAGTCTCTGGCTTTTTCAGATATTCTAAGGCATGCAATGTTGAATTTCTTCCTTTGGGCGGTCTTCGTTTTCTTTTCGTTGGACAGTCGGGCTCTGCATTTGGCACAACACGAAAGTGGTCAGAATGCACGTTTGCACCTCGGAAAGTTCGCATGTCCAAGATGTTCGATGCGTACCTTGCGCCAATTAGCACTTGGTCGATTTGGTTGGTAGTTCGACCATCTAGAGATCGCCAGGTTGCTGTGTATATCCTTCGCCTGGGGAACCTAGTGCTATCACCGTATTACGAGCTGCAGCAAAGTCGATTAGTCGGAAGCCGTTATCTGTTGTCGTGCTTTCAAGCTAATCCGCCAAAGATGTTTGCCTTTCCGACTTTAGCATTGAAGTCTCCGAGCACGACTGTCATCGTACTCCGGACAGGCTCCGTCCAGGAGGTCGTAAAACTCCTCCTTTCCTTATTAGATTCCTCAGCTTCATCGGTAGGGGCGTGTGCACATATAAGGCTGACGTTTTGGAATGTAGCTTTGTTGCAGATAACAGCCAGGCGATCGCTAATCGGCTTAAAATCGATGACTTCCCACGATTTCCCACTGATTTCCCACTGATTTCCCACGAATTTCCCACGACGAATCCGCATCCTAGCATGTGCAATGTGCAGTCTTTGATGACAGCTGTAATAAATGTCGCAATATTTTCTTTTCGTTATTCCTGATCCTATCCATCGTATCTCCTGGATCGCGGTAATATCTGCATTGTACCGAGAGAGGACAGATTCAAGTTTTTGAGTAGCACCTGCCGTATAGAGTGTGTGAAGCGTTACAACTTCTACATTATTACATCATATACTCCTATCATTTGTGCATACATCGTTTGACACCCGCCTTTAGTTAATTCATACACATCATGTGTTCATAATAAAAAATCATGAAAACACGTATAAATTTGAAATTCATTCTTACGATTCACATTGGCTTACTCCAGCAAGTGTAATAAGGTGAAGTAAGAAAAATGTCAAAATTGTCTTTTCTTCTCGTCCAGTGGTGGATACCAATCTAGAGCATAGAGAATTAAAGATCGGGTCGTAACATAGACCTTTCATAAGGCGTTTCGGTGACAGATAGGCATTGCTACCGCAGAATTTTTTTTATAAAATATTTTTCGCTAGTTTAGGAAAACCATTTAGGTAGGGTAAACAATATAGGCATATATACATCTATAGTTACCTATATAGTATAAGTTATAAGGGATTTCCCTAAGAAATTCCGACTGTTTCGTTCCTCTGAGCTCCTCTTTAAGAAGCTCATTGGACAAGGTTCTCCTTCGAGAGTTCCGACCGTTTCTTTCCTTGGGTTGTGTGCCAGGTACAATCATTTTGTTTCTTTGGGCTATTCCTCTAGAAGCTCATTGGACAAGGTCCTCCTAAGAAGGTTCCGACCGCTTTCTTCCTTATTTGCTGAGGACATAAGGCTTCCGATAAGGATTCCCGACCCCGGTTTGTTCCTCTGAGTTCCTCTTCAAGAAGCTCATTGGACAAGGTTCTCCTTCGAGAGTTCCACCCGTTTCTTTCCCTGGGTTTTGTGCCAGGGACAACCGTTTTGTTCCTTTGGACTCCTCTTCAAGAAGTTCACTGGACAAGGTTCTCCCCCGAGAGTTCCGACCGTTTCTTTCCCTGGGTTGTGCGCCAGGGACAATCGTTTTTTTTTCCTTTGGGCTACTCCTCTAGAGGCTTATTGGACAAGGTTCTCCTTTGAGGGTTTCGACCGCTTTGTTCCTTATTTGCTGAGGACATAGGGATAAGGATTCCTTACTCGTAGGTCATAGTTCATTTTCGTTCCGGGTCTGGTTGCCATTTGAGGGGGGTCGTTATCCTAGGCTTCACGTGTCTCTCTAATAACAATTGTTTTTTTTTTTTTACTGTGGTTGGGTCGTTAGCCCTATTGTCGTTAGCCCTATTGTAAGCACTTGATGTGTACAGCTTGAGGCCCCCACACAGTTCCTACAACATCCAACCACCATACATTAATTATACTTCAATTTATTTTATATAATTTTGAATGAACAACAACAACTTGTGTGTGTTAAGTGTTACCACCAAGTATATATTAAAATTATTCAATATAAATTGATGTATAATTCGCAGCATGCACTTGTGTGGATTTCCATATACACACAAAACCCCACTTAATTTTTGAAATAATCCACTCGTCAAGTAGTGTTACCGCATCCAGGTATTGTTTTGTTCGTTTAGGAGGGATAGTTATGGCTGCTTGATTCTAGTCTCCCGTTTGCTATTTTTTTCCCAAAACTGAACGTGAAAGGGGGAACTGTAAAATCGTATTGGATTTTTTTTTTATGTGTATTGTAATGCTTCGCTACTAAGTATATCTTGTAATTATGCATGTCTTCAACTCTTGCATAGTCATATGAGAGTAAAATTTACTTGGGTTTGTAACACTCAGTGCATGTTTTTAAGAGTTGTTTTTGTTTTATTTGCTTGGTCACAAAATATTGTTTAAATATTTTATGAATTTTCAAATTCAAAATTTAATTGTAAATGGCAGAACTCCATCTCCTAAAATCCATCTCTGATAATTTTATATATTTACATCTTGTATACTGTTTATTGTAATATATTTTGTTTATTATTTTCTTTTGTTACGCAAAAGATCCTTCATCAGTCACACATCACACACACGACTTGGAACTCTTATTTCTTTGAATAATGTACACAACATTATTATCCTGGCTGAACTGTAATGCAAACAATGAAGTGATGACTCACTGCCGACAAAGCACATATCCAGAGTGTTGAATTATGAATTTGATATAGATACTTTTATATATAGCTATAGCTATAGCTATATAATACCTATATGTACTTGTGTGTATTTTTTGTTTTGTATTTATACGAGTACACACTTTATCCTTATGCACAAAAGTGCGAAAGCAAGTTGTTCAGAGTGACAGACAACAACAAAAAAGAATGGATATGGATATCCATAAAGCCCGAACGAAACGCTTTAGCAAGCGTGATGTTATTTTAAGTAAGTGCCTTTTAAAAATTTGTGCGCTCGCAATTTCATTTACTTTGAACAAAAGGAAAGAATTTATATGGCTTTTATCGGTAACTTTTTTTTCTCAAAAGGATATATCATTATTTAATGCCGGGAAAAAATATGGAGGCCCATCTTTTTTAAGCTTCAAGTGATTTACATGATTCTTCTCAATAGAGAACTTTATGCCTCTGAATGATTTTATAGAATTTTTTGTTGTTGTATGAATATGATCATTTAAAGCTTGTTTAAGTAAGAGTCAGAAGTGATAGTCATATTCATGGGTAGAACTCAATAACAAAATCAATTGACAACATTTTTTTTAGAAAAGGTTTTAATAATATTTTGTATCAGAATCTTATATAGAGCGATATAAGTATTATTTCCATGGATAAGTTGAAAAAAAATCTAATTTATCTGGAATTTTTAATCAAAGCAAAACATTGCGTGTTTTAAATTGCGATATCTGATAAAATAAATTGTATCCATAATAGTATTATTATAAAGGTGGAGGAATGTTTGGTTGGGTGTTTGTCCCTCAATCACACTAGAAAGGATGTAGGGCTAATTAAATTGCACATAGAAGTCTATTATACTGTGCTTCAGGTAATATTTTTTTATTACAAAAGGGTGTCTCGGTGCCAGCGTTAGTGGGGTGGTGTACTCGAGTATAGGCAGTGGCGTAGCGTAGGGGGAGCGGTGGGGTGGTCCGCCCCAGGTGCCAGATAAAGTTTTAAACCGAGTTGGGCAATTCAATTGGATTTCCGGAGCAGTAAAACATCCGTGAACATTTCGGATTTTTATAGGAGTTTTTCATCCATTTTAATTTCCCAATCAATCGACATCGTAGCCATCCTTCAATGGAATTTGACGGTTAATGGCTCGACAGATGAGAGGCAAACCATATTTAGACGAAAAAACTCTAGTTCGAAGAAAATCGATCCAGCCATTTAGGCTAGAGCCGAAAAGACATACAGACAGACACACAAAATTGTGAGAACCACTGATATGGTGGTGATACGTGGAGCGTATGGACACCGACGCACCAGCCCGACGAGTCTTTGAATCTACCCCTGATGGTCTGTGCAGCAGAGGAAGACCCCTCAACCAACTTGGAGAGCATAATGGAAAAAGGCGTATGGGAAAAGTATGGCCAAAGGGACGAGGGGTGGAATATCATCAAAACGGTGCGATATACGAAAATTTTACTAAAGTACTTTTTTGTTAAACGTCAAATTTTGTATCGATCTAATATAGTAGGTAACTTTTACATGGACTCGAATTTTTTTGTGATATAATCATGAGAACGCAATACCATGTTTTTGTCCATACATTTTGTATGAAACACAGAAAATTGCGATGCGCTACTTCTAAATATCAATATAGAAAGCTCAAATTTTAGGAGGATTAATGTTTTTGGAGCCTCTACCGAAATTTTGAGACCAATAATGAAAAATCAGAATTTCGATTTTTTTTGGCACAGTCTAATGTACCTACAGCTAGATGAGTGAGACGGTTTTCTTCAAATCACTTTTCTTAAAATTTCAGGTGTTAGCGCTCTCACTTATTCTCGGATATTGGCTTTAAGCTGTTGCATGGTTCTTGGGTTTTGCCATGCACCTTACTTTTAAGGTAACTTCTAATCCAAATCTGGAAGTCAGAAGAGCTGTGTGAGCTCTATCTTGTAGGAAAACACTTCTGAATTTCATTTCAATTATTGTCCCATATTGAAAGCTATCCACATTAACCGCAACTTGTTCTTCGTTTTTGAAAAAAAAAATATGGTCTGAGGTTGTTTTAGCATTTGCTATTTAACAATAATATTTGGATTCTGGGTGCCCCGTGTTGCGATGAATTAGCTAGGATTATGCACCAGATAATCTACAATATATGGTCGGAGCATGCCCGATGAATGGAACCTTAGCATTGTTTGTCCGATTCTGAAGAAAGGTGATCCTCTTGACTGCGACAACTACAGAGGCATCAGTCTTCTTAGCATCACATCCAAACCCTTTATTGCCGTACTTACTGAACGTCTGAAGCCATTTTTTCAACAACTTGATAGGTTCATATCAGAGTGGCCCTAGGCCGGGAAATTCCACCATCGACCAAATGTTCGCAGTACGGCAGATCTAAGAAAAAACAATTTCAAATCGATACCCACCACCTTTTCATCGATTTCAAGTCCGCGTATGACAGCATCTATAGAGACGAGCTATGTATATCGAGCAATGTCTATAGTTTTGGCATCCCTCCCAAACTTTTCCGATTGTGCAGGATGACATTTGAGAATTGACGCTGCTCTATCAGGGTCAGCAAAGATACTTTTGTTATAAAAAAAGGTGACGTGCTGTCATGCGACTTCTTCAACATCGTTCTTGGAAGAATAGTGCACAACTCTAACGTCAGGCTCAATCTTTCATAAGTCCGTCCTATTACTCGCTTACTTCAACAATATTGACATAATCGGACGAACAAAGCGTGATGTCAGTGGTCAGTGTTGAGAAGGAAGCCAAGAAGATGGGTTTAACAGTGATTGAAGGCAAGACTAAGTATATTCCCAAGAAACGACACCCACCACAGACGTCTCAGACCGAACATCACTATAAACAGCTAAAATTTTGAGGTGGTCAGAAACTATCTACCAAGGCTCCGCTTTCAACTCAGCGAACGATACCAGTGCTGAGATCAAACGAAGAATTATTCTTGCCAATCGCTGTTTCTTTGGAACAATAAGGCAATTCGGAAGCAAAGCCCTCTGCGGAAGAACTTATGTATCCCTGTATAAGAGGCTTATCATCCCCGTCCTGATGTATGGTGCAGTCATGGAAACTGTCAACGGTGGATGAGAACCCCTTAGGCTGTTTTGAGAAAAAAATTATCCAGGTGATTTGTGGTCCCGTCTGCATGGATGGGGACTGGAGAAGAAGATACAACAACGAACTGTGTGGCGATACCGTTCTAGCCACAAACGTGAAAAGCCAACGACTGAAATGACTGGGTCACCTAGAGTGAGTGGACACCAATGCTCCAGCCCGTAAAGTTTCTGTATCTAACCCCGTCAGACGGCGCAGTAGAGCCGGCTGGAAAAAGCTTGTTGGTTGAGGCCCTGACCCACCCCGGATTGTAGCACCACCTTAATTAAGTACGTAAGTATTCGATTTCCAAGCACAAATATCATTTTAAGATTTATTGGTGCTCCAACAATTTACCGACTAGCCCAGGGTTTTTAACAATAAGGAGCTGTCTGTGATCTACCACGTCCTGGAAGATCTTATGCAGTTCGAAATAATGCAGGCATTGTACTAACTACATGAGATATCATGCACATCATAGACAGCCCTTTGTTGCTCAAAATCCTGCACCAATCGGTAAATTGTAGGAACACAAAAATATTTCGAAATGATATTTGTGCGAGAATAATCACAATTCAATTGAAAACTTAAGTTCTTTTTGTTCTGTGATGAGTATTTTTATCACACATTTTCCAAAAAAAATGCATAAACGAAAAAAATAGTTCAATAATTAAATTATAACGCAATTTCTGTGCGACCCTGTAGGTATATTCTAAGCTACTTACAAGTAGTTTACGTGTGTATCTCATTTTAAATCGCACGAAACGCATCATCCGATTTAAGTTTTGTATTAGTGTATGTATTACCAAAGAATTGATCCACCTTTTTAAAACTGCTCTAAAAGGAATATCTTCCAAATTGCCATTGCCATTATTATATTTGAAACAGAAGTTCGATGCTGATTAAAATTCATTATAATTCCTTCAAATCATTTGATATTTTCTTTGATTTCTATAGATTTCACTTATACCTATTGAATAACAAAATATACGAATTGATTATGTAACAAGACATTTTGAGTACAATTTGAATATTGTCTTGTCATAATCACATATTTATATGTAATATTTATAGCAAATCGAATTTTCGGAAAATCTCCAAAATGTGTTTAACATATTCTAATCTAATTCCGGTAACTAGATTCTCTATGGTTGGTATGTAGGTATTGGTAATATTATCATCTTTATGCATATCTAACCCTGAAGCATCAACAAAATAATGGCTTCATATAAATACCATCAGAGGAAAGAAAGAGAATTTCCAAGAACCTGCATTATTATTTATGCATAGACCTAAATATCCACAAAACAAAAAAAAAAAAAAACATTTCACACAAGATAAAATATCTTTCACATTCCGTTTGTCTCCATCTGTATGTGCATAGGTCATACTTCCAAGAAATATTCGTGAATAATACAAATTCGATCTAATTTTCATATCATGTTTGGTTAAAAAAAAAACTGAAATTCAAGATAAAAAAAATAAACCTGCGGAGATTTATAACTCTTTCTAATCCGCTTCCTACATACTCGTATAGCAGTTTGCAGTTTTAATTGTTTTGCTCTGCACAAAAATGTTGTTTCATATACACCATACCTCCTCACACATGCAGTTAAATAAACATCATCTGGTGCCGTATGATTTGTACTTGAGATATTTTCATCGGACAGACAGGCAGGCGGACCGATAGCTTGGTGTCGGCCGTCCTGTTGTGCATTATAGTAGCATAGATACATTAAGAAAAAAGCATTCGGAGGCCTCTAGATTTTCTTTTCACAACGTGACCTCGTTACGTCTTCTGATGAAGCCTTTTTTTATATTAAATGTAGCCCCTGTTTGTCATGTGGCCATTTTATGCCACCGCTTCGCAACAGTGGTTCAAGTTGTAAACAAAGCCAGTCTCAACCGATAAAATCTGAACCTAACTTATTTTTTAAATCCTCTTCAATTTTATACAAAACATTGACGCAAGTGCAGTTTTTGGGGTGGCCTTCTAGTTGGTGGAGTCAATGTTCCTTAATGTTCACCAATGAGACTGGAGCTTGCATTGTTTTTAGATACCAGTGATTATTTTTTTTTCTTACATTGATACGAACGATTTTGTAGTTCCAGTATGGTGCTCAGTGCAGTTTGACTTACTCAGAAACCATTGACTTACTTAGGACCAGTTTTTCAGTCCAAGATAGTCCTAGTCTCGGGGTTAAACCTGTTAACTCCAGAATCATGTTTCTCCGTCAATTTAAATCCGTAGTTAACTATGAGTTAATGCACCTACTTTGGTGAGTTAATTCAGGGACTAAACTGAGGGCATTTAACGCAATATCGCTTTTGTTATTGAAATCTTTGAACACTGCAATTTTCGTTGTGGTGCCATCTTGATTTTGATAGTAACCATTGTGTCGCACATCGATTTCAAAAGATTTTTGACACCTGAAAAATAAAGTTAATCCTGAAAAACTGTTTTTGAGTTAACTCAACGTCAATTTCTTTTCAAGATTTATAGCTAACTCAAAGTTAACTCAGTACTGAAAAACTGGCCCTTAAAAATTATGGTTAAACGACAGAAACATTCGTGCAGTAAGGCTTAAAAGCATTCGCTCCATTAAATAACATTGATTAATTAATAGCTGAAAATATATTAATAGCAAAAAGCCAATAATAGAATTCATTACTTGAATAATAAGAAATGTTTTTAACCGTCATTGAACACGAATTTATAAAATATCGAAACAAATCTTAAATAATGATAAACATAAAGTATTTTTGCGGTGTTAGAGGAATGAATATTCTTCCTGTTGGATACTACGCCAACCACCCACTCTATGCTTAGCCATTGTGACGTTCAAAAACCAACCAAAACTTATACCACTCTCTCATACTCATACTGTTTCAACTCATACTAAATTATCAAATGTACTAAAGATATAATGAATGAGAAATAAAAGTACTTACTCAAAGTTTATGAGCCGAAAATTGTAGATGTGTTTTATTTTGAAAAATTAAGGAAAGTTATTTCAGCTGTCTTAAGAGTGCATTAATGGCTTTTTTAAGTACCTCTGTTAAGTTCGTTTACCTATTTTCATAGAATCTAACTATAGATATAGCGCCATATTGAACTTTATTGGCATTAATTCTATAGGGTATTCCAACTACGGGCTACTAAATTTTGAGTCATTTTTCAACTCCCATCACTGCAATGACTTATTACGTTATGAACACACTCGCCCAATATATTGAAAAAGTGAATAAGTGATTTGCATTTCTGCAAGAAGTGTTGAAAAATTCCATACAAAAATGACTGATTTTAAGCAGAGCAAAGGCGGAAATTTGGAATTCCTGAGGTTAATCAGCCGCATAAAAACATCTCCATTTTTAATAAAATGTTACTAATTAGGTAGGTTGAAAAAAGTATTCGTTACTTTCTTTTTGTTTTTTTTTTAACGTTTTTATTTGAATACTAGCTGACCGAGCAAACGTTGTTCTGCCACATAAATTTAAAAATAAATCGAAACAAAATATAAATCGAAAATGAAATATTAAATTTGACACTGAAAGTGTGCGGTTGTTATAAGTCGCAGTTCTGTTCTAGGAATTTTGCCCGATTTCAGATGCAGCTGTGCCGAGTTGGTTACATATCGTCCCTCATCTCACGAAGTGACGTAACTCGCAAATTGTCGTTTTTGAGATTTGGGCATATGTTCTAGGTAAACTTGATTGCATATTTGTACATCATTAGATTCCCTGAAAAATGTCTGGAACATGGTTAAATGCGTTATGACATAGTTGGCATAACTGCAATTTTAGTTAAAAAGTTTCTCACGAACGCAATTATTTATGTGAGTAGCAGTTTTCCGTTATATTGCAAACTATTGTGTAAATACAGTGGTTTCAAGTACTAGGTGCATTTATCGGTGAGTTATAATAAACCGCCTTAAGTTTAATTTAAGATGAAACTCTATTGTTGCTATTCACTTAAAAAATTTAAATGGCATTCGGTTCTCCTGTTTACTATACTCTGTCAAACAAAAATTGTCCTGTTTACTATACTCTGTCAAACAAAAATTGTCAGTACAAGGCTTATAGGCGAGCTATTTTTCAAAACAGTGATACCTGTGTATACTGTCATGACACTAGAATGTCTCACTAATAAGCTTTTTTTAAACAGTGGTGCCTGTGTATACTGTCACGACACTCAATTTTTTTGCTATAAACTGTCACGAACTGACGTATCTGGTTGATAGATTAGTTAGAACTGTTTTTAGTAGAGCATTTACATTGAATCTCATATCATTTGAGACTTTAACAAATTCTTGTAATTTTACAACAAAAAAATATCAAAACCGTTATAAAACACAGAAGTAACGCCTTTAGAAGGAGGACACAAAACTAAAAACTTCTCTCCTGTAAAATATTGAAAAAGCAGATACGTCAGTTCGTGAGAAGAGGAACGATATGATGACAGTGAACATAACTTATTCGTTGAGAATAGATTAATGAAGTGTTCGATGTGATATCAAAACCCGAGCGGCCACCAGCTTTTGACATTTGCATCACTAACCCCATTGAGTCCTGGGGCAGGGAACAAACGAACAAACCTATTGAAGTGAAGTGTCAGGTCACTTTGACTTTTCATTATGTCCGTCAAGCTGGTATTACCAAAATTTTTAAAATCTAATATGTAATTGGATTATTTGTGGTAAATTTGTCGTGAAAGAAAAAAAAATGTCGCGCTTTTTTTTTTTTAAATTAACCCCTGATAATGCTAACTTGACAGTCAAGTTAGCACTACCACCCCTCGAAATAGGGTAAAATGAACTCAATAAAGAAAAAGAAATATGTAATAATTTGTCGTAAATATATCGTAAAAGAAAAAAAATTGTCGCATTAATTTTTTAAAAAAATAACCCCTGGTAATGCTCACTTGACAGTCAAATTAGCACTATCACCCCTCGAAATAGGGTAAAATGAACTCAAAAAAAAAAAAGGAATATGTGAGAATATGTCGTAAATTTGTCGTAAATATATCGTTAAAGAAAAAAATTGTCACGCTTATTTGTCTAAAAATAACCCCTGGTAATGCTAACTTGACAGTCAAGTTAGCACTACCACTCCTCGAAATAGGGTAAAATTATTTCAAAAAAGAAAAGGGAATATGTGAGAATTTGTCGTAAATATAGGTATCGTAAAAGAAAAAAAATTTGTCGCACTTATTTTTTAAGAAATAACCCAAAATCGATTTTCCCTTTTTTTAAATAATTCCAGCACTACCATATGAAAACTGTTTATTCTTTGTGTTTTTTGGTATGGAGTATGGAGTCTTTAAATAAGTTGTGTTAAAAAATAATTTGTCGCGCCAATTTTTTTAATTGAAACAGGGTTCATGCTTAAACGTTTATGGACTGATTTTATAACTTAAACTTTAAAAAACATAAAAATCCATTTCAAAGTTCTTGCGCTATCCATCATAATTCCGAAAAAATTATACCAATAAACGTTGGCACAATAGGATACCTTCATTAATACGCAATATACGCGTCCAATATTGGTTTGTGTTTATTGGTTGCTGTTAGAAGTCAGCTTTTCATACATTTAAGTTTGTGATTAAGTAAGTTATCAAGAGAAAACTTGACAAGCAAATCCACCAAATTTTAATCATTTAATCATTAAATACCAAATTTCTGTCATAATTTGGAGTTGTATCGATGTTACTCCACTTCAATATTTGATATTAAACTTCATGAACTTAAAGCTTGGCATATATTTTAGATCTCATTAATTTTTTTGGCTGACTTTTACGGCACAGGTTTCTTGTGCATATAAGAACTTGGCTCTTTTTTTTGTTAACAATTATGTTTTTGTTGTGATTTCACTCCTTTTTGCAAAGATTTTAGTTTGCCAGGTGAAAATCAAGCCCTACCGTTCTACAAAGTTTCACAATTCTACGACAGCCAAAAGTGCTCCATATTAATAATAGCTATTCTGAGAAAGTGAATGGGTGCCACGCTCCCTGAATGGAAAATCTCAATTTTTATTTTCTGAAGTCATACTGTTCTACCAATTTTCATCGTTATACAACAACCAGAAGTGCTCCCTATAATTTATAAGAATTTTTAAGAATGTAGGTGGATGCCACGCTTCCTGAATGGAAAATTCCAATTTTTAAATTTTTTTCTTTCTTATTACTTCAAGCCCTACCGACCTACCAATTTTCATCGTTCTTAAACAATCGGAAGTGCTCCATATACTTTATAAGAACTTTTGAGAATGTGGGTGGATGCCACGCCTCCTGAATGGAAAATTCCAATTTTTCAATTTTTTTCTTTCTAAGTACTAATCGTTCTACAACAATTGGAAGCGCTCCATATAATTTATAATAATTTTTAAGAAAGTGGGTGGATGCCACGCCCCTTAAATAGAAAATTGCAGATTTTCGATTTTTTCCTTTGTATGCATCACCAGGCCTACCGTTTTGCAAAATTTCAAGTTTCTACGATGTCGGGAAGTGCTCCATAATTATGATGATCTGTCAGTGAGCCAGTGAGTCAGTCAGTCAGTGAGTCAGTCAGTCATTCATTCAGTCAGTCAGTTATGGTTTTTACGATTTTTGAAGTCCTATATCTTGGGAATTACTAATGTTAAAGAGTTGAAAATTGGTGAGCCACCTGTTTTTGATCAGCTCAGCAAATACATACTGCGAATTTGAAGTTTCTGACTTTATTGGTACTCAAGTTAGAGGGGGGTTGAAAATCGCCTGAGGGTGTTCCTTTAAAAGGGGTGTATTGCCGCGAACTTGGATGGGCACTGCCGTGCCCTTTGATTTGAAAAAAATTAAAATAAGCCCGATCGTACTGGATCTTAGTTTGCAATTTTTCGCTCACTTTCAGCTCACCTTGAATGGCCATACATCACTGTCTTCAAATTTTCTCAAAAACGGCTCTTTATCATTTTCACAATTCACCAATGTGTACGCTCTAGATTTGAACCAGAAAAGCAAGTTCATGCGATTCAGTCGTGTATTTTATTTCATTTTCTACCAACTTTGCAAGATATTTTGGGCCATTGTACATTATGATCATCAACCATTACCAAAGACGATTCTTGCCCCCAAGACCTAATAATTTCTGTTTTTTTATATCCATGATGGTTTGTCGTTGTTGTTGCCAGTGATTCTCAAGTAGATTTCAGCAATAAATTTGCTAATAAATTTTTCTCTTTTATGCATTTTTATTGCTCTTCGTCTAGAGGGAAACATATTGTTGTTGTTGTTATCATTGGGTTCCTCTTCGTTTGTATGTACACATACACTGCAGATAGACTTAAATTGGACTGCTTAATGAACACAGTATGCATTTGAAGAAATTTCAGAGGAATTGCTTAAATTGCATGCAATTAGCATGAAAGACATCACACATTCACAGTGAGATGTTTATGCACCAACTAACAGTGATGTGCAGAAAAATGTTGCATACCTACAGTATAAAGTTGTTTGTTGTTTTTTTTTGAAGTAAACAAAGTAACCATTATGGTTTTTTTTGTGCAAGTTTTTCGGAAAGAAGTTAGGTACCTACTTACTTGATTTGATCGACATAAAGGGTAGGAATAGGTACCTACATTTCGACACCTAAAAATATATGGCACTCGTAACGTATAAACCTAAAATTGAATCATGGAAAACATATTTGAATAAAAATGCGTTTTAATCCTTAAATCATCTCACGAAAATCTACAATTAGTTATTATGACGTCAAGAGTATAGAGTGGGCTCAAAAAGTGAGATAAAAAATCACTTTTTAATTTTTAGTACCTAAGTCTTTTTGCAGTGCGTTTGTATAATAGATAGATTTAAGAATGTGCAATAACATTCGGGAAGATGAACAGAAAACATTGCTGCTGGCTGGGAGTGCTCAAAATAATCAATTAACTTCAAGTCGACATCGTGCTCAAGATATAAAACGCCAGGCATTTTGTAGAAAATTATGAATTGACAAGAGATCTTCTTTGTGATGGATGAAAATGGATGTGTCGTTAAGGTAACTTTTTTGAATAATTTCAAGTTAAAGTTTTTTGTGACATTTAGTCCGAATACAACAAGTACCACAGTTAGACGCTGTCGTATCCTTTTTAGACTCAAAATCAAAGTCGATAGATAACATCGATACCTTCCCGTAAGAATGTATTAAGCGACATTTCAAAAATTTTAGAGGCATCGAAAAAAAACTCCTGTTCATTTATTTATTTGTGTACTTAAAGGAATAAAAAGTTTTGAAACGGAATTTTCAACTCAAAATCCCCTTAAAAATTAGTTTATTACTACAAAATACACAAATAAATAATTGATCTAGAGGTTTTTAAAAATTTTAATTTAAAATTTTGAGAATGTCGCTTAATACATTCTTACGGGAAGGTATCGACATCACAAATAAAACTACCAGCACTTAAGTCCGGTAGGTAAATTATATTTTGCTACGAGAATTTGCTTAGCTTCTGAAATTCAAGAAAACTTGTCTTTTCCCCAAATTTGTTTGCACAGCAGTTTAATATAGGTATTATAAGAGAAAGATGTAGGTTTCGTACGGTAAATTCAAACGTCATTTTGACAGACAGATAATGGCGTGGCTACACTGAGTTTGTGAGTGGTGTGTGCACGTGTGTGCAACAACAACCCCCATTAACAAATTTTCCACTATACAAAACGAAGAAATGTACATGACGAGAATTTGCTGACACTTGGTGTGGAATAAAAAGGGGCTATTGTAGTGTAGTAGTTGGTTGGCAGTTGGCACCCTCTGGTGGTTTTGGAACTGGCTGATGATTCTGAATTGCGTGCGTTCAGGAACAATTATTGTCCTCTTCTCCATTGCCACTCAAGTTCGTCCTGGTGCTGTCTACACTTTGGCTCCATTGTCTGTTTGGTTAGTTGGATTTTCATTAAATCTCATGTGCGGTTAGATGACAAAAGTCACTGGAGCAATTAACGCTCTTCCTGGTTCCAGTTAATAATTTCCTTTGCTGCTAATGGAAATGTCCCAAGTATTTATGGGGTTAAATAATTTTCCGACTGAAAGAGACAGAAAGATAACAATTTTTTTTTTTTTTTGTTTAATTATTTGTGAAGTAAAATGCATAAGTAACAAAATGAGGTGCATATTGGAATTTCCCCTTTTTCTTCAATTGAATAATCATCAGTTTATTATGTTGTGTAGTCATCATCATCTGCAGTGAATAAATTATTTTATTATTATTAGCATAGAATGAAGTTGTATAGTAGGTATTATACTGTACATGTTGGTAAATTTGGCTTTGCATAAATGAATTTATTGATTGGTTGTAAAAGGAGAAAGGAAAAACCTAACGGCTTCATCGTTAAGACAATTTTAATTGTTAATCGAAATTTAAAAATTCCTGTTTTAGAAAAGAGAAAATTCTCATATAAAAATGAAATTGGTTATCTCTGAATACTCAACTTCCTTCATCATACACTGCAAAATCCACAGCCCTGCAAAGGAAAGCATTTCAAATGTACCATTTCGAATTTTAAATAATTTATTCAGATGTGGTTTGAAGAGATGAACTTATACGAAGAACTGACGGACAAACGAATCGGTATGAAGAAGTGTGAGGAAAATGAAATGTGTTGAAAAATGATGAGATCCTATGAAAGATGATTCTTGGAAATTGCTTTGATAATGAGAATGTGATGTGGTGATGATGCGTTTTTTTTAATTTATATTTTATGAAATAGGTACCTATGTTAATGGTTGGAGTTGAATATACGCTCGGAAAAAAATTAGGTATGATATATATATACCTACCTAACCTATAATGCTTAATAGATTTCACGGCAGTTAAATTATTTTTTTGAAACCAAATAGCGTTTAAGTATACCTACCAATTTTGAGTAGGTATGTCTTGATTTATTATGCTTTGATTTATTCATTCTCGATGATGAAGTTACCATTTTAAAAGAGAAATGACGCAGGGATACAAATATCTGTTAACTTTTGGATATGAAAAAACAAGAATGTTTCTGAGACTAATTTGCGTTAGACCCAAATCTGTTATCCGTTTTCCGCAATCAGCTCCAGATTTTGAAATATTCCGATTAGAAAATAAAAAATACAATGTTTTCGCTTTTTTTGAAGCTTTTTAATGATGTATTTTTTTCAAAAATTTATGCAGCGAATCCTGATCGTACTAATGCTTTTCTTCAAAATCCATTTAAAATATTTCAAATTTCCTTAATCTCCGAGAAATCTGTAGTTCAATTTAAGTTTTCATGTTTTTTTTTCAGAGATCGAAAATAACAGTTGACCTTTATTATCAATTGGTTTCTCACTGAGAAATATTAAGGTAATTCGTCAAATTTCCGTTGCTAACGTTGTTTGAAAAAAGTTTGTTTTGTCATTTTCAAACGGGATTATTTTCGCACGTAATTGGTCATTTGGTTCAAAGCATTAGAGTGGCTAGAAATAAGAATTATAAAGTATTAGTTTATAATAAAATGTATTGTTTGCAAATATCACATTGTGCAAATATTCAACAGAATTTGTCGGGCAATTATCGAAAAATCGTCACCTGATACCACGAACTAGGTAATCAACTCTAAATTTTGTTTGAGATAGTATCGTTTTTTGCTGTCTACTTAACAAAACACGGTAAAAATTTTGATTTTCTATTCTTTGATCTTCAACAATATCTTATACTTAACAAAATGACCCTTTGAACTTCGTACCGCCAAAAATGAACATTAGCGTCCCCTTCAAAAGTCGAGCCTCTTTATTTAACGAATGAAACTATTTTAGAATTAAACTGATTAACAGGCTGCTTTCTGAAAAGCAATTCTTTTCGCTATTAAGCCACACGCTGTCGATGATTGGCCTTGCATCGAATTTTTGAAACGAGAACTTCCTCGTTTTTGAACTAGCCTTTGTTTATGGTGTCTTTGAGGACGTTGCTCATGAGTTTATTCATCGTCAACCTTGACCAATTTTGGTTGGTATTATGACAACAGACCCGACTTTGAGTTGTAAAATGTGCGCTGGTGAACTGGGCTCATCCAATGAACTCGAACATTCAATTCGATAGTTTGTTGCTTCGTCATCATTTGCAACGTGATCAACTAATTTTAAAGAATGCAGTATGTGGTTGCGATTTGATTTTGAATAATAAAATTTAAATCATCGGCCACGTCCAATGGTTGCAACGGATGTTCGGGAACAGTTTTCTACAGAGTTCTTCCTTGATGTGAAATCACAAAAACTCTGCAAATTCTGTTGCCACATCAATCAGAATTCAGCCATTTCCAATTGTCAACACTGGTTTTGAACGCATGCTCACATGTACAGACTGACGGATGGGTGTCACGACGAGACCTATTTTGTTAGACTTTTCCATCATAGTTATGTTTGATTGTGTGGCAGTAAAAAAGAGAAAACGAACAATAAGTAACCTGGAATATGTAAGAGGGGAAGCTGGCTGCCGGATAGGTAGGAATATATGTGATCAATAAATGAAATGTAGTGAGTTGAATTCTGACTAGCAAAGTGAATGGTGCGTTTTATTTTAAAGTTACGGAAGAAACGAAATTACAAATGATAGAAAGAGTTCAGCTTAAAATTCAGAAGTGCGATTTTACCCACAGATAAAGAAATATTAAATAATTAGAAAGCAAAAGAATAGACAAAGCGAAAGTTAAAAAAAAAAAGAAGAAAAAAGAAAGAGTCTAATTGAACGAAAAAAAAAATATAAGAACCCCTCGCGAGTGTATTTATATCTGTAGCTACGCGTCCTAAGTTGTGCGGCATCGTACCTATTAGATACACACAAAATTATTTATTTAATATTCTGTCTGGCCCTCGCGAGTGAGTTGGTAAATCCACAAACAAAAATACATACAGCGAAAAAAAAAACCAAACCAAACGACCGTTGGCGGCGTCAGCGTACGCAGTTTATTTGAATAAATTCGAGACTCGAGTCTCGCCCTAAAAGAAACAAAAGAAATAGGTAGTGTACGAGAAAAAAAAAACAACACAGACAATACATACGATGGCAGATGTTGATAGCTTCAAGAAATACACCGTTCCACAGTTAAAATCGTGGTTGAATGCATTGGGGTTGAAAACCAATGGAAACAAGGCGGAGCTAATATTGAGACTCATGGAAGTTCCAGCGAATATGCGCGGTGACTCTGAGTCGCTTACCAACACAAACGATGATGACGGGGAAGACAACGATGGAGTAGCAGACAACAACGATACCGAGGATGAAGACGACGATAATAATGAACAGGAGAACACAAATGAAAGAGAGCCAGCCAACAGTAAGAATACAAATGAAAGACAAAAGAACGTATACGACAGCAAACGATTAGCAAAAGAGATCGAACAAATGAAGAGAGAAATGAAGTTAAAAGAAAAGGAAAATGAATTGCTAAGGAAAGAAAATGAGTGGCTGAAAAAAATGAATGAGCACAAAGAAACGAAAAATGTAGGTCAAATTAAAGAGCTTGTTGTCGACTTTAAAGGCACTGGCGATTCGTTTGAGCATTTTGAGAAGCAGTTGGAGAATGTTCGCGCTGCTTACAAATTGAATGACAGTGACATGAGAGTGCTAGTGTCTCTTAAACTTAAAGATAAGGCACTCAAATGGTTCCACTCAAGAAGAGATGTGACAACTGTGGCCTTTAACGAACTGATGTCAGAGATGAGACAGATTTTCAATGATCACTCATCTAAATTACAACTGATACGAGTGTTCGAGCTGAGAAAGTGGTTGCAGGGTGAGACCTTCCAGGGTTACTTTCAAGAAAAAATAGTCCTTGGCAGCCAACTTCAAATAGAGGAAGACGAAATGATAGAGCATATCATCGAAGGAATACCGGACGAGAGGCTGGCATCAAGTGCCAGATTACAATGCTTCACCAAAAAGTTGCCCGAAGCTTTCAAGTCAATTAAATGTCCAACCAAGCCGAAAATGATGCCGACAGCAACAACATCACGACAGGCATCAGGTGTCATCGGGAAGGAAGTTCGCTGTTTTAACTGCAACTCGATGGGATATATGGCGACCGAATGCAGAAAAGAAAAAAGGAAGCCAGGTGCGTGCTACGTTTGTGCTGAGATGGGGCATTTGGCGGCTCAATGCCCCAAGAGAAAGAAGGTGCCAGCAATCGGATATATTGACTCCGATTCCGAGGAAGATTGCGTAAGAAATTTAATCTTTGTATTATCTGATTATATTAATTTATCATTAGATTCACTATTAGACACCGGCAGTCCAGTCAGCCTGATTAAATTAAGTTATTTAAGTATTTTTATGGAAAAAAATGAATTAAATTTTAAAAACATATCAAACTTTAGTTCATATTGCGGAATAAATAAAAGTCCTTTGTCCATAATTGGACAAATAAATTTGAATGTTATATTTGAAAATGAAAGTATACCTATGGAAATGCTAGTAGTATCTGATGAGACAATGCAATATCCTGCTATTTTGGGGCGGGATTTCTTAAAGAAAGCCAAACTAAAACTACAAAAGATAGTAGAAAAAACAAATGAAAAGACAAATGATATATATACAAATGAATGTACAAAATTTTTAAACATAATAGTTGATGATGCACAAAATTCAAATAATGATTATATTGGAAAACTTGGTCCAACATTTAATGAAGAAGATATCATTTTAAAAAATAATGAATTGTTATATAAAACAAAAGAAAAATTCTTTAAAATTATTAAAGAACATTATTTGTACTGTTCTCGTCCCGAAGTGCCAGAGATTAAGTACGAAATGAAACTCCGGTTGAACGATGAGAAGCCTTTCCATTGCCCTCCAAGGAGAATGTCCTATTTCGAGAAAGAACAGGTGCAGGTTATTTTAGACGACTTAATGAAACAGGGAGTGATCCGTGAGAGTAGGTCAGAATATTCTTCACCAGTAGTACTGGTAAAGAAAAAAACAGGTGATATAAGATTATGTGTAGACTATCGAACCCTAAATAAAATGACACAAAAAGATAACTATCCCATCCCACTTATAGATGACTTGTTGGATGGGTTGGTTAATAAAAAGATTTTTACGTTAATAGATTTGAAAAGCGCATTTCACCATATTCAAGTGAACGAAGAATCGGTAAAGTATACAGCTTTCGTAACCCCAATGGGACAATACGAGTATTTAAAGATGCCATTTGGGTTGAGGAATGCGCCATGCGAATTCCAACGATATATAAATAGGGTGTTTGAGGATTTGATTAGGAAAAGGAAAGTTACTATTTATATAGACGATATAATGATCGCTACAGAATCGGAAGAGGAGCATTTAGATATAATGATAGAAGTTTTCAAAAGATTGGTTAAGAATAAATTACAATTGAGGTTAGACAAGTGTCAGTTTATGGTGTCACAGATACGCTATTTAGGTTATCTTATTACAAATGAAGGCATCAAACCGGATGAAAAAGGAGTGGAATCTATAAAGACTTCCCCATACCCCAGAATGTGAAAGCAGTTCACAGCTTTTTGGGTTTATGCTCCTATTTTAGGAGATTCATCAAAGATTTCTCGTTGATTGCTCAACCATTATATAGTCTAATTCGAAAGGATGCAGTTTTTAAATTTGGTGAGGTAGAACTGGATCGTTTCGAAGAATTGGTTCCCTAAAATGAGTGAGAAAGTAAAAGAATATATAAGTAATTGCTTGAAGTGCATAGCATTTTCACCCAAGTTTGGTAAACACGAGGGATTACTTCACAACATACCTAAGGGAAATGTTCCTTTTGAAATGATTCATATTGATCACTTTGGTCCAGTATCATTAAAAAGTGGAAATAAAAAGTATGTTTTCCTCGTGATCGATGGCTTTACTAAGTTTGTACGATTATATGCAGTAAAATCTACAAATGCTAGAGAGGCTATTGCATGTTTAAAGGGTTATTTCAATTCTTACAGTCGTCCTAGAATTGTTGTGTCTGATCGGGGCAGTGCATTTACATCTGAAGAGTTTAAACAATTTCTTGATGCGAACAATGTTACACATGTGAAGATCGCAACAGGTTCCCCCCAGGCAAATGGACAGGTTGAAAGAGTCAATCGAAGCCTTGCTCCAATGATTGCAAAATTGACTAGTGCCGGGACAGTGTTATCATTGGATGGTGTGTTACCAACTATCGAGTTTTCAATGAATAATACTAGTCATAAAAGCATAGGAACTACTCCTAGTCAATTGTTGTTTGGTGTCACCCAAAGGGGGGTGGTGATTGATTTTTTGAAAGAATGTTTAGACAATGAAAATGAACAAGAAGTAGTTAGAGACTTAGATCAAATGAGAGAAGAAGCAAGACAAAAGATAGAAAAAGGTCAAGACTATAATAAAATGATGAAAGATAAAAATAGAGTGCAAAAAGAATATAAAGTAGGAGATTATGTTATGATAAAGAATTTCATCTCAACCCCGGGTGCATGTAAAAAGATCGCTCCTAAGTTCAAGGGTCCGTATGAGGTATCCAAAGTATTACCAAATGATAGATATTGTTTAAAGGACGTTGAGGGTTTTCAGTTGACACAAACTCCATATGAGGGTATATGGGAGGCGGCAAACATAAAACCTTGGATGAATAATAAATTATTAACTAGGCGTAAATCGGGACGATTACAATGTCAGGATAGCCGAGTTGTGGCAGTAAAAAAGAGAAAACGAACAATAAGTTACCTGGAATATGTAAGAGGGGAAGCTGGCTGCCGGATAGGTAGGAATATATGCGATCAATAAATGAAATGTAGTGAGTTGAATTCTGACTAGCAAAGTGAATGGTGCGTTTTATTTTAAAGTTACGGAAGAAACGAAATTACAAATGATAGAAAGAGTTCAGCTTAAAATTGTAATCTCTTTTTTTTTGTGAAACGAAACAAAAAAGTAGGTACTTGTCCTAGTAAGTAAAAATATTAAAAACTAACAAAACCGCAGACAGGTTTATGGTATGTTGCCATAAAACTGTCATCATTAATTCTTCAGACAATTAAATTTCGGTAAAATATTTTATAAAACTGGTAGTAGTTTCTATAGGTACCTATGCTTGGAATCGTGAAAAATTAGTCCCAACATTTATTTTGATTTCAACATTTTCTTCATAAAAATCGTGTCCGCTTACTTTCTTCACAATTTTTTTTTTGTGCGTCCAACAAACGAGGCAACATCCTTTATGAAAATAATTCTAACAAAATTCTTCCCCATTGACAATTTGATCCTCTTGCTCATAACTTTCAATTACCTAACTTTGTTCCATTGAAATTTCTAACGATGTCAGTCGGTCGGCCCACCTATAATAATATTCCTGTTGGATGATGATGTTGAATAATTGTAGGAGGCATCCATAAAACACTATTAAGGTCATCTCTCCTGCTTATGAAAAATTCTGGACATAAAACACATAATGATGGTAAAAGACTATTTTTTGCAAACCAAACTAGAAAGGTTCGAGGAACCTACCTACCTTTTTTTTATATTATGACACAAAGGACTATTTTGCAGGACGCACTAATAGAGAAAATTCTAAACTCTTGCTCACTGTCTCCATATAACCCTCGCATTTGACATCATTTCATTTAATGGTATTTTATGTCAAACAAAATTAATAGACCTTCGAAAAGTTTTTGGTCGGAGAAACAAAATTCTGTAGGTTGAGTTTATGTATTTATATATGTACATGGCAAAAGGAAGATTACACAGAAAGGTATTCCCATCACGTATTTTATACCGAAAAAAGGACATTGTCAGGACATTGTTTACATGAGAAAATGTGTTTTTGTTTTTCATTATTATTTTTTTTTTCCTCAAAATATAATCAACTTTTTCCCGACAGCTCTCTTTCAGTTTGTATGAAGGCTTTATTATTCATATTTAATCTCTTCATGTGTATTCCAATAAATGGAAAAAAAAGATGTACCTACCTATTATATGAAATATTTTAAATCAGTGAATTTTTTTGGTTGCAAAATTTCCAGGAAAGGATAATTTTTCAAAGAAAAATTAAAAGTGGTTTCCAGAAGGTGTGAAAAAAATCCAGCGCATGTAGGCTGGGTTGAAACATGATTAAATGTACGACTGGATTGCACGTACTTGCTCTTATGTTCAAGTTGCTTGGAACCTAAGAACTTCTAAGATATGCAAGTTATTATATACAAACATATAAAAAAAATCACTGTAATCATTCTTTTAATTGTATAAACAACTCGGAAAATAAAGCTTAGAGCTTTTAAACGTTATAGTAATTACTTTAAAAAATATAAATATATGCAAAACAATAAATAGCTGACTGGAGCGGTTTTCTTAAAAACTACCTAATTTTTATACCTATACCTATATAATTTTTTATAAATATTTTTACTTGCGATATAGGTACTACCTATAAGGTACTATAATTTTTGAGATAACATTCAAACATGATATTACGATGATTAGAGAACACCAAAAAAGTGGGTGGCACAATTCTGTCTGTCTGTCTGTTGGTCCACAGCCTAAACGGTTCGATCGATTTTCTTCAAACTTGGTACATAGTGGTTTTTGGTGATTATGCCCACAATTTTTTTAATTTTTTTCTTAGAACCAAAAATAACGGTACTTGCCATACAATTTTTTTTAGCAATTTTACCTAAAAACAGCTCGACTTTTCTTAAAAAAAATTAATAAATTTATTTTAGTAAAGGCTTCCTTTAGGTGGAAAACCATTTTTAAAAAATGGTTATTAATGGTACCATCCAAAGAACCATTTTTTAAATTTTAGATTTTCTTAAAAATGGTACGACTGATTTTAATTATTTTCTTATACAGAAGCTTCAAAAAAAATATAAATAGTTTCGTGTGCCAAAATTTTTAAAAAAATATTTTTTGGATTTTTAAAAAATGTTTCAAATTTTTTTTAGAAAATCATATATTTCGAAAACAATATGATCGATTTTTTTAAAACTCGACATTTAAGTGCTTTTTAGTACTCTCTAAAATATTTTTTGAAAAAAATTACATTTATGAAAAAATAACGGTACTTTCCATACAAAAGCTAAAAAACCGCAAAGGAAAATATTTTTTTGCTTAAAAACGGCTCCTACGATTTTGATTAAACTTTTATCATATACTAAAATTAGTACGATCTACGACCAAAAATCATAAAATTTTACACTTAGCAACTATTAATAGTACCTGTCATAGACCGTATTTTTTTTATTTTGAATTTTCTCGTTATCGGCTTAACGGATTTAGATGAATTTTCTAATATACAAATTTCAGATAAGATTTAATAATATTGCAGTTTTTGGATTTTTAAAAAAAGTTTCAATTTTTTTTTTTTGAAAATTCGATATCTCAACACGGGTTGACAATTTTTTTTCAAATTTTGTTTTTATATAAACATAAATATACACTTTAGATTTGCATACCAAAATTTGTTTTAAGAATTTTATATATAAAAAATTAATTATTTAAAAAACCGCTCCAACGATTTCAATTTTTGTTTCTCATATAATCATATATAGGTAATCAAGAATTAATATGGCATTCTCTTTTTTCACCTCAAACTTTCAAAAGAGTTATTTAAATGTCGTATTTCATGCTTCTCTACATTTTTCTCTCATAATTTCCATGTTTTTATATAGGTACAATTTTCTTAAACCCGCAGTGTCTTGAACATAATAGCAACTACGTGCGACCCAGTCGTGCATTTTATTTCAATGTTGCGTATGTATTAATATATATTTATTAAAATAGTTTCATAAAAAAATCATCAATTCGTTTTTTAAATACTAAATTTTCAAAAACACAATTATGCATACATACCTACCAGGCACGAGGCGTGACTTTTTCGGAAGCGGAAGCACACAACTTAAAACTCAAAAAATTAAAAGTCCTTTAATTTAGAATTTATATCATACCGCTTTTTTGCGCCTAATAATATTATAGAGTATAAAAAATGTATTTTCTCTAGCCGAAATAATTAATTTGAAACACTCTTTGCTATGCATTTGCAGGTACTCATAAGCATTAAGCAAAACGCCAAAGCAATCACAAACAAAACAATTCGCCCAAAAAACTTAATCAAATCGAAAAAAAACACCAATCAATGCATTTCTTATGGATGAAACACTATATACGATTTGCATTCACACACACACAATCACAACACCGAAGATCCAAAGTATAAAACTAAAACTACCCCTTTTTCAATAGGAATGTGCGGCAGGAAACGACTCAATACTTCTTTAGTTTTGCCTTTGTATATAAACTTTATAGTATTATCATGGAGTCGTTTTTATTTACGTGGTCTTTGTATATAAACTTTATAGTATTATCATGGAGTCGTTTTTATTTACGTGGTATTCCATCGATGGTGGCGCTAGTGAGCACCCATGTTGAGAAACATGTTTCATATTTTGACACCAGAATGGGGAATATTTTTTTATTTCGAGGTATATTTATTATTATCGTAAGAACGAGAAAGTCATATATTATTCTCGTAATAATAAATGGAGTAAGCGAGTGAAGTAGTTTTTCCACTGCCACCGCGCATGACCAAACAAAGTGGTAGAATAGAAATACGATTTCTTACCGCAATCGAATATGCTGTCAAATGGCAGAAGGAAAAAAAAAACAAATCGTGCTGTAAAATTAAATTGTTTGAAGTTAAAAGTGAAAACAAACAAAGTAGGTAGCAAATAGAATTATGGAGCTGCAATAAATTATAAAAAAGGAAGATTAAGAAACATCAATAAAATAGATAAGTATTTTGTTTTTATTGTAGATAAATATCTTTGCATTCTATTTTTTTCTTTGCTAATCATTTTTTTCTACCTACTTTCAGAAAATACCTACCTACATAAATACCTATTTAATTGCATCAACAACAAACAAAAATGAACATCAAGATATCCTGTGCCGGGTAGCTGCTTGCCAGAAAAATATCTTCAATCAACAGCCAACAGTTCCAGTGGACAAAAATCCAAAAATATAAAAATGTGTGTGCTAGTGTTTTTTCTTATTATTTGTAATGTAAATACATGAGTTGATGAGAATCAAAACTCGTTATATTAATGCCAATGAAATTTTATAATCAAATTGAATTGTTAAAGTAACTTTAAGAATACCTACTTAGAGAATAATTGTTGTATCTAATCTATTTGTTATGGTTTGAAGGAAAACTATCTTAGTTTTCGTGGCATTGACATGGCGAGTTTTGGTTCCCATCACCTCATAGTAAATCTGTGTTTTTTATACACCACTCTTGTAAAGTGAGAGTACCTTCTTAAAATGCACAAAAATAAAGAAATTTGTAATTCTATGTACCTATGTGAATTGTAAAGAAAGTGTAGTTAGTGTTCTTGATATGAGATTAAATAAAGAAAAAAAAAAGAAAATCTAACAAATTTAAAGTGTCTTGTTTTTCTTTTCGAAGTTGGACTACATAATGTACTTTGTACTTTTGGTTTATCTTGTAGGTGGGCAATATGACAAACAACCCGAGCATAGGTACTCGGAAGAAGTGGGTAGGTAAAATATTTTAACCATCATCTCATTGCAATGGGATCGATTGGTTGTCGCTCTTGCATCGTTATTTGGTTTCTATATTGTGTTTCAAAAGTGAATAAGTTTTTCGGGTTGTTTTATACGATTAAGAGCAAATATATTTTTCAGAATGGTTCAAGAAAAAACCAAAAATTGTTTTGTGTTCATTAAAATTAAAACAAAAATCAATTTTATATCGAACAAGATCACATTAATCGAATAAGACATTGGCTAGCGCGCGCTTCATAGCATCGATTGACTGTGGGCAATTGAAATCCATGTTCTTTGGTATGTATTTGGATTTCTTAAATTGATTATTGTGCACTTCTACGTGAATAATAAAAGAGGATTTTGAGAATAAATATATTTGCTTTTAATCCATTTAAATGAACGAATCTTTTTATTAAACCCACGGCAAAATACTTTCTACTTCAGAGAAAATTTTAATCTTCCTATTGTGTGTGCAAGCCAGTGATCATCTTGTTAAAATTGCAAGATTGTATTTTGCCTAGAAAAATCGATTTATAACGATTTTGGAAAACTAGACAAACCACTGGCTGAATAAAGGTTGTAGGTATGCCATAGAAACTACCAAAAATGAGTTTCATATACCAAAATTTTCTGAGTTTGATATAACTCCGTATTGATGTTGCTAAAAAACTTCGCTGGTTTTTGTAATGCACTTTCCTTCATCAATTTGGTTTACATAAATCTTTTCCTATAAATAAATATGACAAAAACTTTCTGATTTTTTCAAATTACCTATATTTCTTAATAATAGAATATGAAGAAAATTATATTTGGCATATAATATGGTGGTGGGTGAAAGCGTCTTGCCATGAAAGGCCTGAAAAATGCAAACTAGAATTAAAAAAAAAAAACAGTTTACGTCCAAGATTGTTTTCACAATGTGAAATTTCATCATCAAAGGGGTCATTGAAGATGAGAAAACCACAGAATGCTATTAAATTCGATGGTGCTTTGTTTAGAGGGGGGGAGGGGTGCAAAAGCAGCCTTTTTGTTTTTTTGCAAATAACTCGAAAACGAAGCAAAAATTCGAGATAGTTCTCAAAACCTTTTTTGTAGAAAATAAATTTACCATCAAAATGGATTTTTGAAAAAAAGTTTTAAAAATTTTAGTTATTTAAAAAAACCATTTTTTGTTTATTTTTTTCATCTTCAATGACCCCTTTGATGATTTTTGCAATAAAATCCCATGAACGTCTTACTTCCTTGATTTCAATCAAAAATTAAACTTTTCTCAGTTTATTTTTTCGTTTTTTAATTTTTCTTCGAAATATGAATGATAGGTACTATTGCTGACGAAAACTTGACAGGCGCTCAATTGATGCATCGCATTATACAAAAACTCGACTTATATCTTTAAACGCGATTTGCGGCTAAACTAAGCGTCCTAGAGGCATCAAAGTTGACACCTTTAAAAGAAACTTTGCATACACCCAACCTCGCACCCACCCCAAATCCTATAATGAGCCCAAGCAGGGGGGTTGCCGGGGGCAGCATGCCCCCCATACACACCTCGCTGTTTATAAGCGTTTATTTGTCATTCAAGGTACTCTTGCTCAAGAGAACTCAATTAATGCATAGCATTATACGAAAAATCAACTTTTATCTTTAAACGCGATTTGCGGCTAAACTAAGCGTCCTAGAGGCATCAAAGTTTACATCTTTAAACTTGATTTGGGGCTAAACAAAGCGTCCTAGCGACTTATAAAATGCATATTCGTGATCTTGGAATGTACCCGTTCCCAAAAATCAAAATAAAATTGGTAAAAAAAGTTTTTTCCAAAACTTAAAAAAAAAATATTTTTAATTCAATTGGCATTTTCTTCGAATTATGTATGAATGATATTATTTTTTTTAAATGCAAAAGAAACTGTACATACACCCAACCTCGCACCCACCCCAATCCTATAGTGAGCCCAAGCAGGGGGGTTACACACCTCGGTGTTTATTCGTGTGTATTTGCCACCCAAGGTACTGTTGCTTAAGAAAACTTGGCATTGGTGCTCAACTAATGCATCGCATTATACGAAAAAATCGACTTTTGGCTTTACAAAAAACTATAGCATAATATTGTACGTAATGCCATTGGGTTTTAATATGGTTTTTAAAATGTAGGTAAAATTTTGTATCACTAAGCTGGTTTAGGTCTTTGCTTATATCTTAAAAAGTAAAAGTCCCAGAACCATTTGGTCTTATGCGTTTGACTTAAAACTGACTAAAGCATTGAATTTTAAAGACAAAAATAGTACTTAATAACATAAAATTTTGAAGAAAAAAATCAGTTGGAACAATTTGTTTTTAATTGTTTTCAAAATTTTGAGTTTGAAGGTTAATTTTTCAAAAACTATGCTCTTAAACAACTTAATTTAAAAATGAAATTAACGAATGTATTTCTGGCTTTACAAAAACCTATAGCATGCGATATTATAAGTGTTGTTGATTTAATGCTTTTTTCTAATTTAAGTGAATTTTTGGTAAATTGCCCCTCCCACTCAAACTGGGGGCAGTAAGACCCCACTTTAAAATTACTTCTTTCTTTTTTCGGTGCAACCTACATTCTCTGATCATTAATTGTATCGTATGCAAAACGCCCTGCACATGCATAAATGCATTCAAATTTAAGCCATTTCCCGGGGGTGGACTGTGGCTAATTTTGGATATGATGATATGAATGATTATTTATTACTCTGGTTTTTAAGGGTACCTATACTTTTTAATGGTGAATCTTTAACACTGTTTCGGAGCACGAGAGGTAAAACAGATTTTTTCCAACGAACTTATAAGGAAATAAAAAAAAACTCTAAATTTTGATTTGGGAAAAACCTTTCGGTTAAAAAACCCAACGTTTATTCTTCACTATCGTTCGCTCACTAACTACTGAAAAAATACATTTCATTTTTACAAAGCTGACTTGCTGTCCCTTGTATTAGTATTAGTAACAATGTTGTTATATAAGAAATATAATATAAGTAGTGATAGTCTCCTTTCGATGCAGCTGTCCCATCTGATGGTTTTTCTAAATTTGTATTGCTGTTGCAGATTATAGGTAGGTTGTTTCTTTTACTCGTATGGTTCCATACGATACAAACACCAAAATTAAGATGATAGCACCATTCATAGATTTTAATATACCTAGATGGCGAACATAGGATCTTTTGTACAGAGAAAAAGAAATGAAATGACTTTTCATTTTAAATACCAACATAACTGAAAAAAAATTCAATACCTGATACCATAGCATTTATTCTTTTCAATAAGTAAATACCTACCGAATTGCAATACGTAATTGCAAGCAAAAAGTTGATCTGAATAAAAAATCGTTACAATAAGCTGAAATAGCTTTAAAAAAACCGCGAAAAGTATTTTTTAAAGAAAATCTTAAACATAATACCCATACAGTCATACAAAATGAACTTCCATACAAAATCACATACACGCAAAAAAACATCATGCCAAATTTCACAGAAATTAGCGTTTCTCGGTTCCTTTGCTCTATTTTTTCTTTTCCTCCAACTCCCATATATTTCATATATATACCTATACCGCCTTCTCATTCTCGCCATTTTAGTATTTTTTCATTTTCTACCACTTTTCCTTACTCTTCTACGGGAAAATATCACCCTGCCAATAAAGTTCCTCAACATTCAAATGTCAAATCACCAAAAATTTCCTCAACTTTCGAATGTCAAAGAATGTTTATAGATACGGGGGCTTCAACATCAGATTGTGTAGAAACAATTGATGTCGATGATACTACTATAAAGTTTATATACAAAGGTTTTGCTATTGAATTTTCATAATGAATTCACTCAACTCATTCTTCACACGTTGGGCAAACAGAAAGAAATCATCAGATTTTACTTTGAATTTTGGACGGAATTTGAGTTAAGAAGGTAAAATCAGAGAATGCCAAGCTGTTGCCTTTGTATATAAACTTTATAGTAGTATCATCGACATCAATTGTTTCTACACAATCTGATGTTGAAGCCCCCGTATCTATAAACATTCTTTGACATTCGAAAGTTGAGGAAATTTTTGGTGATTTGACATTTGAATGTTGAGGAACTTTATTGGCAGGGTGATATTTTCCCGTAGAAGAGTAAGGAAAAGTGGTAGAAAATGAAAAAATACTAAAATGGCGAGAATGAGAAGGCGGTATAGGTATATATATGAAATATATGGGAGTTGGAGGAAAAGAAAAAATAGAGCAAAGGAACCGAGAAACGCTAATTTCTGTGAAATTTGGCATGATGTTTTTTTGCGTGTATGTGATTTTGTATGGAAGTTCATTTTGTATGACTGTATGGGTATTATGTTTAAGATTTTCTTTAAAAAATACTTTTCGCGGTTTTTTTAAAGCTATTTCAGCTTATTGTAACGATTTTTTATTCAGATCAACTTTTTGCTTGCAATTACGTATTGCAATTCGGTAGGTATTTACTTATTGAAAAGAATAAATGCTATGGTATCAGGTATTGAATTTTTTTTCAGTTATGTTGGTATTTAAAATGAAAAGTCATTTCATTTCTTTTTCTCTGTACAAAAGATCCTATGTTCGCCATCTAGGTATATTAAAATCTATGAATGGTGCTATCATCTTAATTTTGGTGTTTGTATCGTATGGAACCATACGAGTAAAAGAAACAACCTACCTATAATCTGCAACAGCAATACAAATTTAGAAAAACCATCAGATGGGACAGCTGCATCGAAAGGAGACTATCACTACTTATATTATATTTCTTATATAACAACATTGTTACTAATACTAATACAAGGGACAGCAAGTCAGCTTTGTAAAAATGAAATGTATTTTTTCAGTAGTTAGTGAGCGAACGATAGTGAAGAATAAACGTTGGGTTTTTTAACCGAAAGGTTTTTCCCAAATCAAAATTTAGAGTTTTTTTTTATTTCCTTATAAGTTCGTTGGAAAAAATCTGTTTTACCTCTCGTGCTCCGAAACAGTGTTAAAGATTCACCATTAAAAAGTATAGGTACCCTTAAAAACCAGAGTAATAAATAATCATTCATATCATCATATCCAAAATTAGCCACAGTCCACCCCCGGGAAATGGCTTAAATTTGAATGCATTTATGCATGTGCAGGGCGTTTTGCATACGATACAATTAATGATCAGAGAATGTAGGTTGCACCGAAAAAAGAAAGAAGTAATTTTAAAGTGGGGTCTTACTGCCCCCAGTTTGAGTGGGAGGGGCAATTTACCAAAAATTCACTTAAATTAGAAAAAAGCATTAAATCAACAACACTTATAATATCGCATGCTATAGGTTTTTGTAAAGCCAGAAATACATTCGTTAATTTCATTTTTAAATTAAGTTGTTTAAGAGCATAGTTTTTGAAAAATTAACCTTCAAACTCAAAATTTTGAAAACAATTAAAAACAAATTGTTCCAACTGATTTTTTTCTTCAAAATTTTATGTTATTAAGTACTATTTTTGTCTTTAAAATTCAATGCTTTAGTCAGTTTTAAGTCAAACGCATAAGACCAAATGGTTCTGGGACTTTTACTTTTTAAGATATAAGCAAAGACCTAAACCAGCTTAGTGATACAAAATTTTACCTACATTTTAAAAACCATATTAAAACCCAATGGCATTACGTACAATATTATGCTATAGTTTTTTGTAAAGCCAAAAGTCGATTTTTTCGTATAATGCGATGCATTAGTTGAGCACCAATGCCAAGTTTTCTTAAGCAACAGTACCTTGGGTGGCAAATACACACGAATAAACACCGAGGTGTGTAACCCCCCTGCTTGGGCTCACTATAGGATTGGGGTGGGTGCGAGGTTGGGTGTATGTACAGTTTCTTTTGCATTTAAAAAAAATAATATCATTCATACATAATTCGAAGAAAATGCCAATTGAATTAAAAATATTTTTTTTTTAAGTTTTGGAAAAAACTTTTTTTACCAATTTTATTTTGATTTTTGGGAACGGGTACATTCCAAGATCACGAATATGCATTTTATAAGTCGCTAGGACGCTTTGTTTAGCCCCAAATCAAGTTTAAAGATGTAAACTTTGATGCCTCTAGGACGCTTAGTTTAGCCGCAAATCGCGTTTAAAGATAAAAGTTGATTTTTCGTATAATGCTATGCATTAATTGAGTTCTCTTGAGCAAGAGTACCTTGAATGACAAATAAACGCTTATAAACAGCGAGGTGTGTATGGGGGGCATGCTGCCCCCGGCAACCCCCCTGCTTGGGCTCATTATAGGATTTGGGGTGGGTGCGAGGTTGGGTGTATGCAAAGTTTCTTTTAAAGGTGTCAACTTTGATGCCTCTAGGACGCTTAGTTTAGCCGCAAATCGCGTTTAAAGATATAAGTCGAGTTTTTGTATAATGCGATGCATCAATTGAGCGCCTGTCAAGTTTTCGTCAGCAATAGTACCTATCATTCATATTTCGAAGAAAAATTAAAAAACGAAAAAATAAACTGAGAAAAGTTTAATTTTTGATTGAAATCAAGGAAGTAAGACGTTCATGGGATTTTATTGCAAAAATCATCAAAGGGGTCATTGAAGATGAAAAAAATAAACAAAAAATGGTTTTTTTAAATAACTAAAATTTTTAAAACTTTTTTTCAAAAATCCATTTTGATGGTAAATTTATTTTCTACAAAAAAGGTTTTGAGAACTATCTCGAATTTTTGCTTCGTTTTCGAGTTATTTGCAAAAAAACAAAAAGGCTGCTTTTGCACCCCTCCCCCCCTCTAAACAAAGCACCATCGAATTTAATAGCATTCTGTGGTTTTCTCATCTTCAATGACCCCTTTGATGATGAAATTTCACATTGTGAAAACAATCTTGGACGTAAACTGTTTTTTTTTTTTAATTCTAGTTTGCATTTTTCAGGCCTTTCATGGCAAGACGCTTTCACCCACCACCATATTATATGCCAAATATAATTTTCTTCATATTCTATTATTAAGAAATATAGGTAATTTGAAAAAATCAGAAAGTTTTTGTCATATTTATTTATAGGAAAAGATTTATGTAAACCAAATTGATGAAGGAAAGTGCATTACAAAAACCAGCGAAGTTTTTTAGCAACATCAATACGGAGTTATATCAAACTCAGAAAATTTTGGTATATGAAACTCATTTTTGGTAGTTTCTATGGCATACCTACAACCTTTATTCAGCCAGTGGTTTGTCTAGTTTTCCAAAATCGTTATAAATCGATTTTTCTAGGCAAAATACAATCTTGCAATTTTAACAAGATGATCACTGGCTTGCACACACAATAGGAAGATTAAAATTTTCTCTGAAGTAGAAAGTATTTTGCCGTGGGTTTAATAAAAAGATTCGTTCATTTAAATGGATTAAAAGCAAATATATTTATTCTCAAAATCCTCTTTTATTATTCACGTAGAAGTGCACAATAATCAATTTAAGAAATCCAAATACATACCAAAGAACATGGATTTCAATTGCCCACAGTCAATCGATGCTATGAAGCGCGCGCTAGCCAATGTCTTATTCGATTAATGTGATCTTGTTCGATATAAAATTGATTTTTGTTTTAATTTTAATGAACACAAAACAATTTTTGGTTTTTTCTTGAACCATTCTGAAAAATATATTTGCTCTTAATCGTATAAAACAACCCGAAAAACTTATTCACTTTTGAAACACAATATAGAAACCAAATAACGATGCAAGAGCGACAACCAATCGATCCCATTGCAATGAGATGATGGTTAAAATATTTTACCTACCCACTTCTTCCGAGTACCTATGCTCGGGTTGTTTGTCATATTGCCCACCTACAAGATAAACCAAAAGTACAAAGTACATTATGTAGTCCAACTTCGAAAAGAAAAACAAGACACTTTAAATTTGTTAGATTTTCTTTTTTTTTTCTTTATTTAATCTCATATCAAGAACACTAACTACACTTTCTTTACAATTCACATAGGTACATAGAATTACAAATTTCTTTATTTTTGTGCATTTTAAGAAGGTACTCTCACTTTACAAGAGTGGTGTATAAAAAACACAGATTTACTATGAGGTGATGGGAACCAAAACTCGCCATGTCAATGCCACGAAAACTAAGATAGTTTTCCTTCAAACCATAACAAATAGATTAGATACAACAATTATTCTCTAAGTAGGTATTCTTAAAGTTACTTTAACAATTCAATTTGATTATAAAATTTCATTGGCATTAATATAACGAGTTTTGATTCTCATCAACTCATGTATTTACATTACAAATAATAAGAAAAAACACTAGCACACACATTTTTATATTTTTGGATTTTTGTCCACTGGAACTGTTGGCTGTTGATTGAAGATATTTTTCTGGCAAGCAGCTACCCGGCACAGGATATCTTGATGTTCATTTTTGTTTGTTGTTGATGCAATTAAATAGGTATTTATGTAGGTAGGTATTTTCTGAAAGTAGGTAGAAAAAAATGATTAGCAAAGAAAAAAATAGAATGCAAAGATATTTATCTACAATAAAAACAAAATACTTATCTATTTTATTGATGTTTCTTAATCTTCCTTTTTTATAATTTATTGCAGCTCCATAATTCTATTTGCTACCTACTTTGTTTGTTTTCACTTTTAACTTCAAACAATTTAATTTTACAGCACGATTTGTTTTTTTTTTCCTTCTGCCATTTGACAGCATATTCGATTGCGGTAAGAAATCGTATTTCTATTCTACCACTTTGTTTGGTCATGCGCGGTGGCAGTGGAAAAACTACTTCACTCGCTTACTCCATTTATTATTACGAGAATAATATATGACTTTCTCGTTCTTACGATAATAATAAATATACCTCGAAATAAAAAAATATTCCCCATTCTGGTGTCAAAATATGAAACATGTTTCTCAACATGGGTGCTCACTAGCGCCACCATCGATGGAATACCACGTAAATAAAAACGACTCCATGATAATACTATAAAGTTTATATACAAAGGTAGTATCATCTTTGTATATAAACTTTATAGTATTATCTTTGTATATAAACTTTATAGTATTATCATGGAGTCGTTTTTATTTACGTGGTATTCCATCGATGGTGGCGCTAGTGAGCACCCATGTTGTGAAACATGTTTCACATTTTGACACCAGAATGGGGAATATTTTTTATTTCGAGGTACATTTATTATTATCGTAAGAACGGGAAAGTCATATATTATTCTCGTAATAATAAATGGAGTAAGCGAGTGAAGTAGTTTTTCCACTTCCACCGCGCATGACCAAACAAAGTGGTAGAATAGAAATACGATTTCTTACCGCAATATTGTGCTGTCAAATGGCAGAAGGAAAAAAAAACAAATCGTGAAATCGTGCTGTAGAATTAAATTGTAGAATTAAATTGTTTGCTTTCAAGTGAAAACCAAATAGATTTATGGATATGGATATAAATTATAAAAAGGAAAGATCAAGAAACATCAATAAAATAGCTAAGTATTTTGTTTTTATTGTAGATAAATATCTTTGAATTCTGTTTTTTTCTTTGCAAATAATTTTTTTCTTTGCAAATAATTTTTTTCTACCTACTTTCAGAAAATACGTACCTACATAAATATTTAATTACATCAACAATGAACATCAAGATATCCTGTGCCGGGCAGCCGCTTGCCAGAAAAATATCTTCAATCAACAGCCAGCAGTTCCAGTGGATAAAAATCCAAAAATATAAAAATGTGTGCTAGTGTTTTTTTTGTTATTACATATTTGTAATGTAAATACCTACATGAGCTGATGAGAACTAAAACTCGTCATATCAATGCTAAAGAAGTTTTATAATCGAATTGAATTGTTAAAGTAACTTTGAGAATACCTACTAAGAGAATAATTGTTGTATCTAATCATAGATTTATAACTCTATTTGTTATGGTTTGAAGGAAATCTATCTTAGTTTTCGTGGCATTGACATGGCGAGTTTTAGTTCCCATCACCTCATATTAAATCTGTGTTTTTACACACCACTTGAAAAATTAAAATTAAAGTGCACAAAAATAAAGAAATTTTGTATTCAATATTACCTATGTGAATTGTGTAGTGAGATTTTTGCATATATTTAATAAAGAAAAAAAAAAAAGAAAATCTAACAAATACCCAAGTGTCCTGTTTTTCTTTTAGAAGTTGGAACTACAATGTATTTTGTACTTTTGGTAAATGTTGTAGGTGGAAAGTATGACAAACAACAAGAGCAGGTATAGGTACTAGAAATAAGTGGGTAGGTAAAATATTTTAACCATCATCTCATTGCAATGGGATCGATTGGTTGTCGCTCTTGCATCGTTGTTTGGTTTTTATATTGTGTGTCAAATGTGAATAAGTTTTTCGGTTGTTCAAAACGATTAAGAGCAAATATATTTTTCAGAATGGTTCAAGAAAAAATCAAAAATTGTTTTGTGTTGTGTAGATAAAAAAAATCAATTTTATATCCAACAAGTTACTCATTGATCGATAAACACATCGGCTAGCGCGCGCTTCACAGCAATAATTGATTGTGGACAATTGAAATCCAAGTTCTTTAGTAGGTATTTGGATTTCTTAAATTGATTATTGTGCACTTCTACGTGAATAATTATTTTGAAAATATATTTGCTTTTAATCCATTTAAATGAACGAATCTTTTTAATAAACCCGCGGCAAAATACTTTCAACTTCAGAGAAAATTTTAATCTTCCTATTGTGTGTGCAAGTGAACACCTTGTTAAAATTGCAAAATTGTATTTTGCATAGAAAAATCGATTTATAACGATTTTGGAAAACTTGACAAACCACTGGCGAAACAAAGGTTGTAGGTATGCCATTGAAACTACCAAAAATGAGTTTCATATTCCAAATTTTTCTGAGTTTGATATAACTCCGTATTGATGTTGTATTTTTAACATGCTACTTTTTTCCAAGCGAACATAAAAATGCACTAAAAAACTTCGCTGGTTTTTGTAATGCACTTTCCTTCATCAATTTGGTATATGTAAATCTTTCCCTATAAATAAATACGACAAAAACTTTCTGATTTTTTCAAATTACATTTATTTCTTAATAATAGAATATGAAGAAAATTTGAAAAGAAATATTTGGTGGTGGGTGAAAGAACCTACGATGGGATCGGTGGCTTCATCATCAAAGGAAATGTTGTTGGTGGTGGCATTATTGATGGTGGTAAATCTTGTTTTCATATAAGCAGGCAGTGATTTGGTTCTACTTCTGCTACGATTGATGAACTTCTTAAAACTATAAACTAGGTATCCTCTTGTGCTTTGGACTTGGGGTTGCTTTAAAATCACCGATGATAAGGGTTGATTGTTGTTGATAGTTTTCATGGTGGTCAGGTTGATTGCAGACAATAAATGGAAATGAACGGCAGAAAAAAAACGTAAACATAACAATAAATATAAACTGAACAAAAGTTTGGATGATGGGGAACGGTAGTCTAAAAGAAGACAGAGGTGGGTCTGGATCTGGACAGAGGTGGGTCTGGATTCTGGACACAGGTGGGATTTTTTTTTTTTTGAAAAAAAAAACTAGAAATATAAACTTTTTGGACATTTTTTTTTTTTTGAAAAATATAAAAAAACAAGATTTTTTGAAGAAAATTTCAATGAAAAATTAAACTTTTCTCAATTTTTGTTTTCGGTTTTTAATTTTTCTTCGAAATATGAATGAAAATATTTTTTTTTGGAAAATTTCAATCAAAAATTAAATTTTTGTCAGTTTTTTTTTTTGTTTTTCTGAAACATTGACTTTAAATGCAAAAAAAAACATTAAAAATCAACGAAAAAACATTTAATAATGTGTTTTACTTTATTTGAAAGCTAATATGTACTTCATTCTTGCATTTGGTTTTTAAATCAAGTTGCTTAAACGAATAGTTTTTGAGAAATTTAATTTCAAAGTCAAAATTTAAAAAAAAATTGTGATTTTTTTTTTCTTAAATCGATATTTTTCAAAATTTTACGTAATTAAGGGCTGTTTTTGTATTCAAAATTCAATGCCCTCATTATTTTTTAGTCCATCACCGAAAACCAAATGTAAAAATCTTTCTTAGTTTTTGAGCAATTAAGAAAAAACAAAAGGTACTTTTACCAAAAAGCCCAAAATAAGGGTTAAATTATGGATAATTCATGAATAAATTAATTTTTTCGGGCTTATATGGGAAAAGTACATTTTGTTTTTTCTTAATTTCTCAAAAACTAAGAAAGATTTTTACATTTGGTTTTCGGTAATGGACTAAAAAATAGAGAGGGCATTGAATATTGAACACAAAAAAAGCCCTTAATTACGTAAAATTTTGAAAAATATCGATTTAAGAAAAAAAAAATCACATTTTTTTTTTTCGATTTTGACTTTGAAATTTAATTTCTCAAAAACTATTCGCTTAAGCAACTTGATTTAAAAAGCAAATGCAAGAATGTAGTATAAGCTTTCAAAAAAATTATAACACATTATTAAATGTGTTTTCGTTGATTTTTAATGTTTTTTTTTGCATTTAAAGTCAGTGTTGCAGAAACTGCCCCTCCCTACCTCAGGGAGGGAAGATACAACTTTCCCCCCATACAATTTTTTTCTTAGAATAACCCCAAGAACCACCCCCTTAAATACTTCCACTCAGGTCCGGGACACCCTGTATACCTAGATGGCAAACATAGGATCTTTTGCAGAAAAAGTGAAGCTTTGGGGAAAAGGTCAAAATTCCGCCGATCGAAATCCCTCCAGTAGCCTGCTACTATTTTGCGGGATTTTCAATACTTTTTTAAAATAATCCCAACTTTTTAGATACTTTATTTATTTGTCATTCAAGGTACTCTTGCTCAAGAGAACTCATAATTAATGCATAGCATTATACGAAAAATCAACGTTTATCTTTAAACGCGATTTGCGGCTAAACTAAGCGTCCTAGAGGCATCAAAGTTTACATCTTTGAACTTGATTTGCGGCTATACTAAGCGTCCTAGCGACTTATAAAATGCATATTCGTGGTCTTGGAATGTGCCTGTTCCTAAAAATCAAAATAAAATTAGTAAAAAAGTTTTTTTTTTCAAAACTTTCAAACAAAATATTTTCAGTTTTTTTCGGCTAAACCAATTTTTATTCTTTTTTTAATTTTTTTCGAATTATGTGTGAATGATATTTTTTTCTTTAAATGCAAAAGGAACTTTGCATGCACCCAACCTCGCACCCACCCCAAATCCTATAATGGGCCCAAGCAGGGGGGTTGGAGGGGGCAGCGTGGCCCCCCATACACACCTCGCTGTTTATTCGTACTCTTGCTCAAGAGAACTCAATTAATGCATAGCATTTTACGAAAAAATGATTTAGGAATTTTATTCACAAAAAACCGCACAAAACGTATTTATTTCTCAAAAATTTCAAAGATCGACGTTTTTGCAAACCAAAAAGTTGATCTGAAGAAAAATCGTTACAAAAAGCTGAAATAGCTTCAAAAAACCACGAAAAGTTTTTTTTAAGAAAATCCTACAAATACTACCTATACAGTCATGCAATATGAAGAACTTCCATACAAAATTACACATACACACAAAAAAAATACTATGCCAAATTTCACAGAAAGTACCGTATTCTCGGTTCCTCTGCTCTATTTTTTCTTCTCCTCCAACTCCCATATATTTCATATAAATATCTATACACCCTTCTCATTCTCGCCATTTTAGCATTTTTTCATTTTCTACCACTTTTCCTTACCCTTCTACGGGGAAATATCACCATGCAAATAAAGTTCCTCAACATTCAAATGTCAAATCACCAAAAATTTCCTCAACTTTCGAATATCAAAGAATGTTTATAGATACGGGGGCTTCAACATCAGATTGTGTAGAAACAATTGATGTCGATGATACTACTATAAAGTTTATATACAAAGGTATTATCATGGAGTCGTTTTTATTTACGTGGTATTCCATCGATGGTGGCGCTAGTGAGCACCCATGTTGTGAAACATGTTTCACATTTTGACACCAGAATGGGGAATATTTTTTATTTCGAGGTACATTTATTATTATCGTAAGAACGGGAAAGTCATATATTATTCTCGTAATAATAAATGGAGTAAGCGAGTGAAGTAGTTTTTCCACTTCCACCGCGCATGACCAAACAAAGTGGTAGAATAGAAATACGATTTCTTACCGCAATATTGTGCTGTCAAATGGCAGAAGGAAAAAAAAACAAATCGTGAAATCGTGCTGTAGAATTAAATTGTAGAATTAAATTGTTTGCTTTCAAGTGAAAACCAAATAGATTTATGGATATGGATATAAATTATAAAAAGGAAAGATCAAGAAACATCAATAAAATAGCTAAGTATTTTGTTTTTATTGTAGATAAATATCTTTGAATTCTGTTTTTTTCTTTGCAAATAATTTTTTTCTTTGCAAATAATTTTTTTCTACCTACTTTCAGAAAATACGTACCTACATAAATATTTAATTACATCAACAATGAACATCAAGATATCCTGTGCCGGGCAGCCGCTTGCCAGAAAAATATCTTCAATCAACAGCCAGCAGTTCCAGTGGATAAAAATCCAAAAATATAAAAATGTGTGCTAGTGTTTTTTTTGTTATTACATATTTGTAATGTAAATACCTACATGAGCTGATGAGAACTAAAACTCGTCATATCAATGCTAAAGAAGTTTTATAATCGAATTGAATTGTTAAAGTAACTTTGAGAATACCTACTAAGAGAATAATTGTTGTATCTAATCATAGATTTATAACTCTATTTGTTATGGTTTGAAGGAAATCTATCTTAGTTTTCGTGGCATTGACATGGCGAGTTTTAGTTCCCATCACCTCATATTAAATCTGTGTTTTTACACACCACTTGAAAAATTAAAATTAAAGTGCACAAAAATAAAGAAATTTTGTATTCAATATTACCTATGTGAATTGTGTAGTGAGATTTTTGCATATATTTAATAAAGAAAAAAAAAAAAGAAAATCTAACAAATACCCAAGTGTCCTGTTTTTCTTTTAGAAGTTGGAACTACAATGTATTTTGTACTTTTGGTAAATGTTGTAGGTGGAAAGTATGACAAACAACAAGAGCAGGTATAGGTACTAGAAATAAGTGGGTAGGTAAAATATTTTAACCATCATCTCATTGCAATGGGATCGATTGGTTGTCGCTCTTGCATCGTTGTTTGGTTTTTATATTGTGTGTCAAATGTGAATAAGTTTTTCGGTTGTTCAAAACGATTAAGAGCAAATATATTTTTCAGAATGGTTCAAGAAAAAATCAAAAATTGTTTTGTGTTGTGTAGATAAAAAAAATCAATTTTATATCCAACAAGTTACTCATTGATCGATAAACACATCGGCTAGCGCGCGCTTCACAGCAATAATTGATTGTGGACAATTGAAATCCAAGTTCTTTAGTAGGTATTTGGATTTCTTAAATTGATTATTGTGCACTTCTACGTGAATAATTATTTTGAAAATATATTTGCTTTTAATCCATTTAAATGAACGAATCTTTTTAATAAACCCGCGGCAAAATACTTTCAACTTCAGAGAAAATTTTAATCTTCCTATTGTGTGTGCAAGTGAACACCTTGTTAAAATTGCAAAATTGTATTTTGCATAGAAAAATCGATTTATAACGATTTTGGAAAACTTGACAAACCACTGGCGAAACAAAGGTTGTAGGTATGCCATTGAAACTACCAAAAATGAGTTTCATATTCCAAATTTTTCTGAGTTTGATATAACTCCGTATTGATGTTGTATTTTTAACATGCTACTTTTTTCCAAGCGAACATAAAAATGCACTAAAAAACTTCGCTGGTTTTTGTAATGCACTTTCCTTCATCAATTTGGTATATGTAAATCTTTCCCTATAAATAAATACGACAAAAACTTTCTGATTTTTTCAAATTACATTTATTTCTTAATAATAGAATATGAAGAAAATTTGAAAAGAAATATTTGGTGGTGGGTGAAAGAACCTACGATGGGATCGGTGGCTTCATCATCAAAGGAAATGTTGTTGGTGGTGGCATTATTGATGGTGGTAAATCTTGTTTTCATATAAGCAGGCAGTGATTTGGTTCTACTTCTGCTACGATTGATGAACTTCTTAAAACTATAAACTAGGTATCCTCTTGTGCTTTGGACTTGGGGTTGCTTTAAAATCACCGATGATAAGGGTTGATTGTTGTTGATAGTTTTCATGGTGGTCAGGTTGATTGCAGACAATAAATGGAAATGAACGGCAGAAAAAAAACGTAAACATAACAATAAATATAAACTGAACAAAAGTTTGGATGATGGGGAACGGTAGTCTAAAAGAAGACAGAGGTGGGTCTGGATCTGGACAGAGGTGGGTCTGGATTCTGGACACAGGTGGGATTTTTTTTTTTTTGAAAAAAAAAACTAGAAATATAAACTTTTTGGACATTTTTTTTTTTTTGAAAAATATAAAAAAACAAGATTTTTTGAAGAAAATTTCAATGAAAAATTAAACTTTTCTCAATTTTTGTTTTCGGTTTTTAATTTTTCTTCGAAATATGAATGAAAATATTTTTTTTTGGAAAATTTCAATCAAAAATTAAATTTTTGTCAGTTTTTTTTTTTTGTTTTTCTGAAACATTGACTTTAAATGCAAAAAAAAAACATTAAAAATCAACGAAAAAACATTTAATAATGTGTTTTACTTTATTTGAAAGCTAATATGTACTTCATTCTTGCATTTGGTTTTTAAATCAAGTTGCTTAAACGAATAGTTTTTGAGAAATTTAATTTCAAAGTCAAAATTTAAAAAAAAATTGTGATTTTTTTTTTCTTAAATCGATATTTTTCAAAATTTTACGTAATTAAGGGCTGTTTTTGTATTCAAAATTCAATGCCCTCATTATTTTTTAGTCCATCACCGAAAACCAAATGTAAAAATCTTTCTTAGTTTTTGAGCAATTAAGAAAAAACAAAAGGTACTTTTACCAAAAAGCCCAAAATAAGGGTTAAATTATGGATAATTCATGAATAAATTAATTTTTTCGGGCTTATATGGGAAAAGTACATTTTGTTTTTTCTTAATTTCTCAAAAACTAAGAAAGATTTTTACATTTGGTTTTCGGTAATGGACTAAAAAATAGAGAGGGCATTGAATATTGAACACAAAAAAAGCCCTTAATTACGTAAAATTTTGAAAAATATCGATTTAAGAAAAAAAAAATCACATTTTTTTTTTTCGATTTTGACTTTGAAATTTAATTTCTCAAAAACTATTCGCTTAAGCAACTTGATTTAAAAAGCAAATGCAAGAATGTAGTATAAGCTTTCAAAAAAATTATAACACATTATTAAATGTGTTTTCGTTGATTTTTAATGTTTTTTTTTGCATTTAAAGTCAGTGTTGCAGAAACTGCCCCTCCCTACCTCAGGGAGGGAAGATACAACTTTCCCCCCATACAATTTTTTTCTTAGAATAACCCCAAGAACCACCCCCTTAAATACTTCCACTCAGGTCCGGGACACCCTGTATACCTAGATGGCAAACATAGGATCTTTTGCAGAAAAAGTGAAGCTTTGGGGAAAAGGTCAAAATTCCGCCGATCGAAATCCCTCCAGTAGCCTGCTACTATTTTGCGGGATTTTCAATACTTTTTTAAAATAATCCCAACTTTTTAGATACTTTATTTATTTGTCATTCAAGGTACTCTTGCTCAAGAGAACTCATAATTAATGCATAGCATTATACGAAAAATCAACGTTTATCTTTAAACGCGATTTGCGGCTAAACTAAGCGTCCTAGAGGCATCAAAGTTTACATCTTTGAACTTGATTTGCGGCTATACTAAGCGTCCTAGCGACTTATAAAATGCATATTCGTGGTCTTGGAATGTGCCTGTTCCTAAAAATCAAAATAAAATTAGTAAAAAAGTTTTTTTTTTCAAAACTTTCAAACAAAATATTTTCAGTTTTTTTCGGCTAAACCAATTTTTATTCTTTTTTTAATTTTTTTCGAATTATGTGTGAATGATATTTTTTTCTTTAAATGCAAAAGGAACTTTGCATGCACCCAACCTCGCACCCACCCCAAATCCTATAATGGGCCCAAGCAGGGGGGTTGGAGGGGGCAGCGTGGCCCCCCATACACACCTCGCTGTTTATTCGTACTCTTGCTCAAGAGAACTCAATTAATGCATAGCATTTTACGAAAAAATGATTTAGGAATTTTATTCACAAAAAACCGCACAAAACGTATTTATTTCTCAAAAATTTCAAAGATCGACGTTTTTGCAAACCAAAAAGTTGATCTGAAGAAAAATCGTTACAAAAAGCTGAAATAGCTTCAAAAAACCACGAAAAGTTTTTTTTAAGAAAATCCTACAAATACTACCTATACAGTCATGCAATATGAAGAACTTCCATACAAAATTACACATACACACAAAAAAAATACTATGCCAAATTTCACAGAAAGTACCGTATTCTCGGTTCCTCTGCTCTATTTTTTCTTCTCCTCCAACTCCCATATATTTCATATAAATATCTATACACCCTTCTCATTCTCGCCATTTTAGCATTTTTTCATTTTCTACCACTTTTCCTTACCCTTCTACGGGGAAATATCACCATGCAAATAAAGTTCCTCAACATTCAAATGTCAAATCACCAAAAATTTCCTCAACTTTCGAATATCAAAGAATGTTTATAGATACGGGGGCTTCAACATCAGATTGTGTAGAAACAATTGATGTCGATGATACTACTATAAAGTTTATATACAAAGGTATCATCGACATCAATTGTTTCTACACAATCTGATGTTGAAGCCCCCGTATCTATAAACATTCTTTGACATTCGAAAGTTGAGGAAATTTTTGGTGATTTGACATTTGAATGTTGAGGAACTTTATTGGCAGGGTGATATTTTCCCGTAGAAGAGTAAGGAAAAGTGGTAGAAAATGAAAAAATACTAAAATGGCGAGAATGAGAAGGCGGTATAGGTATATATATGAAATATATGGGAGTTGGAGGAAAAGAAAAAATAGAGCAAAGGAACCGAGAAACGCTAATTTCTGTGAAATTTGGCATGATGTTTTTTTGCGTGTATGTGATTTTGTATGGAAGTTCATTTTGTATGACTGTATGGGTATTATGTTTAAGATTTTCTTTAAAAAATACTTTTCGCGGTTTTTTTAAAGCTATTTCAGCTTATTGTAACGATTTTTTATTCAGATCAACTTTTTGCTTGCAATTACGTATTGCAATTCGGTAGGTATTTACTTATTGAAAAGAATAAATGCTATGGTATCAGGTATTGAATTTTTTTTCAGTTATGTTGGTATTTAAAATGAAAAGTCATTTCATTTCTTTTTCTCTGTACAAAAGATCCTATGTTCGCCATCTAGGTATATTAAAATCTATGAATGGTGCTATCATCTTAATTTTGGTGTTTGTATCGTATGGAACCATACGAGTAAAAGAAACAACCTACCTATAATCTGCAACAGCAATACAAATTTAGAAAAACCATCAGATGGGACAGCTGCATCGAAAGGAGACTATCACTACTTATATTATATTTCTTATATAACAACATTGTTACTAATACTAATACAAGGGACAGCAAGTCAGCTTTGTAAAAATGAAATGTATTTTTTCAGTAGTTAGTGAGCGAACGATAGTGAAGAATAAACGTTGGGTTTTTTAACCGAAAGGTTTTTCCCAAATCAAAATTTAGAGTTTTTTTTTATTTCCTTATAAGTTCGTTGGAAAAAATCTGTTTTACCTCTCGTGCTCCGAAACAGTGTTAAAGATTCACCATTAAAAAGTATAGGTACCCTTAAAAACCAGAGTAATAAATAATCATTCATATCATCATATCCAAAATTAGCCACAGTCCACCCCCGGGAAATGGCTTAAATTTGAATGCATTTATGCATGTGCAGGGCGTTTTGCATACGATACAATTAATGATCAGAGAATGTAGGTTGCACCGAAAAAAGAAAGAAGTAATTTTAAAGTGGGGTCTTACTGCCCCCAGTTTGAGTGGGAGGGGCAATTTACCAAAAATTCACTTAAATTAGAAAAAAGCATTAAATCAACAACACTTATAATATCGCATGCTATAGGTTTTTGTAAAGCCAGAAATACATTCGTTAATTTCATTTTTAAATTAAGTTGTTTAAGAGCATAGTTTTTGAAAAATTAACCTTCAAACTCAAAATTTTGAAAACAATTAAAAACAAATTGTTCCAACTGATTTTTTTCTTCAAAATTTTATGTTATTAAGTACTATTTTTGTCTTTAAAATTCAATGCTTTAGTCAGTTTTAAGTCAAACGCATAAGACCAAATGGTTCTGGGACTTTTACTTTTTAAGATATAAGCAAAGACCTAAACCAGCTTAGTGATACAAAATTTTACCTACATTTTAAAAACCATATTAAAACCCAATGGCATTACGTACAATATTATGCTATAGTTTTTTGTAAAGCCAAAAGTCGATTTTTTCGTATAATGCGATGCATTAGTTGAGCACCAATGCCAAGTTTTCTTAAGCAACAGTACCTTGGGTGGCAAATACACACGAATAAACACCGAGGTGTGTAACCCCCCTGCTTGGGCTCACTATAGGATTGGGGTGGGTGCGAGGTTGGGTGTATGTACAGTTTCTTTTGCATTTAAAAAAAATAATATCATTCATACATAATTCGAAGAAAATGCCAATTGAATTAAAAATATTTTTTTTTTAAGTTTTGGAAAAAACTTTTTTTACCAATTTTATTTTGATTTTTGGGAACGGGTACATTCCAAGATCACGAATATGCATTTTATAAGTCGCTAGGACGCTTTGTTTAGCCCCAAATCAAGTTTAAAGATGTAAACTTTGATGCCTCTAGGACGCTTAGTTTAGCCGCAAATCGCGTTTAAAGATAAAAGTTGATTTTTCGTATAATGCTATGCATTAATTGAGTTCTCTTGAGCAAGAGTACCTTGAATGACAAATAAACGCTTATAAACAGCGAGGTGTGTATGGGGGGCATGCTGCCCCCGGCAACCCCCCTGCTTGGGCTCATTATAGGATTTGGGGTGGGTGCGAGGTTGGGTGTATGCAAAGTTTCTTTTAAAGGTGTCAACTTTGATGCCTCTAGGACGCTTAGTTTAGCCGCAAATCGCGTTTAAAGATATAAGTCGAGTTTTTGTATAATGCGATGCATCAATTGAGCGCCTGTCAAGTTTTCGTCAGCAATAGTACCTATCATTCATATTTCGAAGAAAAATTAAAAAACGAAAAAATAAACTGAGAAAAGTTTAATTTTTGATTGAAATCAAGGAAGTAAGACGTTCATGGGATTTTATTGCAAAAATCATCAAAGGGGTCATTGAAGATGAAAAAAATAAACAAAAAATGGTTTTTTTAAATAACTAAAATTTTTAAAACTTTTTTTCAAAAATCCATTTTGATGGTAAATTTATTTTCTACAAAAAAGGTTTTGAGAACTATCTCGAATTTTTGCTTCGTTTTCGAGTTATTTGCAAAAAAACAAAAAGGCTGCTTTTGCACCCCTCCCCCCCTCTAAACAAAGCACCATCGAATTTAATAGCATTCTGTGGTTTTCTCATCTTCAATGACCCCTTTGATGATGAAATTTCACATTGTGAAAACAATCTTGGACGTAAACTGTTTTTTTTTTTTAATTCTAGTTTGCATTTTTCAGGCCTTTCATGGCAAGACGCTTTCACCCACCACCATATTATATGCCAAATATAATTTTCTTCATATTCTATTATTAAGAAATATAGGTAATTTGAAAAAATCAGAAAGTTTTTGTCATATTTATTTATAGGAAAAGATTTATGTAAACCAAATTGATGAAGGAAAGTGCATTACAAAAACCAGCGAAGTTTTTTAGCAACATCAATACGGAGTTATATCAAACTCAGAAAATTTTGGTATATGAAACTCATTTTTGGTAGTTTCTATGGCATACCTACAACCTTTATTCAGCCAGTGGTTTGTCTAGTTTTCCAAAATCGTTATAAATCGATTTTTCTAGGCAAAATACAATCTTGCAATTTTAACAAGATGATCACTGGCTTGCACACACAATAGGAAGATTAAAATTTTCTCTGAAGTAGAAAGTATTTTGCCGTGGGTTTAATAAAAAGATTCGTTCATTTAAATGGATTAAAAGCAAATATATTTATTCTCAAAATCCTCTTTTATTATTCACGTAGAAGTGCACAATAATCAATTTAAGAAATCCAAATACATACCAAAGAACATGGATTTCAATTGCCCACAGTCAATCGATGCTATGAAGCGCGCGCTAGCCAATGTCTTATTCGATTAATGTGATCTTGTTCGATATAAAATTGATTTTTGTTTTAATTTTAATGAACACAAAACAATTTTTGGTTTTTTCTTGAACCATTCTGAAAAATATATTTGCTCTTAATCGTATAAAACAACCCGAAAAACTTATTCACTTTTGAAACACAATATAGAAACCAAATAACGATGCAAGAGCGACAACCAATCGATCCCATTGCAATGAGATGATGGTTAAAATATTTTACCTACCCACTTCTTCCGAGTACCTATGCTCGGGTTGTTTGTCATATTGCCCACCTACAAGATAAACCAAAAGTACAAAGTACATTATGTAGTCCAACTTCGAAAAGAAAAACAAGACACTTTAAATTTGTTAGATTTTCTTTTTTTTTTCTTTATTTAATCTCATATCAAGAACACTAACTACACTTTCTTTACAATTCACATAGGTACATAGAATTACAAATTTCTTTATTTTTGTGCATTTTAAGAAGGTACTCTCACTTTACAAGAGTGGTGTATAAAAAACACAGATTTACTATGAGGTGATGGGAACCAAAACTCGCCATGTCAATGCCACGAAAACTAAGATAGTTTTCCTTCAAACCATAACAAATAGATTAGATACAACAATTATTCTCTAAGTAGGTATTCTTAAAGTTACTTTAACAATTCAATTTGATTATAAAATTTCATTGGCATTAATATAACGAGTTTTGATTCTCATCAACTCATGTATTTACATTACAAATAATAAGAAAAAACACTAGCACACACATTTTTATATTTTTGGATTTTTGTCCACTGGAACTGTTGGCTGTTGATTGAAGATATTTTTCTGGCAAGCAGCTACCCGGCACAGGATATCTTGATGTTCATTTTTGTTTGTTGTTGATGCAATTAAATAGGTATTTATGTAGGTAGGTATTTTCTGAAAGTAGGTAGAAAAAAATGATTAGCAAAGAAAAAAATAGAATGCAAAGATATTTATCTACAATAAAAACAAAATACTTATCTATTTTATTGATGTTTCTTAATCTTCCTTTTTTATAATTTATTGCAGCTCCATAATTCTATTTGCTACCTACTTTGTTTGTTTTCACTTTTAACTTCAAACAATTTAATTTTACAGCACGATTTGTTTTTTTTTTCCTTCTGCCATTTGACAGCATATTCGATTGCGGTAAGAAATCGTATTTCTATTCTACCACTTTGTTTGGTCATGCGCGGTGGCAGTGGAAAAACTACTTCACTCGCTTACTCCATTTATTATTACGAGAATAATATATGACTTTCTCGTTCTTACGATAATAATAAATATACCTCGAAATAAAAAAATATTCCCCATTCTGGTGTCAAAATATGAAACATGTTTCTCAACATGGGTGCTCACTAGCGCCTTTGTATATAAACTTTATAGTAGTATCATCGACATCAATTGTTTCTACACAATCTGATGTTGAAGCCCCCGTATCTATAAACATTCTTTGACATTCGAAAGTTGAGGAAATTTTTGGTGATTTGACATTTGAATGTTGAGGAACTTTATTGGCAGGGTGATATTTTCCCGTAGAAGAGTAAGGAAAAGTGGTAGAAAATGAAAAAATACTAAAATGGCGAGAATGAGAAGGCGGTATAGGTATATATATGAAATATATGGGAGTTGGAGGAAAAGAAAAAATAGAGCAAAGGAACCGAGAAACGCTAATTTCTGTGAAATTTGGCATGATGTTTTTTTGCGTGTATGTGATTTTGTATGGAAGTTCATTTTGTATGACTGTATGGGTATTATGTTTAAGATTTTCTTTAAAAAATACTTTTCGCGGTTTTTTTAAAGCTATTTCAGCTTATTGTAACGATTTTTTATTCAGATCAACTTTTTGCTTGCAATTACGTATTGCAATTCGGTAGGTATTTACTTATTGAAAAGAATAAATGCTATGGTATCAGGTATTGAATTTTTTTTCAGTTATGTTGGTATTTAAAATGAAAAGTCATTTCATTTCTTTTTCTCTGTACAAAAGATCCTATGTTCGCCATCTAGGTATATTAAAATCTATGAATGGTGCTATCATCTTAATTTTGGTGTTTGTATCGTATGGAACCATACGAGTAAAAGAAACAACCTACCTATAATCTGCAACAGCAATACAAATTTAGAAAAACCATCAGATGGGACAGCTGCATCGAAAGGAGACTATCACTACTTATATTATATTTCTTATATAACAACATTGTTACTAATACTAATACAAGGGACAGCAAGTCAGCTTTGTAAAAATGAAATGTATTTTTTCAGTAGTTAGTGAGCGAACGATAGTGAAGAATAAACGTTGGGTTTTTTAACCGAAAGGTTTTTCCCAAATCAAAATTTAGAGTTTTTTTTTATTTCCTTATAAGTTCGTTGGAAAAAATCTGTTTTACCTCTCGTGCTCCGAAACAGTGTTAAAGATTCACCATTAAAAAGTATAGGTACCCTTAAAAACCAGAGTAATAAATAATCATTCATATCATCATATCCAAAATTAGCCACAGTCCACCCCCGGGAAATGGCTTAAATTTGAATGCATTTATGCATGTGCAGGGCGTTTTGCATACGATACAATTAATGATCAGAGAATGTAGGTTGCACCGAAAAAAGAAAGAAGTAATTTTAAAGTGGGGTCTTACTGCCCCCAGTTTGAGTGGGAGGGGCAATTTACCAAAAATTCACTTAAATTAGAAAAAAGCATTAAATCAACAACACTTATAATATCGCATGCTATAGGTTTTTGTAAAGCCAGAAATACATTCGTTAATTTCATTTTTAAATTAAGTTGTTTAAGAGCATAGTTTTTGAAAAATTAACCTTCAAACTCAAAATTTTGAAAACAATTAAAAACAAATTGTTCCAACTGATTTTTTTCTTCAAAATTTTATGTTATTAAGTACTATTTTTGTCTTTAAAATTCAATGCTTTAGTCAGTTTTAAGTCAAACGCATAAGACCAAATGGTTCTGGGACTTTTACTTTTTAAGATATAAGCAAAGACCTAAACCAGCTTAGTGATACAAAATTTTACCTACATTTTAAAAACCATATTAAAACCCAATGGCATTACGTACAATATTATGCTATAGTTTTTTGTAAAGCCAAAAGTCGATTTTTTCGTATAATGCGATGCATTAGTTGAGCACCAATGCCAAGTTTTCTTAAGCAACAGTACCTTGGGTGGCAAATACACACGAATAAACACCGAGGTGTGTAACCCCCCTGCTTGGGCTCACTATAGGATTGGGGTGGGTGCGAGGTTGGGTGTATGTACAGTTTCTTTTGCATTTAAAAAAAATAATATCATTCATACATAATTCGAAGAAAATGCCAATTGAATTAAAAATATTTTTTTTTAAAGTTTTGGAAAAAACTTTTTTTACCAATTTTATTTTGATTTTTGGGAACGGGTACATTCCAAGATCACGAATATGCATTTTATAAGTCGCTAGGACGCTTTGTTTAGCCCCAAATCAAGTTTAAAGATGTAAACTTTGATGCCTCTAGGACGCTTAGTTTAGCCGCAAATCGCGTTTAAAGATAAAAGTTGATTTTTCGTATAATGCTATGCATTAATTGAGTTCTCTTGAGCAAGAGTACCTTGAATGACAAATAAACGCTTATAAACAGCGAGGTGTGTATGGGGGGCATGCTGCCCCCGGCAACCCCCCTGCTTGGGCTCATTATAGGATTTGGGGTGGGTGCGAGGTTGGGTGTATGCAAAGTTTCTTTTAAAGGTGTCAACTTTGATGCCTCTAGGACGCTTAGTTTAGCCGCAAATCGCGTTTAAAGATATAAGTCGAGTTTTTGTATAATGCGATGCATCAATTGAGCGCCTGTCAAGTTTTCGTCAGCAATAGTACCTATCATTCATATTTCGAAGAAAAATTAAAAAACGAAAAAATAAACTGAGAAAAGTTTAATTTTTGATTGAAATCAAGGAAGTAAGACGTTCATGGGATTTTATTGCAAAAATCATCAAAGGGGTCATTGAAGATGAAAAAAATAAACAAAAAATGGTTTTTTTAAATAACTAAAATTTTTAAAACTTTTTTTCAAAAATCCATTTTGATGGTAAATTTATTTTCTACAAAAAAGGTTTTGAGAACTATCTCGAATTTTTGCTTCGTTTTCGAGTTATTTGCAAAAAAACAAAAAGGCTGCTTTTGCACCCCTCCCCCCCTCTAAACAAAGCACCATCGAATTTAATAGCATTCTGTGGTTTTCTCATCTTCAATGACCCCTTTGATGATGAAATTTCACATTGTGAAAACAATCTTGGACGTAAACTGTTTTTTTTTTTTAATTCTAGTTTGCATTTTTCAGGCCTTTCATGGCAAGACGCTTTCACCCACCACCATATTATATGCCAAATATAATTTTCTTCATATTCTATTATTAAGAAATATAGGTAATTTGAAAAAATCAGAAAGTTTTTGTCATATTTATTTATAGGAAAAGATTTATGTAAACCAAATTGATGAAGGAAAGTGCATTACAAAAACCAGCGAAGTTTTTTAGCAACATCAATACGGAGTTATATCAAACTCAGAAAATTTTGGTATATGAAACTCATTTTTGGTAGTTTCTATGGCATACCTACAACCTTTATTCAGCCAGTGGTTTGTCTAGTTTTCCAAAATCGTTATAAATCGATTTTTCTAGGCAAAATACAATCTTGCAATTTTAACAAGATGATCACTGGCTTGCACACACAATAGGAAGATTAAAATTTTCTCTGAAGTAGAAAGTATTTTGCCGTGGGTTTAATAAAAAGATTCGTTCATTTAAATGGATTAAAAGCAAATATATTTATTCTCAAAATCCTCTTTTATTATTCACGTAGAAGTGCACAATAATCAATTTAAGAAATCCAAATACATACCAAAGAACATGGATTTCAATTGCCCACAGTCAATCGATGCTATGAAGCGCGCGCTAGCCAATGTCTTATTCGATTAATGTGATCTTGTTCGATATAAAATTGATTTTTGTTTTAATTTTAATGAACACAAAACAATTTTTGGTTTTTTCTTGAACCATTCTGAAAAATATATTTGCTCTTAATCGTATAAAACAACCCGAAAAACTTATTCACTTTTGAAACACAATATAGAAACCAAATAACGATGCAAGAGCGACAACCAATCGATCCCATTGCAATGAGATGATGGTTAAAATATTTTACCTACCCACTTCTTCCGAGTACCTATGCTCGGGTTGTTTGTCATATTGCCCACCTACAAGATAAACCAAAAGTACAAAGTACATTATGTAGTCCAACTTCGAAAAGAAAAACAAGACACTTTAAATTTGTTAGATTTTCTTTTTTTTTTCTTTATTTAATCTCATATCAAGAACACTAACTACACTTTCTTTACAATTCACATAGGTACATAGAATTACAAATTTCTTTATTTTTGTGCATTTTAAGAAGGTACTCTCACTTTACAAGAGTGGTGTATAAAAAACACAGATTTACTATGAGGTGATGGGAACCAAAACTCGCCATGTCAATGCCACGAAAACTAAGATAGTTTTCCTTCAAACCATAACAAATAGATTAGATACAACAATTATTCTCTAAGTAGGTATTCTTAAAGTTACTTTAACAATTCAATTTGATTATAAAATTTCATTGGCATTAATATAACGAGTTTTGATTCTCATCAACTCATGTATTTACATTACAAATAATAAGAAAAAACACTAGCACACACATTTTTATATTTTTGGATTTTTGTCCACTGGAACTGTTGGCTGTTGATTGAAGATATTTTTCTGGCAAGCAGCTACCCGGCACAGGATATCTTGATGTTCATTTTTGTTTGTTGTTGATGCAATTAAATAGGTATTTATGTAGGTAGGTATTTTCTGAAAGTAGGTAGAAAAAAATGATTAGCAAAGAAAAAAATAGAATGCAAAGATATTTATCTACAATAAAAACAAAATACTTATCTATTTTATTGATGTTTCTTAATCTTCCTTTTTTATAATTTATTGCAGCTCCATAATTCTATTTGCTACCTACTTTGTTTGTTTTCACTTTTAACTTCAAACAATTTAATTTTACAGCACGATTTGTTTTTTTTTTCCTTCTGCCATTTGACAGCATATTCGATTGCGGTAAGAAATCGTATTTCTATTCTACCACTTTGTTTGGTCATGCGCGGTGGCAGTGGAAAAACTACTTCACTCGCTTACTCCATTTATTATTACGAGAATAATATATGACTTTCTCGTTCTTACGATAATAATAAATATACCTCGAAATAAAAAAATATTCCCCATTCTGGTGTCAAAATATGAAACATGTTTCTCAACATGGGTGCTCACTAGCGCCACCATCGATGGAATACCACGTAAATAAAAACGACTCCATGATAATACTATAAAGTTTATATACAAAGGCTTGGCGTATAATGGAAATTTGTGGGTTTGGTTAGATGATGTGCGGGTTTAAGCGTTGTTCTCGTGAGTGATTTTATTAAAAGATAATAATCATTTCCCGTGATATGTAATACCTAATACATATTGGGAAATAATTAATTAATATAAGAGATAATTTATTAATATTAGATATCAAGAAAATGTAAATCGTTGACATACTATAATAATAGGTCAATGATGTAAATGTATTTAATGTATCTACAATTTGAATTTTCGAATATTAAAATTCTTTGCTATGAGCATTTTGTGAACTGTCTTACGGAAGCACTCATTCCACTCAATATATGAACGCTTCGTCACTGATACCTACATTTATTTTTTTTCAAAATTTTGATATGCAATGGAGGTGGCAAAGGACTCATGAGAAGATTAAAGCCTTAATTTAGTACTATCAACTACACATGCTATCAATGGTGAGTAGATATATTTAACATGGGAAAGCTGTTTGTTGTGTGTTCCATTGAAAAAAGCTAGCAAAGTACTTTTGGAGCAAAAGAAAATTCAGGTTGCCCTCTACTGAATTAAAAAATCCTTAAGTTCAAAACTTGAAGAGAATCGCTTCAGTGGTTTGGGAAGGAAGTCCATTTTCCCTCGATTAACCTACAGGGACAATTTAAAAAAAAAATGTAGGTACTTAAAACAGAAAATAAATGTATTAAAAAACAACGGTAACACCTACAATGCAATGCTATACCTTTTTGTAAAGCCACAAATCTCCTCTTTTATTTAATAAAGCTTTTAGTGAATCATCATCATCATCAAGGCCTGTAATGCCGATTGGGGCATACGGCGCGAACAAATCGCTGCCATCCTTCACGGTCTGCGGCTAGATATCTAACTGTGGCCACGTCTTTCTCTGGGGAGTTTGCTTCTGCTAGAACTGTTGATTTCAATGTTTTTCTTGGTCTTCCAACCCGCCGTGCACCCTGAGGATTCCATTTAAAGGACTGCTTTGCAATTTCATCGTTTGGTTTCCTCAGTGTGTGACCAATCCATTGCCATTTACGATTTCTTAAGGCTAGCCGCTCTTGACTTGTCATGCGCCACAATTCTTCGTTTGATATAATTTGTGGCCAGCGAATTTTTGAAATATGGCGTACACAGCTATTGACAAAAGCCTGCAATTTTTTTTCCCAAGCATATTAGAGCACGGATTTGACATTGGATTCGAAGAATCTCAGATAAGTGCGTAAAGAGATTTGACTGGATTTCCAAATTTGGGACAGAGAACTTTGAATTTCCAGATCCGTACCACTGAAACAATACTTCCAATGTAGTTAAATTGTTCATCCTCTTTACCCGGAGGCCACACGAGCCCAGTAATCGCTAGCGAGCTACTTATACCTCGAAACTTTTCCTACTCGCTAGTCAACTGGCTTGCCTTTTTCGAAGCCAGTTGTGAAGCGAGTAGAGCGTGCTTGACACATCCCGTTCAGCCCGCTTTTTATTATCCGATGGAAATCTTCACAAGACACTCGGTAAGAATCGGTACCTACCAAGTAGTGTGGGACTGTTACCGCACTTAAACCACCTTTGAATCAGACCAATCCTATGAAAGGTCGACAAATAGCTTTTCTTTTTTAGTTTATAAATCACATTGGGGGAAGTGTAAAGTTATAACACTTTCCCATAGCTTTTAGACCCTCAGCTCATGAGGCTTATTTCTTCTTAATCTCCGAACATTGTTTCGTATATTTAGGACGGTCTCCATTTCGGAGTTGGTATGACTTTGCAGTCGCTGATTGTGTGATACAGCGTGTCATGAAGTTAGCAGGACACCCATTTTTTCACAAACCAAAAATGCAATAAAATTTTTTTTTGCTTAACTAATTCGCAATTAAATAGTTCTCGATAACCAAGTTTTTTCAGCTCGATTATCTCCTTTCTTGAGAAAGTTGTCCTGCTAAGTTCATATGAAGTTAGCAGGATACCCATTTTTTCTTAAACCAAAAAAGCAAATAATTTTTTTTTGCGTAACTAATTCGCATTTAAGTAGCAACTAATGATAGGATAGTTTTTAACATGAATTTCCAAAATTGGCCTGCTAACTTTATATACATTATTTTTTTGATTTGCAATGATTAAAAAAAAGTTCAAGCTACAAAATTGTTCTCAATTATGTATGCCAACAGAGCTATTTCCATATCCACTGCATTAAGGTTTTTTTTATGCATTCTTAATCTTCTTCGAATAGTTAAGTAATTGATCAATATTTTTCAGTTGGTGCACATTTTAAATTTAATTTTGAAGCAATATTTTGATTTATGTTAAAGATGTCCAAGATCTTAAAATGTCCCACAGTTGTTTGGGTGAGCTCAACATTTTTTTGGGTGAGCTGAGCTCACCCTAGCGTAGGCCTGGCTACGGCCGTGATCCAAACTGATGGCTCGGAATTATTCTTCTTTCTTTTATTATTTTGCTAAGCCTTTTCAGTAGCAGTTTTTCAAAAACTTTTGCCATGATTGGTATAAGCGATATTGGTCTGTAAGATGTTACTTCTGTTGGTGTCTTACCTTATTTAGGCAGAACAATGACTTCTACAATTTTCAAATGATGTGGCACATTTCTTAGTTTAAGGCATGCGTTTATTATAAATTGGAGTTTCTTGAAGACTATTAAAGGCATTTCTTTCAAAACCTGAGCAGTTATGAGATCGTACCCTGGTGATTTTTTTGTTAGACCACTTATGTTGACACATGCTTCTTAGGTACTTCTTTGAGCATGACAAAAGGTATTTCACATTCGTCGGATCTGTAGCTGTGTTTGCTAGGAATGGCTTAAGAACATTCGCCAGATGTTCAGCGAAGAGATCAGCCTTTTGTTTCGGATTTCCGATCCATTTACCATCTTGAGATTTTACTGGCGGGTTTTGTGTCTGTGGTCTTTTTAAGCGCTTAGCTGCTTTCCATAAGGAGTATTCTGTAGGAGCATCCACCGTCAGACTATTCAGGAATCTACTCAGTGAATCGTTTTTAAACTCACAGATTCTTTTCTTTAGTTCGTTGTTAAGACGGTTAAAAACTGCCTTATCACCTGGAAATTTCGTAACATGCCATTTTCTTCGAGCTCTTTTTTTTTCCAATATCAGCTCCTTTATTTCGACAGAATATTTTATTTCTTTTTCTCTTGGGTTCGAAATAGTTGGAGTTGGTACTTTCTTCTGCAGCCTGTTGCACATCAGCAATATATTGTTCTACTTCATGGTCAATTTGTTCAATTGTTTGCATAGAGGATCTGAGGTTTATAAAACTTTCAAGTTTATCTCTGAATTCGTTCCTGTTTGTTCTCTTATTAACGAGCTTAGGATTACTTTGTTTCTATTATTTCCACTTCACTCAGTCCAGTGATAAAATTACTGGAGTATGATCTGACGATAAGTCGTAATTACCTTCGACGCATATATGATTTCGTTTAATACCTTTAACTATAGTCTATAAGGTCTGGTATTTTAATAGTATCAGATGGACAATATGCTGGGGAACCAGAATAAAATTCGCAGTTGTATTTGCGGCCTGTTTGGTATAGCCGTTTACCTTTAGGTTAGGCTAGGTAGAAGGGCTGACAGTTCATCTCGTTACCGTCACACTTAGATCTATGTAGATCCGTTGTGATACCCTAGGAAATTGTATTCCACTTTATGTAAAAACCTATGTGTTCTGTTATCAGTCAAGCCATTTAGGGGCGTTGATGAAATTCAGAAGGCTATTAGCCGAAGTTCCAGAAAGTTCCTCTAGGTCGTCATAGAAATGATTTCCTAGGTGTTTCTTTCTTAAATGACAGAGTGCTGGGCAGTGGCAAAGGAAGTGTAAGGTATCCTTATGTGCTTCTTCGTCACTGCATCCTCTGCAAAGGTCATCAGTACTGAGCCTCATTTTCTTTTTATGGTATCTCAGTAGGTTGTGTCCGGTGATTATGCTGACAAGGGAACGGAGATGTTTCTTGTCCATTTGCATAATTTTGTCTGTTCTCTGCTTATTGAAATTTGGCCATATCTTTCTAGTTGTGGCGCATGTTTCAAGCAGTTTCCATCTTTCATTGGTTTTTTCTAATATTTTGTTACCAATATACTGTTTGATGCTACAAGTTGGTATATTGATATTTTGTTCGGTTTGACTTGAATCAAGCGACGAACCCGTTCTCGCCAGCTCATCAGCTCTTTCGTTTCCCTGTACATCACTGTGATCGGGAACCCAGCAGAGTCTAATGTTATGCTGCATGCCAAGAACCCTAAGCTCTTCGCGACAGCAAGTCACAAGCTTCGAATGTATCTCGGTGGCAGAAATTGTTTTTATTGCTGCTTGGCTATCAATAAAGAGGGTGATATCAGCTCGTGGTATCGCCATCATTGATATTTGCGTAGCTGCTTTTGTCACTGCCAAGACGTCGGCTTGGAAGACACTGCAAAAGTCAGGAAGTTTGAAGGAGCTAGCTAGTCCCAGAGTTTCCGATAAAATTCCTGCACCAACTCCAGTGTCCATCTTCGAACCATCAGTGAAGACAGTTATCGTAGATGCATTACTGAAAGGTTGGTTGTTTTCCCACTCCTCTCTATTAGGAAAAGAGGTAGTGAAGGGTCTGTTGAAGTTTAAATGGGGTGTTGTGTAATCTGTGCAAACATTATTTCCCACATATCTCTGCAGAATTTGAGTATGGCCCGATGTGCTTTGCTTCCAGCATTTTGTCTGGCTAAGGCGCAGGGCACTGTATGCTGCAGATTCTTGCACGAATAGATCTAGGGGTCTCAAATTGAGTATCGCTTCCAGTCCCGCTGTGGGCCGTTTACCTTTTGTGGTTATGAGCCTAGATCCCCAGTGGGTGTGTTTAGCATTGAAGTTGCCACCAACAAGGGAGTTATGTGTCCATTGGATGCCCTATCGCGCCGCTGTACCTACACTTGCCGTCAAAACGTCGCCCATCTCCAGCAGGAAGAGAATTGGCGATAGAACATCCCCTTGTCTTACACCCTGTTGCACTACGAAGGAGTCGGATAGCTTTCCATTGTGTAAAACAAAATACCTTGCGTTGTTGTAGGCCTCCGTAATAACGGCAACAATTTTTGGGGGGATTTCTCTATACCAAGCAACGATCTCCATATATGTACATTCTCGATATCGTAGGCCTTCTCAAAATCCACGAACATGATGTAAAAAGCTTATTGAAATTCCATGGGTTGCTCAAGGATGATACGCAGGGTATTGAGTGTAGACTCGATTTTCTCCTTCCGTTCGAGAATGATGGTTGCCATTAGTTTTGGGAAAACGGACAAAACGGTGGTACCACGCCAATTGCTGCAATTCTTGGTCCCCTTTCTTTGGCAGCTTAACAATCCTTGAGATAGCTTTCGTATTCCCAAATAACTTGTTTCAACGGATGTAAAATACTAGCCGTTGTTACGGGATCGGCTTTAAGGAGCTCAGCTGGTATTCCGTCAGGTCCAGCTGCCTTGTTGATTTGAGGAGATACATTGTAAATACCCTTTAATATATCCACGCATCTCGTTAAGTCGGGACACCCTCATAAAAAAATGCATTTGGACATTTTTCTCTTGATATCATCCATGTTTTTTTTATGAAATGTAAGTACGATCATGTTCTTTCGACCCCGTCGTGCATTTTAATTAACATACCTGTTTATTTGTTTTTTTTTCTTGAACCTGAATAATATGACCATTGTTAAATGAGGACGCGTAAAGCTTTTTTATTACCTTAATTGATTCCAACTATTGGAGACTCCTCTGCCTCTGTGGAGTTTATGTGTATATATGATTGTATACGAAAAATTGAGACACAGTTGTTGTCGAGTTGTTTTCATTTTCCTTTGTAGAGTAAATAATTTTTATATAAATGATGATATTTTCCTTTTCGAATATGTATGTATGTAAATAAAATATTATGAGCTCATACGAGTAGCTTGCATACGGAACACAAACATTATGTCTGATTACTTCTGCATAAATACAAGAAAAAATTATTAATTTTTTCGTTCAGGATGTGGATATTTTTTTTTATTTAAACAGGAAAGCACCACAAACGAGAGTATAGTATATTGATTTATAGCTCGAAAAATTGATGAATTAAAATTGGCTTTTTGTGTTAACAGAAGTTTCTTCTCCTCTTGCAACAGCAACCCAGATGGAATTTGAATACCTAGTCAAATGGGTCCTTCATGATAAATTTGTAAAAAACAAATGTTTAAAGGAATATCGAATGTATAGTTTTTATGAATAGGACCTACTATTTTAAATTGTTCGAGTTTTGTTTTCAAATGAGAAATAAATTGGTTCTTTGGTGCACAAATTGAAAATTACTTATTTAGCATTGAGGGTATGCGGTGTTTCAAATAATATTCAATATAGGTAGTTGTGGTTTACAACAAGCTTACTTTTCCAAATATGTAGGTACCTACATAAAAAGCAGTGAATTAATTTCGAAAATGTATACCTACTTTTTTTTTAAAGAGGTATCTGTCTACTAAACTGGAACAAAACTTATTACAAAAGAATATTTTTGGCTCTTTTTTAAAATATTTTTCCAAAATAGTCTATAATTATACTGAACACATAATGTAGGGAATATGTTTTAAAAATTGATAAAAAAAAAAACGTATCCACACTTGGAGTGCTTGGCAAAACGCTTCGCAGAAAAAAAGAGTCCCTTTTAAAAATCAGTCATCAATGATGCTCAAGGCCATCAGTTATTTGCAGGAGACGATATGTTTTCACATCACTTTTTTTAAACATCTTTATATAGCTTTGTGGGGAATTGGATTTTTATCAACATATCTGTGCACTTCAATTCTGTAAATAATATTTAATGGATAAATTAAATATTTCTTATTGACCAGGATCTCTCTAGTCAAGTGATGATTTTAAGTGAAATCATTCGGTTAAGTCGTATACATACATTAATCAAAGTCCATATCTGGGTTACTCAATCAACCCTCTTAAAGTTTCTGGATATAGTTCAAGAAAAATCTTTTGAAAAAAAAAGTATTAAACCATAACGGAAACATCTGCGTCTCTCGGTGTTACTAACTAAAAAGTGCTACATGAACTTTTGTTTATAAAATAATAAATATTATTTGTTATATTTTGGAATACAATTGTACTTGAGCTAATGCGAAGTACGTACTTTATTATATTGAAATTACTTTGTTTTTGAAGTAAGAAAAAACCTTAAGTAATAAGAATTGAAATAAAATTATACAAGCATTCCAGAAAGTCTATGAGTTCATGAACAGCAAAAATATGTATTTAAAAGAGCTTTAATACAAAAATTTGCAGCTCCTGAAAAAGAGGAATAAGTAGGTAGTTAGTTAATGAAATCTTAATACAATATTTTATTTTTTATTTGTTAAGAAGCTATAGGGCTCAAAATTAATACATGATTCAATTTCTACTTGCCATACACAGGTAAAGCTACATACCTACAACCTATAATATACTTTACTTACTTACTTAAAGTGGCGCTACAGCTCGGGGTTGACCAGGGCCTGAACCAAGAAATTTCTTCCAGTCGGCAAATTGGTTGAGGTCCTCTTCTACTTGCGTGCACTACCTGTTACACTGCCCTCCTCTACTATACCGTCCTTCGGGGTTGAATTCAAAGACTTTCTGGGCCAGAGCATGGATGTCCATTCGCTCTAGATGACCTAGCCAACTCAGTCCAAGCACCAAGCATCAGAACAGGGATGATAAGTAGATGAGGGTCACTCTAGAGAGGGCCTTGCTCCTCAATTGCCTTCCTAGCCCAAAGACTAATTCTTCGTTTGATCTCAGTTATATCAGTGATCGTCATCCTGCACAAACGGACGAGTTTGGGAGGGATGCCAAAAAAAAAAAACACTGTGCTATATAGCTCGTCTCTATAGATGCTGTCATACGCGGCCTCAAAATTGATGAAAAGGTGGTCCTGGTTTTTTTTGAAAGATCTATCGTAGTGCGAATATTTGGTCTATGGTGGACCCATTCATCGCCAGCCACTTTGAATAGTTAGGCCGCAAGGCCATCAGCTCCAGTAGCCATCTTCACTTCATCGAGATCGGGTGGACGGAATTGTTGGCCTACGTCGTCCCGGTTGAATTTTTAATCTGCATGGCATCGGAATTCGGTTCGCCATCGCCTTTATCCTATTTGCCGAAATGATTTTTCCATATCCTGCACTGAATGTTATTCTACCACGATATTCCCCTGATCGTCAATGCAAGCTTCAGTTCGGGCCTTGTAATCGTGGGAGTTTCCTTTTAAGTTTTTTTTTTTAAACTTCCAAACTTCATTCCTGCAATGACATGCCTGTGTATCTTCGATCGCGTGAACCTCATGCTCTTTCTTGTTCCTTCTGTTAAGCCGGTATTTCTCTCTTCTCATCTGCTCGTAGAGCTTTCAAGCAGTTCTGGACCTTCTATGCTGCACCGCCGGCCGCTCTGTATGCCTGTTGTTTAGCTGTATGTACTTTTCGGCACTCTTCGTCGAACCATCAGACAGAGTGACATCTCTGTTGGCTTCCTGTCAATTCTTCCACTGGTTCTCAATACTTGAATTTGCGGCATAGGACTATATTATAAGCTCTATAAGAGACAAGTTTTACAAAATGCTGGAGCATTCCTAAAAGAACGTGAACTTCTAGATGGAGATTTCTTGCGACTGTAGCCGTCTGAAGTCGAACTTCCTCATGGTATTTCCTTGTTTTGGCTTTGATCTTCATATCCGTAACATTACCTTGGATACAACGAGGTAGTGGTCCGAGTCAACGTTGGCTCCTCGGAACGTTCGAACATCCTTGATACTGGAAGAGTGCCTTACGTCGTCGATCGCAATGTGGTCAATCTGGTTAGCGGTTGATTGACCAGGAATTCGCCATGTCTCCTTATGTAAATCGAGATTTGGGTAATGCTTACTAGCTACTAGGTACAACGTTCGGCCTCGCAGCAAAGTCGTGCAGGCTATAACTTCTGATTGTGCCACAAAAGAAGTCTTCTTTTTTTAGTTTGGCATTGAAATCACTCAAGACAATTTTAATGTCATAGGTTGGGCATGTCTCATATGTCTTGTGCAGGAGCTCGTGTAACTCGTCCTTGGTGTCATCTTCTTTCTCCTTTGTGGGAGCATGCGCGTGTGATGCTACTGTTGGCGAATTTAGCCTTGACACGAACTGTCGTGAGGCACTCTTTCAAATAGTTAAAACTTGAAACTTCTTGCCTAAGTCTGCCTCTAACGACGAATCCACATCCAAAAAGACGCTGCCCTTACTGTCGGCAACAGTCATCGTGGTACATAGATGTCGCAGTCTTTCAGTTTTCTTTTGCTCGGCCCATCCCATCGCACTTCTTGGATAGTGATGATGTCTGCTTTGTAGCAGTCTAGGGTCTCCGCTTAATGTTCGGCTGCACGTGTTCTATAGAGAGACAGAACATTCCACGTGCAGATACGAAGTTCGATGTCTTTATTTCGTTTGCTGGGTTCGTCAACAGTAAATCCGTCCGTATCCGAGATTTGTCGGTTTTTCGCAACTAAAACCGCTTTACGTGGGCGTGAGGTCACCCCGACGCACGCCACGATCCCCAACCTGGAGGACCAGACCCATATACCTAATATAAGTCCAAAAGCGGGGAGCCAGATTAACCGCTCCTTATAGGCCTGAGCTTCGAGTATGTAGTAGCCCGTATAAGGTGTTCACTAAGTGGTTCAGCCTTACTGGAACCGTAGATGCCACCGTCGATTCCATCTGGAGAACTCCTCTGCTGCCGCCATTCATCAGAAAAAGAAAATTCAAAGATATTAAGAGGTTTAATAGATAAACTGCCATAAATTAATGAATATTTTACTCGTAAAAAGGAAAAGCCTAAGTTTATTCTCTAAATAAAATTATTATTATAATTCTCTTATTTTAAAATGAAAAGTTTCCACAAAAATCTGCAAAATAAAAAACAAAACATGACTTGGTTCGGTACAGCTCTGAGCCCTCCATTTGTAAAAAAAGTTGCTCTCGAAATGAAATTCAAATGGGAGCTTCAATTTTCTTTAAAATGACACCTCTTTTGGAAATAAAAATCTTTCACTATTCGTTACCATATGATTGCTTCTGCACGCATTTTATCTAGGTAACTTTTGTTCGAACATAATCGATTTTCTTGTTTATCATGGGAAAACATCAAATATGGCATTTCGCCGGTTTGTGTCCCCGATGTTTGAAGTAAGGAGTACGTTCAATTTGAAATACGTGAAAACTCTTCCAGTACCGCCTATAAGAAACCCAGGTTCAATGGTGGTCAATAAACTGTCATTAAACAAGAAAAACAAAATTACTGAATATATGCACAACCCTTTCCACATTTACATATAAAGAACTCCCCAGCCATTCAATAAATACGACTTTCATTTTGTGTCCTCTATCCTAGATAATGCATATGACATTACTGTATGCCAAGTACATTAGATAAATATATAGACCACCCAATATAAGAAAGAAAAAATAATAGCATTTTCCCTAATGGCATGTTCAGTTCACAAATATCGATATCCAGCTATACTTCTTGTACTTTCAGCCCTAAATAAACCCAAAACAATATTCTCCTTTTATTTTTTGTATTTTTCTGAATGCTAACAAATAAATTAACTACACACGTATCCGATTGTATTGGCACGTGTTTGTTATGCCAAAAAAAAATGAGAAAACAAAAATAATCTCCAATTGCTATGACTGTATCCAAGAGCAAATCTATTCTGGATCATAAGTGTGATTTCACCACAATCCCTAAGCTCAATATACATATATGTACAAAAAAAAAATCCTTTATTTTTTGGTTACTACTTCCTTTCATTTTTATCAGAAAAAAAATATCGTTACAATACAATTTCTATTCTCCCTTCATACTCTGCTTCCTTCCGCTTTTTTTAGACAAAGAAAAAAAAATGAAATAAAAGAACAAAACCTCCAACATTCTCAACACAATTGCATCGAAAATCCCCCAAATTGAAATTTCAATCCACATCGTACAATCCTTACTGTGCTATGCTACTGTTCCAGTGCCACCAAAATCCACTGACCCCCAATGCCATTCGAAAAAGCTGATAGTAATGTCAGCGGTTTTTCGAACAAAGCCAACAAATAAATGCCAAACATTTTACTCCATAAAACCAGAACAAAAGACTTCAAAACTACTCTCAGAGTGTTTTCCAGTGAATAGAAAAAAAAAACTTTTTATTGAAATAAAAAAAAAGTTCTTACTATTCAGAAAAATGTCACACATCGGTGAAAATAGGTTTCAAGTGCTAATGCAGCTTTAAACAACAGAAAACAGAAAACAGTAAAACACCCAAGTTGTTGAATGTTTTCGAATTCGAAAACAATTATCGAGAGGTGGTGATTTTACCACGCTCAACCCAAACACATACATATACCGCCATCATCTCTTCCCCCCCTCGGGTGTGGTTTAGGTCGTTTTCTCTTAAAAACAATGCATTTTCAAGCAGCCCACACTCGTCCTTGCATAACACACCGGGCTTGAATGGATGGATGGATGGATGGACTGACTGCTGGATGGATGGACTCTTTATGCTGCCGCAGGAAACGAATATACATATCCATAGCTACATATGTACGTAGTAAAAAAACGCACATGATTGTTCTAAAATCTCATATGCAATACAACACCGCTGCTAAAGCTAATGAGGAATGCACACTGCACAGTTGCCAGATAGGCGCTATGCTGTTTAGAATTATTTTTTTTCCAATACTACAATTGTAAAGGCCAATGTTAAATAACAATGAATTTTCACTTTAACAATAGATAATAGAAAAAAATAGAAAACAACTTTTTATGCTTGCGATACAGGTCGGTATTCCACATACGAGTACTCAGTAAAGGTTTAATAATACGCAAATTCTTAAACTCATAAAACTGCGGTATATTAAAGGGATGGCTATTCAACTAAAATCAACAAAATAATATGAAATAGCTGCGGTATTTGCAGAGAAAAAAAAACGTCAGAAGAACAAAATTCCCATGCAGGTTTGGAGGCACGAGTATGTTTATTAGGGTGTTTCATTTTGTAGGGCACAAAATAAAATGGTAAAATTTTTCCTGACTTTGCTCACGCCCCGAAAAAGATACTTTTGGCAGAATTTCAAAAAGATTGGAGATTATTTAGATGTTGTGCATTTTGATCACTTTTTTAAGAGTAGGCAAAATATACGATTTTTACATTTTTTGCTGTTTTTAGCGAAAATATTTTTTTTTTTTTGCTAAGAAATCAAAAGTCTAGTTCCCATCACCCTTGACGGTGGGTTGATCTTGCTTCAGTTAGGGGACAGGCGAGCCCAATGCAGTCAATTTCGTTAATTTATCCCTACCAAAGCGGATAAACAATTTCTTTTGACCAAAACTGGATGATATGGATGTGATCGACATATTGTTCAAAAAGATTGCCTTAATATTTTAAGAGACAATTTGCCGTTTAGTGTTGCAAAACTGGGGCTAACTGATTCATAGGTCTTCCAACAAGACAACGACCTCAAGCATACATCGAAACTGGTCAAGGAATGGTTACTCCATGGTACTTCTAAGCAACTAGCAGACCTTCCGCGATCCCCAGGCCTTGGCCTCATTGAGAATTAGCCAGATTATCTGTACAAACAGATCCAAAAGAGGAAATTATGTAGCAAAAAGCACAAAATTCAATTTTGTTTGAAGGGTGGCAAAAAACTCCAGCTGAATTGACAGGGAAGCTAGTAGAGTCAATACCCAGACGCATAGAAGCCATCCTTAGGGCAAAAGGGAAGCAGACGAAGTATTGGTTTTAAGTTTTTCGCTTTAATTGAATAGTGTACACTTTGTTTTGACGCCATAAAAATGAAGTATTTTTTGTTATTTTTTTATTGAATTTTTACTATAATATTTTTTGTTAAGTTTTATATGCCAATTCATTGAAGATTAACCGCTTCAAAACATAAAATAAGTATTTTTCTAAAAGATCAAATCTATTTTCTTCAACAGAGTTACAAAAACGCAGTTCACAGCTGTACACTTTTTTTTGACGCTCACAGTAGGTACCTAATGTTCAGCCAATATATATATATATATATATTCGTTATATTGAAACTAGTTTTTTCGACCTTAAACAATACGTTATAATTTACTGATCATAAAAAAAGGACAAAATTCTTAAATTGTGAAAAATTGTAATCAATTTTAAGAATTTGAGATATTTTTGAGATATCGAATAAAGAAAAAAAAATATTCGAAACTTTTTTTTTTATTTGAAAAATTTCTTTTATGCAAATTTTGATATGCAGTATTACATGAACTTATTTGAAATTTGTTCATATATAAGAAATGTATCGAAATCTTTTCAGCCTATTATGAGAAAATAAAAAATAAAAAAAAAAACGAACATTCTCTGAGAAATACTACATAGATATTAATAGTTTCAAGTGTAAATTTTAAAAATGTTTGGTGGTAGATAGCAGTAATTTTATGTCCGTCAACCACTTCAAAATTTTTAAAATCTAATAATTGGATTATTTGTCGTAAATTTGTCGGGAAAGAAAAAAATTAGTTGTTTTTTTAAAAATCAACCCCTGGTAATGCTAACTTGACGGTCAAGTTAGCACTATCACCCCTCGAAATAGGGTAAAATGAACTCAAAAAAGAAAAAGGAATATGTGAGAATTTGTCGTAAATATATCGTAAAAGAAAAAAAATTGTCGCCCTTATTTTTTAAAAAATAACCCCTGGTAATGCTAACTTGACAGTCAAGTTAGCACTACCACCCCTCAAAATAAGGTAAAATGAACTCAAACAAGAAAAAGAAATATGTGAGAATTTGTCGTAAATATATCGTAAAAGAAAAAAAATTGTCGCACTTATTTTTTAAAAAATAACCCAAAATCGATTTTTTTCCTTTTTATTTCAATATTAAGCTAACCGAAATTCAAAATTCCTTGAATGAGATTAAAACATTGGTTTCGGGTTTGGTCAAAGTGCCCCCTGTGACGAGAAGTAATAAAAGAAAAGCTGAAAATTCATCTGAAAATTCATCTGAATCTTTGAATAAAAAGCAGCATCTAGTTAAGAAGAGTACAATAAAGGAAACCTCCAAGGACCGACCGTCAACCGAAATAATAGTTGTAGACGATGGTGAAAAACAGGCATTGATTGAAAATGAGAGTAATGCTGGTGCAGAATCAATGGAAATAGAGCTGGAAAGTGAGGCAGAAAAATTAAAACCACTTGATACTCCTGTGTGCTCTAAATCAATTTCCAATGATCTGTTAACTAAACCATCTAGTGTACCCTTTTTACTCAAAGCTATACCTCCACCTAAAATGCTGTTTTTGTCTCGGTTAGAGTCTTCGACTACCATTGAGGATGTGTTAAACTATATTAAAATTAAATCGGGTCTTGAAAGCACGGACGGAATCAACATTTTAAAATACGAATTTAATAGTGCTCGAGAGATCTCGTCATTTAAATTAACAGTGCCACATTACTTATTTAATGCTGTTATCAATAAGAATTTTTGGCCTGAACATGTTTTTATTCGTGAATTTGAATACCGTCCTCGTAAATCTGTAAAATTGAATCAACCTATAGCTGTTGCATCTACCCATGCAAAAAACGACTAAAATCGAAAAACTTATTAAACATATTCTACCATAACACTAGTGGCATGAAATCTAAGCTTATTGACTTATATAAAAAATCTTTTTGTACTGACTATGATGTGATTATTTTATCTGAAACGTGGCTAAATGATTCGATTTTTGACAATGAAATATTGTGCAGTGACTTTAATATCTATCGTTGTGATAGAAACGTCATAAATAGTAACTCGTCTGTTGGTGGTGGAGTTCTTATTGCAATACGCTCATGTTTTCATTCAAAAAGTGTAACTCTTTTAAAGTTTACCTCAATTGAATTCCTATGTGTTGAAGCAATTATAATGAAACGTCAATTTGTGTTTACATGTTCTTACATTCCTCCGCTTTCATCTAAAAATACCTACAATCTGCACGCTAATGCTATATCTTTGGCAAGTGAAAAGTTTCCTTCAGCAAACTGCTTTGTCCTCGGAGACTTTAATTTGTCCAACGTTAATTGGATGTCTGACCCTGAGGGAGGATCTTTTTTATCGCCTCTTTTCCCTGTAGATTTAAGAGATAATGCTCCGGTAACTGAAACTCATTTCACTGATGAATGTGCTAGTATTGGTCTATATCAAACGAACCATGTTCTTAACTCTAACGGTAAGGTTTTGGACTTGGTCTTTACAGATGTTCCAGAATTTACTTCGATTTCTGCAGCCGATAATTTTTTATTTGAAAACTCTCTTCATCATTCTGCCATTGATGTTAAATTTTATATCGATGGACCTTTAGAAGATTCTTACTATAAGGAAAAAGTACCAGATTTTCGAAAAATCAATGACATCCGTTTTCTAAGCCTTCTGGAGAATTACAACTGGAATACTATTTGCGAAGAGACTGATGTTGAGCGCAGCTGTACCTTATTTTACTCTGTGATAAAAAACTGTCCGTCCTTATGTGTTCCTTTAAAAAATATACCTGCTGAATCTGGAAGCCCAAAATGGTTTACCAGAGAAATAAAACGATTGCGAAATATTAAAACTAAACTATACAGGTCATATTTATCATCAAAATCAGTTGCTGACTATATAAAATATTCTTCTGCTAGGAGACAGCTTCATGCTAAAACTAAGTTAAGTTATCAATTGTACCTGAATAATGTGAAGAACGGAATTCGTGATGATCCTAAGAAATTTTGGGACTTTGTAAACACCAAAAGGAAGGCAAATAACTTCCCAGCTGTGATGAATTATCAAAACTGCTCTTCAAATGATGCTGCAACTATATGTGATATGTTTTCGAACTTCTTCCAAAGCGTTTATAAAAAACCTACCAACTGTGATAATACCTGTGATAATACCTGTGATAATACCTATGATAAAACCTGTGATAGTACCTGTAATAATACCTGTGATAACACCTATGATAACATCTGTGATAATAACTGTGATAACATTGAAACATATTTAAAAACAATATTAAATTTTTCACATCTTGACGTTGCTAGACCAGTTATTGACGAAAATGATATTAAAACCCATGTCTCCAAGCTTAAAGATTCATCGTCCTATGGTCCTGATGAAATACCAGCCTTTATTGTTAAACGTCATATTTCTGTTTTGGCTCGTCCTCTGTGTTATCTTTTTAATCTATCAATTCAAACAGGTATTTTCCCAAACGTATGGAAGTCCTCATTTATTATGACACTTTTTAAAAACGGAAACAAGTGTAATATATCAAACTATAGAGGCATTGCTAAGTTGTCGTGCATTCCAAAATTATTTGAAAAGATTATCCTAGAAACGATTGAAAAAAGATATAAAAATGTTATTTCGCCACATCAACATGGATTTATGAAGGGTAAATCCACCGCAACCAACTTGATGGAGTTTTGCTCAGATGTCCTTGTTAAAAACCAAAATGGATTTCAAACTGACGTCGCCTATTTGGATTTCGCCAAAGCATTTGACCGTGTGAACCATATCTTACTTATCAAAAAACTAATGGCCATTGGGCTCCCAAGTTGGTTTTTAGTTTGGCTGAAGTCATATTTATGTGGCAGATCGCAGTTTGTTTATTTTAAAAACAAAACATCAAAAAGAATAATGGTTCATTCAGGCGTCCCTCAAGGAAGTCATTTAGGTCCATTTTTATTTTTATTATTTATTAATGACTTAAAAAATGCAATTAAACACTCAGATCTTCTTCTGTTTGCCGACGATGCTAAGCTCCGTCTGTCTTACAAAAACAATATTGACTGTGACTTATTGCAAGCAGATTTGAATAGTGTTTCCCTCTGGTGTAATGTCAATGACATGGAACTAAATGTATCAAAGTGCAAGTGTATGACTTTTACTCGCAAACGTGCGCCCCTTTTAAATGTCTATTTTTTATGTAATCAACCACTACAAAGAGTGGATAATTTTTGTGATCTTGGAGTAATAATGGACTCAAAATTAGACTTTAATAAGCATATTGACCATATAATTAATAAAGCAAAATGCAGATTAGGTTTCGTATGCCGGTTTTCAAAAGAGTTTCGTGATCCATACATCTTAAAGACTTTATACTGCTCTCTTGTGCGATCGATCATCGAATATTGTAGCTGTGTATGGTGTCCGAGTTACCAAACCAACATTGATCGACTGGAATCTGTGCAAAAACGATTTCTTCTATATGCACTTAGCTATCTTCCATGGAATATAAACTCACATCTACCACCGTACAACGACCGTCTGGCCTTAATTAATTTGCCATCACTGGCTCATAGAAGAACAGTCTCCAAAATTGTATTTATTTATGAAGTTTTAATGGGAAAAATTGATTCCGAGTATTTATTATCTCAACTCAACTTAAATACTTATCCCCGATCTTTAAGATCTATAGATTTTTTGCATGAAAGATTTAATAGAACAAATTATGGAATTCATGAACCTTTGTTTGCTGCATGTACAGCTTTTAATAAATATTTTAATGTTATTGATTTTAATGTATCAAAATATTGTTTAAAAAAAGATTTATATAGAATTTTACAATCTCAAAGCTAATAACATGTGAATTTGTAGCTAAATAAATAAATAAATAAATAAATTCCAGCACTACCATATGAAAACTTTTTATTCTTCGAGTTTATTGGTATGGAATTTGTTTAAACAATTGTCGTAATATGTCTTTAAATAAGTTGGGTCAAAAAATAATTTGTCGCGCCATTTTTTTTATAAAAAATTCCTTGAATATGACAAAAAATTGGTATGGAATTCCATACCAAAAAACACAAAGAATAAAAAGTTTTCATATGGTAGTGCTGGAATTATTGAAATAAAAAGGAAAACAATCGATTTAGGGTTATTTAAAAAAAAAACAAGTGCGACAATTTTTTTCTTTTACGATATATTTACGACAAATTTACGACAGATTCTCACATATTTCTTTTTCTTGTTTGAGTTCATTTTACCCTATTTTGAGGGGTGGTAGTGCTAACTTGACTGTCAAGTTAGCATTACCAGGGGTTATTTTTAAAAAAATAAGGGCGACAATTTTTTTTCTTTTACGATATATTTACGACAAATTTACGACAAATTCTCACATATTCCTTTTTCTTTTTTGAGTTCATTTTACCCTATTTCGAGGGCGACAAATTTTTTTCTTTCACGACAAATTTACGACAAATAATCCAATTATTAGATTTAAAAAAAATTTAAGTAGTAATGCTAACTTGACGGACATAGTTATTTTAGCATACGGAAAGTTTTAACAAAATCGTAGGAGCCGTTTTTGAGAAAAAGATATTTACCTTTACGGTTTTTAATTTTTAGTATTTTTTTTTATAAAAGTAATTTTTTTTCTTAAAACAATTTAGAAAGTGTTAAAAAAAACTCTAAAGTATCGAGTTTCAAAAAAAATTAAAATGTCGTTTTTGAAATACATATTTGATACCTATTCAAAAAAATGTAATTTTCCGCAAAAAAAAATGAATTACCAATTTTGAAAAATTCATCTCGAAATTTTGACAAACACGTTCATATTTTATAAGATATTTTACCCCTAAAATCAATAAAAAAAATTAAGTTTCCAATGTGAAGAAAGGAAAATAAGTTTAATTGAAAAATTTTTTCAAAATGCTAAGAAAAAAATTCAAACACACACAATTTGTTTCTTCAATTGGTATGTTAAGCCTAGTTTATACTTCAAATCGAAGTAAAATCAAATTTGAAAAGAGGCATCAATAAAAAAAAATATTTTCAAAAAAATAGTTTTCGTCATAATATTTGGTTTCAAAAAGTCCATTGAGTTTCGAGGCAAATTTATTCCTCTTTCTCACCAAAATAATTGCATTTAGTTTTTGACAGTTTTTCACACCTAGAAAAAAAAGTATTTTTTTAAATATGAAAACTACACTTCGCATGGATGTATTAACCAGGCTTAAGACTATGATCATTTGGTGAGGAAAAACAGTTCGGTGAATCAATTTTAAAATCTGTATAAGTGAATACTAACACAAGTCATACAAGCTAAATTTTTAGAGATACAAAGGATTTACCGAAAGACCACAAAAAGTCGTTTTTAATCCTTTTTTCAAACTAACGGTGAAGGAGAAAAAAAAATAGTCTCTTCAAAATCTTAAAAGAATCATTCAGAAATCTTATTTAAATTTCCAAAACTATTCATGAATTGTTTTATGGCGTCATTATTTGCTGAGTTATTAGTAGGTAATCAAAAACAAGAGTATCTTTTTTCATTTAAAGTCTGATAAACCATGCAAAACAAAATTGTACAACACAACAAATAAAAATTGACAAAAGCTGAATAAACAAGTTATTTGACCACTTCATTTGATTGACTTAAAACCAAATAAAAAAAAAAAACACGAAAAAAAGTTGACAAATTTTGTTCCGTTAATGTTTGTGACTAGTGTAGTACCGTACGATGATTTCAAAAACAAATTCTTCCCAAATATGAAATATTATAAAAACAAAACCTTAGTATACATTACGTACTTAGGAAGTTACCTAAGGTACATATCCTTGACAACATCCCTACCAGCAAAATAATAATTAAATTTAAAAAGAAACTGTTACTTTTTTCTTTTACAACACTACGCCGCCCGCCTTTGTGATATTTTTATCACAAGCAATTATGAGATCTTAGTTGAATGTATAATGTCGTCTCCTTGAAAATTAGAATTTCATAATAAATTTTCCAAAAAAAAACCTTGAAATCTGGCAACTATAACAACTGTCACACGCAACAACGCACTCATATCTCGTCTCTTGTTACCAAAAAAAAAAAAAAGAAACTGACACCCGCGCCATCTCTATGATTTTGCAGGTCACTTCACATCACATGGTCGGCAGAATATTATTAAAATTACACTGGAGGTTCCGCCCATGTCATTTTTTCCAGTAAAACGGAAGGGAATCACCGGCGAAATGGAGAGTTGACGGTGATGAGGTGATATTTTAAAATTTATGTCGACACAACGAACAAGGAAAAGACTTGCTTCGACAGCAAAAAAAAAAAAAGAAAAAAGAATATCCTTCTCTTCTGTTGGAAGAAGACGAAAAACTAGGCCGAGTTCTTCTTGTGTTACATGACAGGAACACTGAAAGCCGAAAGACAAATCAGCTGCAGCTTCTGCTTCTGCTTCAACTCCTGTTTGGAGTTGCCTTCCTTGCCACATGATTGATGAGGTTCTACGGCTACGGTTATGTGGCTCTGGCTGTGGCTTACCAAAGTTATGTAGGTATGTGCGGGTGTAATCCTGAGACCTTTTTTGGGATTTCAAGTTATTTCTGTTAAAACCTTCGTCGCTGATGTAGATGGTGCCGGTGCTGTTGCTATTGCCTATATGTCACCACTGAAGTTGTCGTTCTTGTTCTTCGAGCAATGTTAAACGTTGCAGATTGGTTTCTTGTCATCGTTTTAATTCACCATTTATTACGTCCTTATTGTCATCGTGATTTCGTGATAATTAATCCTCGGGCGAATATGCCATAACTTTGGTTATTATAAATATATGTGGGATGAGACGCTACTTTTTTGTTTGTAAAAGTAGATATGTAATAAAGGGTTCATTGCTCTATCGTTGGATAGGGCGATGTGTGTCAAGCGTCACGTTAACATTATCCTGCTTCAGAAAAAGAAAAGTAGGAAGTTGTTTTCTTTAAGTCAATAGAGTAACTCGGGGGCGAAAAAGTCACGCATTCAAACAAGGAAGTCAGCTTGTTGTAGACATAAGCCAAACACACTGGAATTAATCAACGTTTACTTTGTCACATAATTATTCTTTCTTTTGCACTCTTAACTTTATGCGTGTAATTTATACATGGAAATACAGAGCTGTGCAGTTGACTTTTACAAAAACACACTTCAAAATTATATCCTTTGAAGGCTTTAAGGCAAAAACGAATTTGTTCTAAGACAAGGTGTTTTAGAAGTTAATAGATGATTCAAAATGATTCAATTAATTTGATTATGAATTTGCAACATTTTTGCATTTAAAGAACAGGCTAGGTCCCAATTTGAGAGATGTTGCTGGAAAATTGAAAGGTTCATGCCTTCCAGAACAGAATAAAAAAAACCGCTGCTAAGAAAATAGCTTTCAAAGTTGATTAAGAATTTTCAAGTCGTGAAGTGTTGAACGCAATCTGTACTACAGAAAAGTTTACTAGAAATTGATGAACTTTTTTACAGTAAATCTCCCTTGTGTACCATTCACCCACATCTATTAGCATATTTTTGCGTTGACAATCAATTGTTAAACCTCCTGTGTACTTTTGAAGATGTGCGAAGCGTCACACATTTTAGTGGTTGCAATTGCTTACCAACGATGCAAACGACATGGCTGACGTTTTCTTGTTCGAAGAAGAAAATCGAGTCCCTAACTTCAAGTGAACGATAAGATCTGCAATAAAGCGCTGATATTGATCGAAGACATGTGTCTGCTTATGTGATGCAGTCTGATGAGTACATTGGGAATGTCAGCCTCGAATCACTCGATGTAAGATGTATTTAATGGGATCTGCAGCGCGAAAAAGATGTCGTTCTAATGTCCTACTGCTGAATACTCAGCTAAAGAACGTGTAACTTATTGATAAAAGCAATTGACAACGGAAATGACAGGATGTAGAATATACTTCCATTTCCATCGATGGGACTGGCTAAACGTAACTCATTTTGTTTATGTAGGCTTGAATTCGGTCGAGATCTGACATTGCTCTTGCTCCTTCTGACAAAAAACTGCAAATTTATGTTAAGGTCCCATTTGCGTGGGGGAAAGTTGCCCTGCTTACATCACAGACGTCTTCCAACAGCGTATAGCTGCTCTTTTAGAAGAAGCAAGTGCAATGTCTGATATCGACTGCTGAATTAACAGACGTTGTTAAAAGGTGGTTGGACGGCTCATTTAGCGTTAAACTGCCAATAGATCTTCAGATGAATTTTCAACTTACATGCAACATTTCAAGTACTCTGCGATGACACGGGTGCAAAACTATAATCTGGGATGAATGCATAATATCACACAAGCTTGCAGTGGAGGTGTTTGATCGATCAAATCAAAGATCTGCGGAAACATGCAAGATGCTTTGTAGGACCTATGATACTACTAGCTGGCAATTTCCGTTAAATTGACATAATGACATAACTTCATATCATTGAAGGAAGAACTCTTCAGCAGTGTTCCCGAACATCACAAGTCACAATCTTTTAAGCGTCAAAGAACCATCTTCATTGTTTATTTATGTACCAACAATATTACAAATTACCTGAAATATGTGAAATCTAATTTCCGTGTAAATTAATGCATAGAATTTAATTGTATTCCAAAAGAGTTTCAGTCTTTTAATAGAGAGGCTGAAAGTCGAGCCAAAAGAGTAGAGTCGAAAGAGATATAAGTACTTTAATCAATTTTTGTCGGAACGAGGGTCACCGAATCAGCTAATCATTTAGAAAACATTAAGGCCTGGAAAAAAGAGTGCGGTCCGGCATTCTTTGTAAAATATGTATAAACAACATTTTACCGCCACGTTTTTGTATTTTCTAGTAAAGTATTGACTAAGGCTTAAGTTAATAGAAACAGCCATATACAAAAATTGTATCAACATCTGTTTATTAACGTTTTCGAGAAAATTATAAGCTTTTCCTTATAACAAAAACCCAACTAATTTGCTATCTAGTTTTTGACCAGCGTCATAATCTCTTTTCAGCTGGAAACACTTCATCCATCGTTTTTCAAATTTTTGAACTCCCTCCAAAAATAGGTTTTTTCGAAAGCCTCAAAAACAAGTGAATATGTTTCTTGAATAACCTCAGCATTCAAGCCAAATTTTTTCCCACCGAGCCATTTCTTCAAATCGGAAAAGAACTTTTTTCCTCGCCAAATAAGGTCTTTTTCTCCTTAAATCAGCGTCGATTAGCTCCAACAGGTCAGCATAATATTATGCACCGGTAATCGTCTTTTCTTTATCAAGGTAATCGATATGGATGGCACCTTGCGCATCCCAAAAACTGTCGCCATCACTTTGGTTGCCGATAATCCTGCTTTAACTTTCTTTGGCTTGGATTCACCTGAGGAACTCCACTGTTTAAACTGTTCTTTGGTCTCTGGTGTTTGGTGATGAATCCATGTTTGATCCACAGTCACAAATCGCCGCAAAAACTCACTTGGATTCCGTTTTAAGATAGCCAAACTCCTTTGAAATGTTTAAACGGTTTCGTTTGTTATGGATTAAGAGCAAACGTGACACCCAACTTGCGGAAAGCTTTCTCATATAATATAATTGACAAGCCTGTAGACTCCTCGAGGTCCCTCACTTGCACTCGCCGATCGACCAATATATTATACCGTAGATTTTATCGATCATTTCCGGTTTGGCAACTTCAATCGGGCGACCAGTGCGTTCTGGGTCATTTGTACTGGAGAAATTGGGTAAACCAATTGTGGATTGTTCCAATAGATGGAGAAGGGTCCCCATAATATTCAGGAGCTTTTGTTTTGTTTTCGCAATGGATCTTTTGCGCAAAAAATAATTTTTTATCAACACGCGAAACTCGGATTTTTCCATTTTTTTAAAAACTTTTCGACTGCTTCTGACTAAATCCGCCATAACAACAAAACTATTTGACAGATCTTAATAAAAATTTCAGAACATTTATTTAAAATATCCTTTATTACAACCTGATTTTTGGATTTTAGATTGCAAGGTGATAGGTAAGTATAAATTTTCAGGGACTTATTAACCCGCCCTCGTATACACTTGGTGGCAACACACCCAAGTTGTTGTTCATTCAAAATTATTCAATAAAAATATTTAAAATCTTACAAAACTATGTCAGATTTATTTTGCACAGTACTGTTATTATAAATAAACCTTTTTTTTTTAGAACAAAAGAACTTTCTAATGGTTGCTAATTAAGTAAGGCTCCTATAGAGGAATCCAGTGATGGTGTATGTATATTTTTTCCTTTTTTCATAGTTTTATTCTGTGATTTTTAATTCTCGAGAGTCTTTGTGCTTAGTCAAAAGTTGAAAGAAAGGCAAGAATCGAGTGCCATTAGAATGTAAATGTTGCTAACTTAAATTTTTTATGTAATTTGCTGTGAAATTCTTCAGGCATAAGTAGGTCACACATTTGCCTCAACGTGATCCTTTCTGTAGGTCTATCTATCTACTAATAGCAATTCAAACCTATATTTTCTTAATCACCTCAAAGGATGTTTTTTGGAATTCCTCTCTGTCTTACTTTATGTACATATATATCCATGCGATTGTGTTAACTTCGTTTCCTTTACGTGATGACGAGTGTCGACCCACGCCCAGCCCTACCTACCATCTACCAACAACAACTGTATGTAGGTTAATCTAAATTGGAATTGTGGTTCACACACATACCTACCTTAGACTTGGTTCTTTTTGACTTGGTTTAGTAGAAAGGATAACACGTGGCAAACAAAAGTATTATTAATAATTGTGATTTCTGATTTCAAATTTTAATTACGGTTATTCACAATCACAATAATAAATAAATGTCTAATGCATCAACAAAAATAAATTATAATCAAACTACTAAATCACTTTGTGTATAACCTTTTGCATGTTTTACTACACTCTTTGTGTCCAAAACAGGATAACTAACCCTTTGAGTAAAGAAGGATTGTAGTATTGCGGTTTGTTATTTTTATGGTGACCATACCAGCTTTGAATAATTTATTGACGGACGTTAAAATTTTAAAGATGGTAGTAGTGGTATTAAAAAGTTTTTTTTTTACGGAAAAGGTGTTTTGATTAAACATCCTATATTGGCCCTCCCCTCATGCATTCCTAAAGCCCAGTTTTACTAGCCGTCAGTAGGCCAAGGCATTCAGATTTCTATATTCATTTTGAAAAATACTTCGGTTAGTGAGAAATTAAAAAGGTGTTAAATGTGTCTAATCAATTTCTTGTATTTAAAAAAAAATGTTTACTAATCCTTATTTGATCAAATGATTAAAAATTAATATTTTTACTATTAGACCTTAAGAATGGTGATATTTTTGCCTACCTCGTTCCTAATTTGTGAATAAAAAAGATTAAACTTAAAAACTTATAACAAAGAGAATTACATCCGAGTCAAGATTAGGTATGAATTTTTTGTCCTTTGTATTAGAAGGCAGATGGTCACCATTCTCGCTTTAGGTATTGGTTTTTGTTTTTCTACTTGCTTTGCTTGATAGAAATGATTGCAGGTTCAATACCAGTTGGGCGGGTATGAAAACGTTCTTTAAATTGTTATTATTTCGTTCCAAGAAATAGCTTCCGTCGTTTTCGTTGTCTTCATCGTCATTGTCACCGTTTCGTCGTCGGTCGCCATTCATTTGTGTATGAATGAAACAGCTCGTAACTGTGTGCTATACCACAGTTATTTGCGTACACTTTTCATATACATTTATGTAAATATATAATTTATATTATGCTTCCTCACAGAAGAACTTGGTTGGATTGGAATTGTTATTGGACTGACTGCTTGACAGCCAGCAGCATGTGGAAATTATATTCTTGATGAAATGAATAAATTATTCCATTTTTATTAATGTTGATGTTGATCAATATTGGTTGAGTATAATGAAGAGAATTTGTTATCCTTGTGATGTTTGTTGATGATTTTTTGTTTGATGACAAAAGGATATTTAATTGAAGAAAATTATAAGAACTGGAATATTCTGAAATTTATAAAGTACCTACCTTACCATGATAACGTGTGGTGAGTTCGCACTCATGCGCAATGGAATTCAAATAAGTTTGCAAATCATGCGTATGCCTCGTTCCACTTATAAAGTTATCTTAAGTGGATGCCGATTAAGATCACTCTCTCCTCCATGAATAGTTTCAATTTGATTGTTAACCGTTAGTGTGTCAATAAACGTTTTAAGAAGCCATAACAGAATTTGGCAATACTAAATGCCGAGCAAAGTGAAAATAATAGTTGATGGAACACAAGACATGTACTGGAAGAGTTATTTATGAGAGATCCTAGGTGATGAGTTGCTTTTCAAAAGAACACATATGTCTGTTAAGCAAACTCGATGACCAAGATAAACATAATACCTAGACGTCTGTGAAGTTTCCATTTTATTCCATTCCATTCCATTCCATTCCATTCCATTCCATTCCATTCCATTCCATTCCATTCCATTCCATTCCATTTCATTCCATTCCATTCCATTCCATTCCATTCCATTCCATTCCATTCCATTCCATTCCATTCCATTCCATTCCATTCCATTCCATTCCATTCCATTCCATTCCATTCCATTCCATTCCATTCCATTCCATTCCATTCCATTCCATTCCATTCCATTCCATTCCATTCCATTCCATTCCATTCTATTCCATTCCATTCCATTCCATTCCATTCCATTCCATTCCATTCCACTCCATTCCATTCCATTGCATTCCATTCCATTCCATTCCTTTCTATTCCATTCCAATCCATTCCAATCCATTCACTCAGGTCAGCGTCAAGAGATACCTTGCTAAGTAACTACCAAGTTGGCAGGAAATGCTGGTTGGTTCAGTACCTATACAAAAGCCGGAATAAGTATGTTGAAAAAAAAATTGAAAAAAAATCTCGCACTTTTATTTATATTTTTTTTAATTGATAGAAAGAGTCTCAAGAAATATATACTCGTACCTAAATGGTTTAAAAATGAGCTTTCAAAAAATCATACAAAATTTAATTTCAATATCATAGTTTTGAAATGAATAATTGTAGCTAGTTAAAAAATGTGAGGGGATAAAAGTATTTTGACAAAAATAAAAAGGATTAAAAATAACGGTTAACTTTTAAGTATGGTATAGGCAGTGAGGATTTTATTTATATGCTTTTCGACGCCGAATTACAATCCTTTTTTGGCCATAATCTTGTGTTTTCCAGAAATTCGCGTTAGAAAATAATCAAAAAAAATTTTTTTTTTTCAATTTTTGAGGCATCATAACATCGAGAAATAATTTTATTTCAACAAAATAAGCTAATTATTACCTATTGTTCTCAAGGAAAAAATATCCGTGCTATCCCTCTTCAGCTGGTAGTTTTCAGAAAAAATTTTCTATGCAAAAGCATACAAAAATATGCATTTTTTTTGGCAAAAGAATGTCGTCGTTAAATAGTCCACTGCAATTATAAAATTTTATATGGGCGACCCAGCAGTTTGTAACACCCCCAAATTTTATTTTATTATTCGAAGGGTAGTTGATTGAAGATAGTAACCCTGATTTTTCGCACTCGCAAAATTTACCGTTTCGCCGCCATCTTGGATTTTGTTTCATTTTAGTTTTTATTAAATATCTCGGTTCCTAAAAGGTCTACGTAAAAGTGTTTTGTGCAAAAAATGAAGAAAATTAAATTTTATATCTTTTATGTTAACAACATTTTTTCGATATTTTTAATATTAAAAAGTTACAAGCCAACAAAAGAAACTTTTTTTTATTTTCTAAGTGTTTTCGAAAATTTAGCACATTCGCCATCGGAAATTAAAAACAATTTCTATGAAAAGTTTGTTGGTCACTAAATTTACAACAATTTTGCTATATAACTTTTTTCTGTATTCCAATAAATGACAAAGATATGAATATTTTTGTATTAACAGTTTTATATTGTTTTCCAAAAAAATGAAAATCACGACTTTTAGACCTGTTTGTTGATACGAAACTTAAGCATTAATGCTCTAAGTAGAGCTTATCTTCTACTTAAATACTTAAGTTTCGTATCAGCAAATGGGCCTTAAAGCGGTTCTCTATGCTTAATACCAATGTTAAGCTTTTCCTTTTTCGTTTTAGCTTGTGTTTGTATGTACAACCGCTTTTTTAACAATGGACCATTTAGATTTTTGGATCTTGGTTGCCATGACAAATTTAATACTTTTGGCAAGATTTATGAGTGTAAGAGTTTTCTCGTGGGTGCTATGGTAATAGTTCTACACTTGCCCCTAACTTTAAAAAAAAATACCCTTTCACCAAAGTTATTTCAAGGGAACTCCCTTAATACTCGGTTTTACAAATGAAACATTTATTCCAAGTTTCATTGAATTACAATTATTTTCATAGGGTTTTCAGTTATATTTTACCTGTTGTACTTAAAAACAAGTAATCATTGCATAAAATGGACAATTTGGGTAGTTGTATAATTTTGGATTTTGTAAGCACCAAACGCAAAGAAGAAATTTGGAAATATTGCCCAAAACTATTTTGAGTAATGAAATGGAAATATTATCTAAGCATGTAAATTGTTTTTGTAAAACTTTGGCGATATTTCCTTAATTTCGGGTGATATTTCCAAACTTTATTTCAAAAAATACGCAAAGTTTTCGGAAATGTTTCAGAAAGGTGATATTTTGTTGCATGTATATGTAGATAAGTTTTTTTAAATCTTTAGGTAGAAAAAAGGCTTCCGGAGAGGGAAGGGGCGCGAATATCGCAAGCTGTTGGCGGTGACACGTATAAGTAGGTACGTATGTGGGCTGTGTTCGGATTGAGGGTGGTGCGATGTAGCGCGGTGGGGTTCTTGGGTTGTCGCCATACCGCGGGTCATCACGCCGCTGCGCTGGTCGTCACACCCAACCGCGTTCCCGATCCGAATGCGATGCATGGTTGTACGCGTTAGCGCTGAAAGCTCCTTGCATGATGCACCCAACTTCTCCGAAGTGGGGCCTATTTGATAGAAAAAATTTGACACATTTGGGCAGTATTTCCTTATATTCCAGTTAGGACATTGCTTCATTTTATGGTGAAAGCGCAATAACGCCAATATTACATAAGCTTAAAATTGGTATTAAGCATAGAGAACCGCTTTAATAGTCGTGATTTTAATTTTTTTTTGGAAAACAATACAAAACTATTATTACAAAAATATTCATATCCAATAAATGGAATACAGAAAAAAGTTATATAGCTAAATTGTTGTAAATTTAGTGGCCAACAAACTTTTCATAGAAAATTTTTTTAGTTTCCGATGGCGAATGTGCAAAATTTTCGAAAACACCTAGAAAACAAAAAAAAAGTTTCTTTTGTTTTGTAACTTTTTAAATATTAAAAATATCGAAAAAATGTTATTAACATAAAAGATATAAAATTTAATTTTCTACATTTTTTGCATAAAACACTTTTTCGTAGAATTTCTAGGAACCGAAATATTTAATAAAAACTAAAATGAAACAAAATCCAAGATGGCGGCCAAACGGTAAATTTCGCGAGTGCGAAAAATCAGGGTTATTATCTTCAATCAACTACCCTTTGAATAATAAAATAAAATTTGGGGGTGTTACAAACTGCTGGGTCAGATTATAAATGCCCTGGACTAAAAGTCTAGTTCACAGTTCCCGTGCGAAAATCTATGCAAATATTTACGCATATCTAAAATTACTGAGGTGAAATACAAAATTCCTTTTTTCATGACTGGTTAACAGTTTCATGCAAAAAACAAAAATTTCTGTCATGGGAATTACAAAAATTGATCGGTATTTTTTTTTTTTGTGCGAGAAAACAGTATTATGAATAAAAAAACAAATTGTATGGTCTTGTATGGCTTACACTTCTAAAAAATATACATTCTCCTCACTGTTTTCCAGTTTAAGGCCTATAATTTACTAGTTAAGGTTAAATTAATGACTTAATGGGTGCCTTAGGCCAAGGACAACATTTTTTGCTTTAAATATTATACAAAATTTTGCACAAAATAGGAGGGAAATTGTCTTGAAAACTCACTCCGATGAAAAATACTTCGCATAAGATAGGTAGTTTTCTCAGTTTTAAGGTGCCACTACACCGTGCAAGTAAAGTACTTGCAGCAAGTAAAATGATTGCTGCAAGTAAGACTTGCCTGGTGTAACGACCCGAAAAGTACTTGGAAGCAAGTAATTGCTGCAAGTGATTTACTTGCGAGCAAGTACTTGCGCAAGAAATACTTGCACGGTGTGTTTAGTTCCTTCAAGCGCTTGCAAGCAAGTAAATCACTTGAAATCACTTGCAGGATTTGCGCAAGCAAGTTTTTTACTTGCTTGCAAGCGAACGTATGCTTTTCGATCAAAATAACAGAAAAAGTAGTCTCCCTCTTCCCAGAAGTATCTCATCAGTGTTGTAAAGTACGGATTTTCAGCACGACTTTCAAAAAAGGGTCATACCAAAATGATTATCATCGATTAGCCGCATTTTTGTGTTTCAAATGCTCCAACATAGAACAGGGTCTCGTATTGTTTTTGAATGCATGTTTTTGGATAATAATAATATGAACGACTGGATTGTACGTAATTTCTCTTATAGTTCAACTAGTTTGGAACTTCAGACCTTTTAAAAATATTTGAGTGATTTAAGAAAAATGCAATGAAGCATGACGCTCTTTCTATCAATTGTAAAAACAACTCGCCAGATTTTGATTGAAATCGGTAGAGCAATTAAAGAGAAAGTCAAAATAAAAAGAAAATTTCTAAGGAAGTTACCGCTAATAACAGCTTTTAGTAAATTTTTTATCAGAAAGTTCAACTCGCTTACAATCACATAACTTGCTGCAACCAATCGCATATTTTTTACTAGTAATACTCTACAAGAATCAATTGCCTCGATTTCAACAAATGTTCATGTTCAAAAACCATTTCCTCTTAAAAAAACTCTTCTTTTAAATCTGGATTACCCAAAAAGATCTATTTCTGAAGAAACAATTAACCAAACTGAACTGCAAATGGTTAAACCACATCCGTTTACATACGCAAGTACTTCAGGAAGAAATTTCAGCAATTACTTGCAGCAAGTACTTTCAGAAATTAATTTCAGCAAGTATGTACTTGCTTGCTCGGTGTGACGACCTGAAAAGTACTTGCAGCAAGTTTGTTTTTCAAGCAAGTAAAGAGTAGTTTCAGCAAGCGATTTACTTGCCTGGTGTGACTGCAAGATTATTTCAAAGTCGAAATTTTCGAAACAATTGCTGCAAGTAGTTTACTTGCACCTTTAGCCTCAATTTGTCGATTAATTGACATTAACGCCAACCCTGTAGGTCTATCTTCATCGGTAGAGTTTCTTATATCCTATTGAATAGACCTTTTAAAAAGGAACAATTACGTGCAAGGGTTTTTATTATTGAATATGTTTGTTTGGCGCATAAGCATGCTTAAAATCAAAAATGCTACTAAATTCACCCATGCGTTTCTGAAAGAATGGTCACACTGGCCACTTTTCAGTATTTTTAGTATAACTCGAAAACTAAGCTGAATTTGACAATTTTACACATAAAACTTTTTGTTCAAAATTAGATTTTCTATCGAAATGGAAAGTTTAAAAAATTTCATAAAAAAATTTAAGCATGAAAAGTTAAATTTTTCTAAATAGCGCATAACTTTTTTCGGAGGGAAGATACGCTCCAGATATACTTAAGCAAAGTAAAGTAAAGTAAGGTCTTAATATGACATGTTTAAAAACCATATTATTTGAAAACTGACAGAGATATAGCCAATCAAACTTAACCATTTCTCACCATTTTTCGCAGTTTTTTGCCCAAAAACCTATTTTTTAGTACTTTATTATAAATTTAACATTCCTAGCACCCATAACCAAATCTTATATTAATCGGACCAGCCGTTCGGCCTGCAGGTCCTGAAAGCATTTAAAATAAGCCGAAAAACAAAATTGCGAGCTTAGGTACATTCTTTTAAAATATTTTATATAGGTAGTCGTTATGTCATATTATATCAAAATATTGATTCAAAAATTTTAACGAATGTGAAATTTGTCATATTGTACCGAGAAAAGGGCTTTCAAGCCAAAACTGCGAAAAATCAAGGAAATGGTAAAGTTTGAATGGCATATCTCTGACAATTTTAATAAATATTACTTTTTAAGTAAGCCATATTAAAGCCTTTAGTCACTACTTTATTTTGCCTATGCTTGTCTTGACCCTATCCTTGCTTCAAAAAAAGTTGAGCCCGATTTATTAAATAATTTAGAAATCCTTGATTTTTTTAGGTAGGTACAGGGTTTTGTTTACTTTCCTTGCTAAAATTTTTTTTTTTTTTATTTTTTTTTTTCCATTTCATATTGGAAAATTTAATTTTGAACAAAAAGTTTAATGGGTGTCATGTATGAAGTTGGCAGGAGCTGCTAAGTTCACGTGAACATCGCAATACGCTAATTTTACGCAAATGATAAAAAATAAGTTTTTTTTTGCGAAACCAGCTATTTCTCAACAACCAAATTCATTCCAACTGCTTTTCTTCATTTTTGGAAAAGTTGTCCTGCTAAGTTCATATGAAGTAAGCAGGGCCTCTATATTTTCTCGCAAACCATAAAAGCAATTATTTTTTTTTGCTGCGTATTTTTTGATGAGATACTTTTTAATCGGAACTTATAAAAGTGTCCTGATTACTTCATATACTTGGCATCGTAGACGTCACATTTCGAAGTTGCTGGAGTAGATATTCACAGATATTAAAAGAAAAAACTGAAGAAAACAAAAATCCAATTTAAGGCTGTCTTAGTTCAAAAAACATTTGTTATATATATATTTTTTTTAATTAAGTAGATAGCTAAAGGCTGCTTTTTCATTTTTAAATATTGATACTTTTTACCTGTTGGGTTATTTTTTTTAATGTAAAAGCTAATATTACCAAAACTCAACTCTTCTTTCAATTTTATGCTGACATCTTTCTAATTAGGTTTTTTTTTTATTTTCAGGTAATTGACGAACGGAAAATTAAACAGTAACAAGTTAAAATGTTTACTCTGTAAAATAATACCTAAGTGGTATAATGTTCATTTGACGCGACGTACATATGTATGTATGATTAAGAATAAAATCTACTCATTTAAAGAAGAGCTGCACAAAAATTCAATACTTTGGTAATGCAATAAGTATAAAGCCGCAGTTAATTAACTTAAGAATTGCGGTAAAACTTAGCACAACAAAAACCAGCCTTTAATCGGTTCTTAAGACCTTTCTCTGAATGTATTCTAACCCTTGCTATATCTGTTTTCCCATCCAAATCAACCATTCCCGTTATTCATTCTTAAATGTTTGAGTCTGTTGTTCTCTAGAAGCTTCAGGGTAGTTCGGAGTTGGTGACATAGCAGGTATCTCTTTATTCTTTTGTTTGGGGATGCAGACTCGCTATGAGGACACTCTAATCAAAAATTAACAGCACTCAAGGACATTGACAGGAGAAAACATACACTTACACTTAAAAGTGGCTTTGGAACAAACAACACGACAAAACATAAACATAAATTCTAACTTTTCATTTTTAAACATAGCTACGAGTCCACCCTTAAATGTAAATAACATAAAATAAAATAATGGAACGCTAAACGCTATATTCCCTCAATTCCCAAAACCATCACAAAGTTGAGTTTGAGTGTTTGTCTTCCTCCTTTGGTTCCTCAAAAATGTTGAATAAAATTGATAACTAATGTATTCTCCTTCTTCGAATAACAGTCAGAAAGTAAAAATGTTTGTTTAGAGAAGCTGATAAAGTCCTCAGAATAGTATTTTGTATCTTTTTATAAAAAATTTAAGAATTCTTCCGGAACTTTCGTTACACAGTGAACATATTTTTATTCATAACAAAAGACCGATAAGGGATTAGACTTATTTTTGTTTGTGGTCACGTCCATTTGAATTTAAATTTTTATGCAATATCTACTTTGTTTCGCTTTTTTATGTTTAACTAGCTGGCCCGCTCCGACTCTGCTTGGATAGACAAAAGTTTCTAAAACAAATTAATTAATTAATTCTCTCTTGTAATGTGGTTCGTCACGTGAACAAAAGTCCATGGCAATCTCGAAAACTATTCCTAAAACCCTTAAAGCGACTCTATACTAACATACTGGATGTCACGTTCCATATGTTACACCTGCATTTAACCAGTTGCATCATGACACTTATAAAGTGCCCACTTTAAACATTTTATTTAATCATATTTTAGATATTTGAAATTAGTGAAATTAATAACAGTAAACTCACTGCAATTAAAAGTCTTAACAACTTTAAAACGATTACCATAGTACTGCCATCTCGATTCTGATAGTGAAAAGACAATTTCCTGCATTTCGACTCCAATAGAAATTTTAAAGTTAAAGCTAAACCTTCACTGAAAAACTGCTTTCTGAGTTAAATTTGGTTTAGTTTGTTTGCACACATCAGTGGCTCCAGGATTTGTATTAACAAGTAAAGTAATAACTGGTTTATATCTTCGCGATATAAACCTAATAATTTGCAACTTAATCTCCCAGTAACAATTTTAATGCCATATCCGAAGTTCGTCTTCCGAATGGAATTGTTTGTTTAAAACCCACTGAAACTAAAAAAAAACAATTTTAATAACTATAATGAATATTGCGCAACAAGGCTAAACATATAACACGTCATGCAGGTACAATTCATCACGTGACCCATGGCAAAGTAATGAAGCGTCTAGATTCTTATCCCAGCTGTTTCTAGTCACGCACCGCACTTTCATCTGTGCCCTCAGAATATGATACAAACAAAAAAGCAATGCAACGTTAAAAAAAGAGAAAACATCAAGAGCAACAACAAAAAAAAACTATTCAAGGATTAAAACCACAAAACATGCAAGCAAGGATGTTATTTGTTGTTTCTTTTAACCATGTGCAGTGTACTGGACATATGTCGGACATATGTCGTCCTGTGATACCACATGTCATGCAATACAACAATACCGCAATGCTGCAGAAATGTTGTCTCCTCCGACTGCATAGAAACAGAAAGTTCATCAAGGAATTGTTTGAGAACAAAGTTTCGTTGTTTACCTTTACAAGAGAAAATGAGACACCAAATAACCTGTCAAAAAAAAGGTCATCACTCAAACAAAATAAAAATCTCTTAATTCATGTTGTCATAGATTGTGTCATCAGATAAAATCAAATAATGACTTAAATACCCACTTAATCTTCGCCCCATTACAAAACCTCAATGAGATCCTATTAAATTATAAAATCTTTTTCCAAGAAGGCTAATCAGGATTTTTATTATCGATTCCTCCCGACCCCAACGCACTTATTGGATACTTAAAAGTCCTAATTTTACTTCCAATATCTACACAAAAAACATAAGGTTCGATTAAGAATCAATAAATAAAAAGCTCATCTGTCACCCGATTGAACTTTGACATCCAACCTAAACGATAAAAATCTTAACCGAAGGAGAGACGAAGAACACTTGCTCGAAAGAAGATGAGTGAAGAAACAAACCTGATAAGAGGCTAATCACCAGATAACAAGTACCAAATGGAATGCCATGTGTTTAAGATCAGGTTTCAAGCATCACCCAGTCCGAGCTCTCCAAGGTTCACATTTTAATTACGAGGAATCGATGATAATTCACTTTCTTAAGTGTTATCTACTGAATTTTTCAAGACATCTTTAACAGAAGCAGTCCCTTTTGCTATACCTATCCCCCGGCCCCGATTCTATTGAAACCATTGGATTAATCGTTTTCCATTATTCTCCATAACATGACCTCTGGCATCGGTCCCAATTTTCGATCGAAGATACTCATCCTATATAGAGTACCTACCAGAGAGTATAGGTACTATTGGGATGAAGTGCGGAAGAAAGAAAGAAAGCAGGCATTAGGAAAATAATGACCTACCACCAAAACACCCCGTCCTCATTAATTCCCACTCAAAGAACACCCTCCTCAAACCCTCGAATTTCAGTGGTTCAGTAGAAAATATCTTTTAATTAAAAATTGCCAAAGAGCATCGAAAGTCACTCTATAGATACGAGTGCGGCTACGTCGAACTCAGGCTCTGTTTCGCAGTTCCTAAACTAAAAGAGATGAGAAGAGGCGAATGAATATACAAACGTTTGAGAAATAGGAATCATCCACAATAAGGTCAGCTATATAGCTACAGATCGAGTTCCAGCTTCAGCTAAGCCACAGCTCGCTCTCACTCAAATCGACAAAAAAAAAAAAACTGTCGTGGTGTTACCCATATAGCAGGAGGGAGGGTGTAGATGGACAAACGAGAACGATGGACGATGGGCGATGGGCGATGGGCGATGGACCCACAATCGATGACTGTGTGATAGTCTTTGGAAAGTCGGAAATAAAAGGAAGCAGATGGAAGTTCCGATTGGCTGTGTGGTCGGATGGATGGTTTTGTTGCTTTGCTTGGAGGCCATTGGGGAATAAATGTCAACACAGAAATTGTTTCAATGATTTCTTGTGTTCTTTGTTTTATTTGATAATATTTCACCCCCACTCTCACCTCCATTCTCTGCACTTCCATACAACTTATGTTTTCTTTTTGTATTTTCCTATTTCCATTATAAATATGCTGTAGGTACAAGTATTTCTACACTGAAAAAAAAACTCAATAAATTTTTTACAAAGTTTGATTATTTTTTTGGAGATTTTATAAGAAACAAAAATTTACAGAAGATAGCCTCCAAGAAAAGACAGATAAAATTTGCTTGAAAAGCTAAAATCATGAGTACTATAGGTAGGCTATTGGTCATGTCGTTCAAAACTGGGAATTAAGGAACTAAAACGTTCATGGGTTTTTATTATACAAATCATTAAAGGGGTCATCGAAGATGTAAAATACGTGGAGTGCTTTTAAATTAGAGGGTGAATTTAGGAGAGGAAGGGGGATGCGAAAGCAACCATTTTTTTTTTTTACTTATTTGCCCATAACTCCAGACGAGCACAACATTTTTAAAGTAGGTAATATAAGAAATTACTTTCCTTTTCCAAAATTTCAAATATGTATGTAACTGTCAACCCTTGTTTTACAAGGCCTGGTTTTCAATACATGTTACTTTATGTCTCCTTAAATATGAACAAAAAAGTTCAAACACGATTTTGGTTGTTGAAATTGCTTGCCAGACTATGGGCCTAAGAATCATAAAGATTGTGTTTTTTCATCTTTTTTCCAAAATTATAAATAACTGCCAAAACAATTAACAAATCAACTTTTATCAACCTGGTTTCAAACTTTTGTTGGCTTATGCCTTTCTTTATATGGACAAAATAGTGCCAATCGAGTAAGGTATTCCAAAACTACAAGAAATATAATATCTTATAATACCTACTTTAAAAATTTGGAGCACGTCTGGCAAGGACTTTCAACCGAAAAACATGTCTGGCACTATTTTTTTCGTGTTCAAGAAGGTATAAGCTAACATATGTTCAAAAACCGGCTTTGTTAGAGCGAGTGTGCTGATTTTAGAAATTATTCTAAATTTTGAAAAAAATTAGATGGCAACCCTAAAACTGTGGAAAAATTGAAATTTGACTTTTATTTTTGACTAAACTGGTCATGAATTAATAATGCACCCAGTTTCAATGTTTCATCTAACAAGTCCCTCAAAATAGTCAAAAATGCATTTTAATAAATAACTTTTAAAATTTAAAATCAGCCTAGTTTGAGCGACTCCAAACCGTTTTTTTTCAATCATTTATTTTAAGGGACATTTTATTATCTTTCTTTTATATGAGGCAATGTCTGCTCTGTTGGTAAAACACATTTGCAATGATTTTTTTTAACTAATCAATAATTTTTTATCATTTTTTCTCATTGTTATTTCGATATTTTGCTTCGTTTTCGAGTTATATGACCCCTTCAATGATTTTTAGAATAAGAACCCTTGAATGTCTTAGTGCCTTTTAATATTTTATAGCATATACGCTTATGTTGCTAGTTAATGTTGGTAATAATTCAGTTACTGTCGGTGAAATTAAATCTTCCCCAATAGCGTGTGTATTAGCAATTATTATTAAAAATTATTACTAAACCATCATCTTTGAAGCTGCTTGAAACTTGTTTATGATATAGTTGACTGAATCAAATTCCTTCTGCTTTTCCATCAAGTCTTATAAAGAAAACACATTTTGATCTTGAAGTTCAGAAATTTTCATCGCTTAATTTGAATAAGTTTATCGATAAATAAGCCACAAAGGAATGGACAATAATGCTCCAGTCAAAATAGTATTTGAATACCTTTATAGATGTCCGTCAAGTTAGCATTACCACTTCAAAATTTTTAAAATCTAATAATTGGATTATTTGTCGTGAAAGAAAAAAATTTGTCGCGCTTGTTTTTTAAAAATAAACCCCTGGTAATGCTAACTTGACAGTCAAGTTAGCACTACCACCCCTCGAAATAGGGTAAAATGAACTCAAAAAAGAAAAAGGAATATGTGAGAATTTGTCGTAAATTTGTCGTAAATATATCGTAAAAGAAAAAAAATTGTCGCCCTTATTTTTTAAAAAATAACCCCTGGTAACGTTAACTTGACAGTCAAGTTAGCACTACCACCCCTCAAAATAGGGTAAAATGTTCTCAAACAAGAAAAATAAATATGTGAGAATTTGTCGTAAATTTGTCGTAAACATATCGTAAAAGAAAAAAAAAGTCGCACTTTTTTTTTTTTAAATAACCCAAAATCGATTTTTTTCTTTTGTATTTCAATAATTCCAGCACTACCATATGAAAACTTTTTATTGTTTGTGTTTTTTGGCATGGAATTTGTTTAAACAATTGTCGTAATATGTCTTTAAATAAGTTGTGTCAAAAAATAATTTGTCGCGCCATTTTTTTTTATAAAAAATTCATTCAATATGACAAAAACTCCTAAAATAGTATTTTTTTCAATAAATCCAGCACTACCATATGAAAACTTTTTATTCTTTGTGGTTTTGGTATGGAATTTGTTTAAACAATTGTCGTAATATGTCTTTAAATAAGTTGTGTCAAAATATAATTTGTCGCGCCTTTTTTTCTATAAAAATTTCCTTGATTATGACAAAAACCCCTAAAATAGCATTTTTTCTAAAAAAAATTTCCTTGAATTTGACAAGGAAATTTTTATAGAAAAAAATCTGCGACAAATTATTTTTTGACACAACTTATTTAAAGACATATTACGACAATTATTTAAACAAATTCCATACCAAAAAACTCAAACAATAAAAAGTGTTCATATGGTAGTGCTGGAATTATTGAAATAAAAAGGAAAAAAATCGATTTTGGGTTATTTAAAAAAAAATAAGTGCGACATTTTTTTTTTCTTTTACGATATATTTACGACAAATTTACGAAAAATTCTCACATATTTATTTTTCTTGTTTGAGTTCATTTTACCCTATTTTGAGGGGTGGTAGTGCTTACTTGACTGTCAAGTTAGCATTACCAGGGGTTATTCTTTAAAAAATAAGGGCGACAATTTTTTACTTGCGATATAGGTACTATAGGGCAAGTTTTGGATTCGTGCAAAAAAAAAAATTTTCAGATAACAATCAAACATGATATTACGATGATAGAGAACACGAAAAAAGTGGGTGGCAAAATTCTGTCTGTCTGTCTGTCCGTACCTCAACCTACAGCCTAAACCACTGAAGCGATTTTCTTCAAATTTTGAACTTAAGGTTTTTTTGTAACTCTCCAGAGGGGAAATTTAAATTTTTTTTTAGCTCACAAAATAACGGTACTTGCCATACAACCGTTAAGGAAAAGCTTATTTATCTCAAGAACGGCTGCAACGATTTTGATACAAAAAAAAAATCAGTGTATTATTGTAGATATGATATACCTTTTAATGAGCCAATGCCTATACCCACCTATTTTTGCTGGTAAAAAACATTGCAAATGTTTTTTTTAACTAATCAATAATTTTTAAACATTTGTTCTCATTGTTATTTCGAAATTTTTCTTCGTTTTCGAGTTATATGACCCCTTCAATGATTTTTAGAATAAAAACCCATGAACGTCTTAGTGGCTTTTAATATTTCATAGCATATAAGCTTATGTTGCTAGTTATGCTAGTTAATGTTATTAATAATTCAGTTACTGCCGGTGAAATTAAATCTTCCATAATAGCGTGTGTATTAGCAATTATTAAAAATTATTATTAGACCATCATCTTTGAAGCTGCTTAAAACTTGTTTATGATATAGTTGACTGGATCAAATACCTTCTGCTTTTCCATCAAGTCTTATAAAAAAACACATTTTTATCTTGAAGTTCAGAAGGTTTCATCGCTTAATTTGAATAAGTTTATTGATAAATAAGCCACAAAGGAATGTACAATAATGCTCCAGTCAAAATAGTATTTGAATACCTTTATAGATTCGAGAGAACAAAAAGGCCAAACTTCCGGTTTAAGGACAAAGCCATCGCTGATGCCAGAAGGCTTGGTCTAGACTAGATGAATAAAAGCAGAGTGCTTGGAATCGTAGAGCCGTTCCTCAGACTGCGGTCCTTCATAAATTGGGACCCTGATGAGTAAGTAAGGCGTAATGGCGATGATGGAAATTTTCGGAATTTAGATAAATCCGAACTTGAAATATTCTGCACTATACTCCCGTTTTAACAGCTTCTTTAATTGTTCTTAATTATTATATCCATTTTGTTTTCAATATTCAATACTTTTCTGTTTTTGGCTGCAAATTAATAAAAGCATTGAATTTTGAAAACAAAAATAGTACTTAATTTCGTAAAAAAAAGTTTGAAACTTTCTTTAAATTTTTTTTCCTTAAAATTTTCAGTTTGAAACTAATTTTTCAAAAACTTCTTATAGTCTAGTCAACGAAGACTCAAAATTATAAAATAAATGCTATAAATCATGCTCTCTGGGTAATTATTTTATGTGGTAGAGGTGACCCCCAGGTATAACATACTAAAAGTTCCCAGCCCAGGGCCGCGAGGGGGAGGAGGGGGGGTTAGAGGTCCCCTTTTGGAGTTTTTGGGGAATATTTTGAAAACCAAGCGCTTAAGCGGAAAAGTGTACACTACAAAATGAAAGAATAATAAATTTCTTACAAAGAAAGTGTTATTCATATATTCCATAGGAGCAAGGTTAAAGATACGGGGAGTAGAAAATTCAAAGATTTGAAAAACAATGTTATTGTCTTACTAAATCAATGGGTTTATTTTTATATGAGAAACACTGTTTCTTCAAAGGGAAGAATTACACAGAATTTTTCCAAGTTCCATGCCAATCCTTTATGAAAGCATTTTTGGACATATCCTTAGAAATAAATTCTATAGAAGAGGAGGTATATATAGGATGGGGGATAAATTCCCTTTACATTGACTGTAAATAGAAAAATAGCTATTGAGAAACAACGGAAATACTTACAATACTTTGCTACATCTTTTTTAAAAGCTTAAACTAGATTCTTTTATTTGTCCAGTTTAAATTTCATGAGGGCTCAGAGAATTTCCCCAGTTTTGCTGTCAAATACTAAGTACAAAAATTTTGGATCCATCTGCTCACTGATATATATACTGTACAATTATAAAATCAAATCAAGTCAGCAGTTTTTTGAAAAATTCGTTTGAAAACTCAAAATTAATAAAAAAAAAAATTAAAAATGTTTTTAAATGAATTTTCATTTTTTATTTTACACTGTAAAGTAGTAAATTGTCTTTTATTATTTATTGTTGCTGTTAGCCTTGAGTCGAATGTTGAAAACCAGACGCTTGTAGGGTTTTTAGTTTTTGAGAGAATTGAAAATAATGAAAACTACTCTTTACTATGGAATTGTAGGTGCTACCCCAGTTTTTTAATATTTTTTTCTCTTGTAAGTCAATTTCTTTGAAAATTGCCCCTCCTGGCTAAACGAGGAAGAATAAAACCCCACCTGCCATACGCCTTTTTGCTTTTCTCAACCTACCCTACACGCTCTAGCTTTTTGTCACAGTTTATACGAATCACCCTGTATAAACGAAATACCATGTTTCGTGACTTTCGACCCCGTATGATTAATGTACTGGAGCCCGAATCGATGGGGAACTTTCCAAAAACCTTTAAATAAAGCCCTGTATATATTTTTTGAACTATTTTCAAATTTTCCCGGGGAATACTACGCAAGAAAAACTCACCTGGTACTCAACCTCAAAGGTGGTGTTAAAGAGTAAATTTTCTACAGAAACATAAAATCCGTAACTCTACCGATTGAATTATTATATCAAAAACGGTTACTCTTATGGAAAAAAGGTACTTAACATTTTTGTAGAAAATTTTATAAGCTAACCCCTAGTTTTTGACATTTTTTCTGTAAGAGTTACCGCTGGGGAGATATTACTTAAAAGCCGTGTGAGGGGGCATATGACCTCCCGTAAAATTTTTAGCGGTGCTCATATCGATGAGGACTTCGTACAGTTTTTTTTTTTAAATACCACGGGGATGCTTTGTCCCAAAATCGAGCTTTCCGCCATTTATTCCGTAATTTGGCTGATTTTAAGACTTATATGACTGGACTAATTGTCATCTGCCAGCTACTTATTTTCGGCCTTGGGTATTAAAGTAGTACGATATGATAACGATTTTATTTTTCTTGCAGTGTATCTCTTTGTGTATGTATAATGTATATTGTATCAGTTCATTGTGTTTATATTTGCTTTGATTGATTTGTTTGCATTCATTGTGATAGGAGCTCAGTGGTATGAGGAGATACGAGGGCTTGCATTACGTACCAACTACCAACCCCATCATACCTCATTCCACGACACAACTTGATGATCCCAGCTGCACCAGCTGGTTTCTTCTTCTTTTTCTCGCACTCAATTGCTCGGGAATTGGATTGGGAATAAATGGATATGAGAATGCAGAGTTATTGGAGGAGCTTGATTGACGTCATGGTATATCATTGTGCAAGCAAGCATGCAAGCATGTGAAGACAAAAAAAAAAAAAAAAAAAAAAAAGAAGCACTTTATGAAACTCGAATTTATCACAATCTTGTCTGACACAAGTCAACCCCCCCTACGCTCTAGTTTGTTCTATTTATTTTTTGTAGTCCTCAGTCATTTAATTGCATGTTTGTGTGGTGAGCTATATCTAAGGGGTCATCTAACCCCTTTGGGTGCTAAGCGATAAGTTGTCCACTTGTAGCTAAATGAAAGTGAATGTTCGTTTTCAGATGCAATCTTTTTTCATTCATTTAATATGTATTTTTTTTTTTCTTTATTGTGTTTATTAGTTTTAATTATGTTTTTATATTGATGAAGGAAAAGGGTTAATAAATCTCATATACAATCAAACTGGAAAGTTTTTGTCAAGAATTTTAATGAGAATATGTTTTGAATATTTTAATAGAAAGTTATTAAATTAAAATGTTATCATGAATACAAATCCTTTTGAAGTTGTGAGTACGGGACGTGATTATTTATGGGAAATGACTTGATTTTCACTATGGGCGCCAGGAAAATTTATGTAAGTTGTTTTTAATTATGGCTTATGGGTTTATTTTAGTATTACGTACCTAATGTAATAGCATCTATTTCAATCAATCAAATATAGTTACGCTCGGCGTCATCGTCATCGTCGGAAAGCATAGAATGGCATTTTTGGATAAATTTTAAACCACATTACTTATTTGTGTTCGTATTTTGAGCTTCAAACTGTTATTTGTAGAATAATTGTTGTTCATGGTGTTTTTAAAGAGTTCATTGTCAAAATTTTATTTATTTTTTATAAAGAGAAAGTTTTGGATTAAAATATATTTAGAGCCGGGTCCCAAAAACAAAAATTGGCGTCTGCTCAGTTAATTTCAATTTTTCTATGGGAAAACCGAAAGAAAGAGTCTTAAAGATTCTATTTAAAATACAAAAGTATTTCAATTACAACTAAATAAAATTAATTGTATTTGAAAAAAAGAAAAACAATCCATTCCATTACTTGTAATTGTAATTGAAAAAATTCACACGCAAATTAAAAGTAATCTATACATCTATACATCTATACATCTATACATCTATACATCTATACATCTATACATCTATACATCTATACATCTATACATCTATACATATAAATAAAATTGGAGTGTCTGTCGTTAATATTGAAATAATTTCAGATTTTTGAGCTTAGGTGGTTGTCTAATTGCTAAGAAACATAACTGCATCATTCAAAAAATTTTTGTCTGTCTGTTTGTTTGTCCGCGGTAACCTTCAAAACGGCAGAACAGGTTATGACGGGACTTTTCATACATGTAGTGGACAACTCAGGGAGTAATCTAGGCTACTTTTAATTGCAAAAATGTTAACGGTTTCTTTGAAATATTAGAAAAACTATGAAATTAAGAGAAAATTGTATCGAAACAAAAAATTTATATATAGGAAATGATTATAAACAAGTAGAAATAATCGATTTTAAAAGTGTCAGACAATTAAACTTGAACAATAACTATATAGTCTTAGAGGTGGTGAAAGCTTTGCTCAATACTTTGTCCACGTACTGTTTCGATCTGTGCAAGCTACATGCCACCAACAAGGCATCGATGCTACGGCTCTTTGACCACCACAATGGATTTTCAAGAATTGCTTGACCTATTTGGATGATTCTTTTCAGGATATCTTTGGTATTGGGAGTGTTTTTGTCAAGTTTGGGTAAACTCGGTCTTGGTTTTTGCCAAAAAGGTGTAGAAGCACACTCTGGGTACCTGTTTTATGTAAACAAAAATCAATTGAGTTTGAAGAGAAATCAATCAATCATGAAATTTGGTTCTGACAAAATAAAAAAAAAATACAATCGAGTCTCGATTATCAAGAATTCGATTAATAGAGGACACATAATTAAAATTTTTGTTTGTTCATTTGTTCTCGAAATTTTTGTTTACCCGGGTGAAGCCAGGGCGGACCAGCTAGTTGAAAATAAAAATAGGTTTTTGCAAGTAATTAAAGGAAATCACAACTGTGTCAATTACAATTAAATAAAATAATTTCTCGGATTGTAATTCTTTACATGTTTTAATTACCTACTTAAAAATCGCATTAAATGTAATTGACAAAAGCAAAAAATTAATGACATTATTGTGCAATGTTTCTGAAAAAAAAAGAATAACTAACGGCTTTTCGATAATTACTTTTGTTTTCAATTACATTAACCTAGCTGAATTGCAAGTAACTGATACTTTTCAATTACATAGAATAAATAATTGAATTTCTTCAATTACATTAAAAAAGTTATTGAAAAAGTGTTTGAAAACTTTTTGTATCATTATTTCCCAACACGCAATTACTTGCTTACTGACTTGAAGTCGCGGTTTATAGATTGAGAGCCAACGACATAAAAAGTCAAGTCATTTGCGTTAAGTTGTAAAGAATTATGACTTTGAGGTGTTGAACCAATAACTGTTTGTCTGCCTACCTAAACACGTGTTTGACGTTAATCTTTTACACCTATTGATTTCAATGCCTATTGGTTGGAGGGAAAAAGTGTGCACAAGTGTGTGGTTCCTTTAAAATAATAGCGTTATCACCATCGAATAAAATCTGCTAGGATCTATAAAATATGGTTCGTTCCCGAATTTATCATATCCATTAACGAACCGTTTAAATAAAAAAGAAAACTGTAATTTTACGAAAGTAGAAAGTTTCTAAAAGCCAAAGTTACGCAAAATAAAGTATCGAAGAACAAAGATTCTAAAAAAAGTTTTGAAATCCTCGGAATATTGGTCTAGCTTGAGCGATTTCAATTAACTTGACAGAGATGATGGCTGGTACAGAATTTAAATAAGAAAAATCAACTTCTTTCAAGTTTTCAGTAAAATTGACAAGAGTAATAGCTGATAGGTACCTACCTACCTACAGCATTAAAAAAGAAAACAAATTTGTTCAACAGGGTGTTTCAAAAAAATGTGAACTTCTTTGTTCCTTGAGTGATTTCAATGACCCATGCGATGCTGATGATTTAGACATATTTTTGAAACCCTCTTTTTTGAAAATATTTGTTTCCGTTATAAATCTGTCTTAGCTATCACCTGTGTCAATTTATGTAATTGAAATCAATCAAGGAACAACGAAGCTGACTTTTATTTGAAACACCCTGCTTTGGATTTTTTTTCACCTGGAGATTGTTCCTATGGATTTCCTAAGGCCTTTTCACCAACAGTACCAGGGTGATTATTTTCTTTCCGTTTGGTTAGTCACTCAAAATCTCATTAATAATATGTTTTTAGTGACAAGACGGGCCCCAATTTATTTAAGAGTCAATGCTGTTTGCTGTAATTGCTTGGCACTTAAAAATAAAAAGTTAGTGCCAATTTAATCAATATTTTGAGAACTAGGAGTATATCAATAAAGTATTAAATTTTAAAAAAAGGTATCTTACATAAAGTTTATTGTTAATATTTTCTATTTCTTTTAGTTGAGCGTAAAATTATTGTCGTATGAGTAGTGTGTTGTTGCCCTTAATGTATTCAACCTATTGAAATATTTTGTAATTAATAACATGATAAGTCTTCTACTTGCCTGGTTTATTTAAGTAGTTAGTTCAAGTAGACAATATACGTAGTATAATTTTTATTATAAAAAGCTTCTAGTGAAAAAATTTCCATTTATTTAATTAAAATAAGTTCTATGGTTTGTAAAAATCATTAAATATTTGAATAATATTTCCCAACACATGTTGTCAGCATAAACGCAATTAACCAAAAATAATGCGCAAAAAATAATCAACTTTACTAAACCACGTATGTACTCAAATATTACTTCTAACATACATAGATATAAGATAAACATACATATATGATGCTATAAACTTTATTCAACATCATTTACCCTCGTCCAAACCGCACTACACTGAACTCGAAGTATATGAAATGGCCAGTCATATTGCCAGAATCTATTATCCCATCAAAAATGTCCTAAAGCTGCTTTTATTTCGATTGCCCTGTCGGCGTTGTCATATTAAAAAAAAAGAAGAAAAAACTATATAAATGGAACAAAATGCCATTAAATCTGAGTTGCTGCATGAATTCAGTTCAATCAGTAACTGAACCGTAAGTTTATCCATAAGCTCTATACCAATTTTGTTGTTTTTTTTTCTCCTAAATAAGCAAAAAAGATAGAAAACCTTTTTTTTCGATTAGGCAAAAGAAAATGGATTCCAATCGCAACAGCTGTCCACATTCCAACCTCGTTTCCAATAAAATTTTAAAAATTTAATTCCTAAAATAATAACAGACAGAAAAAAATCCACAATCCCCACATAAGCCCGACTCACTTCGAATTCATATCCAATGTGGACACTACAGACCCCAATCCAATTCTATCAAATAATGGAAAGCAGGTGCGAGAGCTTAAACCACCCACAAATATATGTATATAAAAAAAATAAACTAATAAATGCAACCCCTGTGCCAATAAAAAAAGCCAGTACCAGACTTTTGTGGATAGCCGACTCGATTTTAACTGAAATAAAGTTTTAGTCGAATACAAACATTTTTATATTTCTACACTCCGCGTGAACTGATTGAATCGAAATTGGGTTTACTTACGATAAATACGGAGGTACGAAGTAAGTGAGCTGAAGACTTGAATAAAATGTGTTAAATAAAATTACGCTATTCCTTTACTTGCGGATGGCTTTCAAAATGATCCCAAAGTTGCTTCCACGTTATGCCGATCAACATTGTTGATTTAAATTGTCGATGAACACGCTAGTGTTTAAGTATTTTTTTTTAATAATTTGTGTACATCAATAATCATCAATAACACTAGGCAAAACATTTGAAAAAGTATCATAAACAATTTCAACTAATTTTTACTCGTCTAGTCATCCTGAATACAGATCCATGCGTAAGACCTATATCTTAGTTTTCCCATAAATAAATAAAAATATAAGAATTATTTTGTAATAGTCACACAGTACACAAATCGAAGGTATTACACTGCGCACGTTGTCAAAACTGTAATAAAAAATGGCAATGACAAAAACACACGTAAAAACAACAACAAGTTAAAATTGAGATTGTCAGAAATAAAAAATGGATGTGAACGTGATGACACAAATTTGACACAAATTTTGATATATGCGCAGAACTGAACAAAAATCAAAACTCTAATGATATTGCCTTTAATATGTGTAATGTGACTGAAAAATACCCTCATGCCATAGCTCCTCCCCCACAACCATCCTAAACCTCCCCTCATATTCCAAAATTCTGCCAAAAAATAAACTAAAAATTTTTTTTAAACTTAATTGTTTTTTCATACTTTTTTTTTTTTTTTTTTTTTTTTTTTTTTTTTGTCCGTGGGTAGGTGCAAAACCTGCATCAGGCTCTATGAGGACCGGAAAACGCGTGCTCATAGAAGTGTGAGATTCTTACTACACTAAAACCACCTCCACTTCCCGATTGCAACTAAGTTGAAACTTATCTAGCAATTTATTTTTAACGAAGTTAAGTAACGTGTTGCAGGTAACTTTCCGGTGAAAGTTTCTGCTTATTCCGCGATTTTAAAGCGGTTTTGTGTTCACCGCACCAAGTCGGAAGGTTTTGTTCTTTGCAGACGGCGTACTAAATTCGACTCGTCAAGAATGTCAATAATCGTTGGATTAGCGTGATCTAATAGCCGATTTCTATGTTTTCGCGCGAAACTCTCAATTTCGTCTCGAACCGTAGGAATCCCGAGATCCCTGTGAAGATCTTCGTTTCTTATATACCATGGCGCATTTACAAATGACCTAAGCAATTTATTTTCAAACGTTTGTAAGATATTTAAATTTGTATCGCAGGTACAACCCCAGAGTTGTATACCATAAGTCCAGACAGGTTTAAGTACCTGCCTGTATAAAATCAACTTATTATCAATACTAAGCTTAGAATATTTACCGAGTAGCCACTTCATATCTCTTAATTTACTTTTTAATTCTTCGCATTTCTTTTTTACGTGCGGCTTCCATTTTAATTTCGCGTCTAGAGTCATTCCCAGGTATTTTGCCTCATTCGCAAATGGTACACGACCGGTATTAAGAAAGACGGGCAGTCTATTTATTTTTTTATACGTAAAGTCCACGTGGATTGACTTTTGTTCATTGAGCGCTATTCGCCATGTTTTTGTCCACTCATTAACATTATTAAGAGCATTTTGTAATTTAATCGTAGCTTCGTTAATCGTTTTGCCTACTGCTAGTATTGCAATATCATCAACAAACGTTGCTACGATAGTGTCTTCTGTTTGAGGTATATCACGTGTAAATAGAAGGTACAGAACTGGACCTAAAACACTACCTTGTGGTACCCCAGCCACTATTTCTTTGAAATTAGAATATTCATTTCCGTGTCTTACACGAAAAAGTCTGTTTTCTAGATATTCGTTAAGAATTTTATAAAGTCCTTCAGGCAGAACTTGTCGTAATTTGAATTTGAGGCCTTCGTGCCACACCTTGTCAAACGCTTGCGACACATCCAAAAAGACCGTCGAACAGATTTTCTTTTCTTCAAGAGCTCTCTCAATTACGTCGGTTATCCTATGCACTTGATCAATGGTCGAATGCTTTCTTCTAAATCCGAACTGATGTTCAGGTATTAATTGTTTTTCTTCTATTATCGGCTGCAGGCGAAGGAGTAGTATTCTTTCATAAACTTTTGATATTACAGGAAGAAGCGAGATCGGTCTGTAAGACTTCTTTTCATGAGATGGTTTGCCAGGTTTCAAAACCATTATTACTTCCGCAACTTTCCATTGGCTCGGAACATATTCTAACCTAAGGGCGGCATTTATTATATAAAGAAGGTTGATCAAACCTTTACGAGGAAGCATTTTTAGAATTTCTGCCGTGATTAAGTCATAACCTGGAGCTTTATTGGACTTAAGCTTCTTTGTTTCTCTTTTTAACTCGGCAAGTGTAGCATTTCTAATTATGTAGCTGTCATTTGATGTTAAATTCATATTTAAATTTTCGTTGAGTACTTGTCCATCGAAAGGCTTAAATGTTTCCTCCAGGTAATCGGCGAATACCATAGCTTTTTCTTTATCACTTTTAGCCCATTCATTTTGGCCTTTCTTAATAGGAGGCGCTGGAAGCTTTGGTCTTTTTGTTACTTTTATAGCTCTCCAAAGTGAGTAATTGGAATCTTTTCCTGCTGTCAGATTTTCGAGGTAATTTTCAACTTCACCGTTTTTGAAATCTGATATTCTCGTTTTAAGCAAATTACACAATCGATTTAAATTAGCTTTGTGTTGAGGAGCACGGGTTCGCTGCCATTTCTTGCGTGCTTTTCTTTTCTCTTTCACTAAATCTTTTATAGCTTGCGGATATTTTATATCTTTGCGGAGCGGCATTTCCCTTTGATAAGGTGTGTTATTCCATGCGGCCTTTTGTATCATATCAATAAAGGTATCTACTGCGTCTTCAAGTTCGAGAGACGTTTGTAATGATATTCTTAATTCAACGCTGTCCTCGATATCTTTCTTAAATCCATCCCAGTTGGTTTTACCGTTTGTTAACCTGGGTGGTTTTTCAATTTTTATAAGACTTTCGCTCGTATTGAGTATGACGGCAGAATGATCCGAGAAGAGATCAAAGCTCTCTGTAATTTCAACAAAGTTAGAGGGTATTCCTTTTACCATAAATAAATCGATTAGGTCAGGTATTTTTGACGGATCAGTTGGCCAGCAAGTTGGCTTTCCAGTTGAATGAAAATCGCAATTATTTTCTATTCCTGCCTCATATAGCATTTGACCTTTTTGAGATATGCATCTTGAGGCCCAGAAGGTGTGTTTTGCATTAAAGTCACCACCAACAATGAAGTTTGGACTTAGTGACTTTATCAGTGTCGTAAATTCACTCTTATCAATTTTGCAACGCGGAGGGCAATATATTGAAGAGACATTGAGAAGAATATTTTTAGTTCTAACCTGAACACTACTCAATTGCATTGATTCCACCTCTATTTTCAAGCCTATTGAGTGTTCAATGCACTCTTTTATATATAACGATGATCCACCTCTTGCTTTGTTTGACGGATGAACAGCGTGGTAGTCATGAAACCCGTGGATTTTAAGATTTGATTCATTTTTTGCATGCGTTTCTGATATCAAACATATGTCGATATCATTTTCCTGCATAAACATCGCTAATTCTCCTAGTTTATGCCATAATCCGTTGGCATTCCATGTAAGAATTTTAAGTTTTTCCATCATATATTTTTTGAAAGAGATTTGGGTCGAAAACAATTTTCGAGCTTACTTAACCTATCAAAGATAAGTTTATTTGTTTCACATTGTTCTTCAAGTTTCGAAAGAATTATTGAAAAGACTTTCGAAACCGGATCTGTTTCAGTATCATTATTAGCGGGTATATTTTTGGCCGCTATTTGGGCATATGTTTCTGTATTACCTTGCTTTGATATTTTGTTCGAAGATTTTGACACTGTTTTCTTTTCCTGATTTAAAGCTTTCCCTGATTTAAAAATCTTGGGAGTTCCGTTTTTAATTAGTCTTGGTGGTTTTCTTTGCGTTTGGGCAGATTTTGATCTTCGCTTTTGCAATTCTTTAGCTACTTCGCAGCCCCTATAGTTTGCCGGGTGATTTCCATTACAATTAATACACGTTGGTGGACTTTCACTTTTACCGTTGCAGTCGGCGGTTAGATGTTTTCCGGCACATTTTACACACCTTGGCTCGAATTCAGCGCATCAAAAACTATAAGAAAATCGGGCTTGGTTCGGGTCAACGAAAGCGAACAATATTGTTGAACAAAATTGGAGTATTATTTCATTAAAAATAAAATGCCTAACTGAGTCGCTCGTTCTGGGTCTTATGATCAAAATATCAACCGTTTTTGAGATTATCGCATTAAAAAAAAATTAAACTTTTTATAAAAATTCAAAAATTTAAGTTTTGGAATATTAGTTTTGTATATTACATATCAAAATTTTCATTTTTTTCTTTTTTGAAAACGATATCTCGAAAACGGAAAACGTGTAACTTTTTTTTTTTAATTTAAGGTTTATATCCACATAAATAAATACCTGTAGTACCTCGTGGCTTGATGGTTAGTGCGTAGGACTGTCATGCCGAAGGTGTGGGTTCGATTCCCAGCCGTGCCACCTAAAAACAGAAATGTTTTATTCGAGGTACTGCCTCTTGCGAGGAACTGACAAATCCTCCAAGAGTATACTTGTCATGAAAAAGTGCTTCTCATTTAGCCGTTCGGACTCGGCAAAAAACTGTAGGTCCCCTCCATTCCTGCCCAACAAACACGCACACGGAATGGTTGTGAGTTGTAAGTCACTAGGCCCTGGTTCTCCTCGAGCTGTTGCGCCACCCAATTTAATTTAATTTATTTATTTAAATATATACCTACTTTAGATTTGCCTACCAAAATCTTTCCTTAAAAATGTTTTAAGGATTTGAAACACAAAACTATTTAAAAAAAAACCGCTCCAACGATTTAAATTTTTTTTCTATATTATCATATTTAATCAAGAATTCAGACGGCATTCTCTTGTTTCACCTCAAACTATTGAACAACTTGTTTTAACTGATTTAAAAATCGTATTTCATATTCTTAAACATTGTTTTTCATAATTTCCATTTATTTATACACAATGGGGCATATTCATAGATGTTTGCTAAACTCTTGCTTAGTTGTTACTAAGCAAGTCCAGAGTTAAGCCTATTCATAAATAAATTTAAACCTAAGCTTAGGGCTAAACCTGTGGTCTAACTTTAAACATATAGAAAATGCTGTATTTAAGTAGTTATTATCACAGCCAAATGTCAAATTTGATTTTTTTGTGAGTTAAAAAGCTGAAAATGTGATTTATATCAAATATGTAAATGCTACGTAAACTTATCGTCCTGAAAAATATTGTTTACTTTTTTTGACATGCAATATGAGGAAGGACCTCACAAAATTTACGCTTTGGAAATTTAAGTGTATTTTTTTTTCTTTGACCAGTCATCATTTAAAGTATAACTGTAGTAGAACACAACCTTATCCTGGGGTTCTACTAAACACAGCTGGGAAATTTACTATGAATGAGAGCTGTGTTTATTTAACCAAAAAGCCTTAAACTATAGATTAAGAAATCACGACTTTAGTAATACTCTATGAATACGCCCCAATGTTTTTAATCCCGCAGTGCCTTGAACATAAGATCAAGTGTGCATAGCTACACTGAGAAAACTGAACTATGAGTTATTTAAAAGAATGCATGTTTGATTACATGTTTAGCTAATACAAATAGAATTCGGTTTAAACCTAATTATAATCTGTTTAAATACGAAAATACAATTATTTTAAAGTAAAGTGTGTTTAAGTCAAAACCATTCATGTTTGAATATTTCATCAAAACCTTCAAACAACTTTTGTATATGATTCAAACTAGTTTGACTTTGATTTTTGAAAGGCCTGTTAAATTATTTTTCTCATGTGAAAGTATTTAACACAAAATGAACATAAGCAGGTTTGTGTTAAATATGAAAGTGTTAACAAGAAAAATAATTGAACAGAAATCTTAAATTTAAGCTCAAATCAGTTTGAATTGAACTCAAACGAAGAAAGAACATAACTGTATTTGTTTCATAATTGTTGGCGTTTTAATTAGTCTGGAAAGTCATTACAAACTAGTCGGTTGCGCAGATCTTTTGTTTCAAGAAGATGATACCTCAAGAATAAATCTTTGAAGGTGGATTTTGGTAAGTTATAACATTTTTAAAGATATTGACATGACAACTAAACCATGTTTTTTCCTTTTTATATCCAGAAAAGGAAGGATTGTCTTTTAAACAAATGTGGAATGGAACAACTTAACATGATGTTTTTATAAATCTGTATTGGGGATACTTTTAATCAAACCAAACATTTACGAAAAGTAAGTATAACATCAAAAGCTAATTCTTCTTTAACTTTTAGCAAAAAAGCTTAATTATTTCAAATATTTGTACTCCACAAATTTGACTTCAACAATCAACTAAATTTTATTTACTATAAATTATTAAATTTTTAAGTATTGCTTTATGGTACGATTTATGTATTTATGTATAATTCTAATCCAAATCAAAGTTAAATACATTTTTAATCCTATGGAATTTCTACACAATTTGTAATGGAAAATGAAACATCACCAGCAATAAATTATTGTGAAAAGTAAACTGAAACTTAATGTGTTTTTTCTTCACATGTTCAATTAAAGAATTTGAAATTTTCATAGATTTTTTTTAAATTTTCTGGTGTGTCCTGGTCAGATTTATTGAGTACTGTCTGATAAAATTAGTTTGGGTAAGTATATTTGCATCTCTGCATACTGGTATAATTGAACAAAAATATCTTTGATTCAAACACGGAAATGTATAAAATAAAATAATATGATTCTATTTGAGACAACATTAAATGAAGTTAATTGAAGCAAAGAGAAATATGTTCATCTCAAATAGAAAGCAAAGTTAAGTTAAACAGAAACAGGTTTAAATCTTGTCAACAATGAATAAATACGTTTCTGTTAAATTTAAATAGAAAAAGGTTCCATGCCAAATCGTATGTGTTTGAGTTTGATTTAAACATGAATATATTCAATATTTTTCTCAGTGTATGGGTCGTGCATTTTGTGCAAAAAAAAAAAACAACCTTTTTTTCGCCATTATTGGGATAATGTAGCTATGCGAATTGATTTTTATTTTTTTAATTGTACAGATTTCTGAAAGTAGGTACCTACTAATCTTTATCTTCAAAATTCAGCTTTAATCGTCTCAATATCTCTTTTACTTTTTGAGAAATCGTCAGTTGCATTTTTCAATATATTGGGATGAGCAAGGAGGGCGACTTCACCAAGATTTAAAAAGAATAGAAAAAAGTTACAAAGGTTTTTGGAATGATGGTATACTGAGTGACTATTGTTGGTCTCTTGTGGGTGAAACGGACCAAAATTTATATGAATATTTATTTGAAAATATTTTAAATAAATGAAATTTATGTTTTGGGATAAAAACAAAATTAATTAATCCCTCTATGAGTTCAGATTTGTGTTTTTTAAACTACTTCTCAACGTCAAAGTGAGTCAGTTGTGTTGTTGCACTTTTAATTCGCAGAAACGAAGCTATATTTACTTTATAAAACGATTATAAATAAAAACCGCGACCTGTGACCGACAAACAAACAAAATTAAAAGTTTAGCAAAAAGAAAAGAACACGAAGCCGAACTGTCAAACAGTCGGCGAGAAGGCGAGTGAAAAAAGATGAGCGAAATAAAAAATGCAACAGGCAGCACAAAAATAATGCTGCCACCACGACTATGCTCAGAAGGGGGTGGGTTCGCGAAGCTATTTTTGTATTGACGATAAGAAAAAAACGATTATGCTAGATATACAAAAATAATGAAATTAATAATTAAACTTACTTGATGTACCCAGGAGCGTACCTAAAAGAAATAGAATGGGCGCCAGTGATTTTTGTTGATAAAAAGGAAATCACAAACCTTCGGAGCAAAACCGACGGTGAAAGAAATAAGAAATGAAATACTGTTTTTTATAATTCCGAATGGGAACTTGAAACTTTTTATTGAGCAATTGCTTGGGAAACCTTGCAATTAAGAAGGGCCAAAACCCAAGATCTTTTAAACAAAAGAGACAAAGAAAAATGGAAACTAAGAAGATGGACCGTTAACACCGTGTCCCGAAAGAACAAAGGTTTTTAGAAACGGTTCACGATTTCTGCTTTACCGGAATTTAATCGTTAGCAAAACCGAAAAGAATATCTATGACAACTTTAAGTCTTCGAAATTTTTTTTAACTACACGAAATTATGTTAGAAAGTAAGCTATTTTGCAATGAATAAAAAAGAAGCACTCTACTTATCTTTTGATACTGCCAACTCCTCCTTTCCTGATTATCAATTTTCTCTCTTCCTTCTCTTAGCTGTAGGAACAAGTTCCTGTCTTTTCCACTAGATCCAATCAAGATGATTCAATTTCCTTATTTTTTTCTCAACTTTCGTTTCTCACAAATTTTCAGAACCTCTGGTTCGTTCTACAAATGGGTAAGAAGTGCCCTTCCAAGCTTTAACATTGCCTGGATGACCTCTTCTTTTTTCCAATGCCCAATGCTTTCGGCCAATCAGTGACCGTGGATTTCGGTCGCGTCATCATTCAGCAACACTCAGCATACTTGCGTGAGTGAGCAAACGCAGTTGAAATCCAGCGGCCTTTCCTACTCGCACTTTAACCCCATCTTTATGCACAGTCATCGCCATTGAATTCGCCGAACTCTGGTACGACTTCCAGTGGAAGCCAATCCAATGGGTGCATTCAGCCACCTATTCACCCCAATTCAATACGAAAAGAAAGTTGCAGAAAACTTAATTTTCTGTCGCGTGCATTTTTCCCCTCCAATTAATAGAACAAAAGAAATAGTGGAAAATCGAGGAAAAGCCTGTTGCAATTATATTAAGTCGAAAAGGAAAGGTTGGCAATAGTTTCTAACTCCGAGAATCTACTCTAGTTCGTTGGGATTTTGCGCAGATTTGGGGAATGGGGACTATCGGTTAACGTTCCATCTTTTACATTGGTATATATATATTATAAAATAGGTTGGGCACGCAGCCATTCTCACATGAGTGACTTCAGCACTCGGGGACCAGGTGTCTCCCGTGCTTCTTTTAAGTTTTGATTGAATTTTGATCAGACCGCCCGTCTGTCATTTTTGAATTTGTTCTCGGGGACCAACTGTCACCCGAACTTAAGATCAACACAGACCGCCCGTCTGTCGGTGAGTGGAACAAATCCACTTTTACTGTCAGAATTGACATATCGATTCCTATTTCTTCAAGATACTGAGAGTGAGCCAATGGCTGATGGACCATGGCTGCCCTTCTCTCTCTCAGTAGGTTGAAAGAAATACCTGAAAAGAAAATTGGAAAGAAAGGGACCGAGGATCGGGAAACGAAAAAGATTAGTTTTGTTGCGGTAAATTTTATACCGTCATAGGGGTATAGTGTCATTATAAACTTTTTTCTTTTTCATTCTTACTTCCTTGAGTTCGCGAAACCTATTATCGTGAAGCGTCAAACATTCTTTGAAGTAATTGTTTTGTATGGTAGTTTCGGTATTTTGCCTATGATGCTGATGCTAAGTCGATGTTTCTACAATACTCTCACCCAGTGACACCCCAATTTTTTTTTAACAGCGCGATTCTCTCCCTTGTGAGGAGTCACAAGTCACAAGCTCTTGTGACCACTGCTTGTGAGGACTATTGTGATTCGATAACATTTTGGTAATCTCCCCATAATCGTCACAAAAAATCTTACCACGAAGCTCACCAAAGCATTTTGTTAGTAGCTTCTTGACCGGTGCGAGCACACACATCAGCAACTCTACAAGCAATTGCAACGAACTAAACCAACACACCGACAAAATGTATTCAGTTTGTCTGTCTCATTAAATCAAAGCAAAAGAATATCGCGCCTTTGTCCTATTCGTTTGCTTGAGATATAACAGAATATAAACGTTCTCTTTCGCACACAGAGAACATAATGTCCTCTTAGAAAGAAACAAAATAGTAATAATTGTATATTTTGTAAAAACTCAAGTTAATTGTGAGTTGTGACCTTCTCGGGAGGAGATCACAGCTCCGATTTTTTGTGTGACCTTAAAGCATAGTTTACAGTTCCCATGCGACCAAAAAAATCAAAATTTTCTCAAAACAATTTTCCATCTATTCTGTGCACCAAACTGTATGTAACTTGGCCTAAGCCATCCATTGCGTAGTTAGGTAATTTACCCTTAATAAATAAACTATATGCCTAAAAATAGAAAACAATTATTTCTGGATGCAAAAATATCTGCATTCAAAAATCATGAAACTGTAAAGTTTCCTTATTTTAAAATTCCTCCATTTCTATTGATTTTAAGTACGTACATAGATGTAATGAATGCAATGGTAAATTAGACAAAAACGGCCAAACTTCTGAAAAAAGTCCGACAGAGCTGAATGTTATAATACCTATAGTATGGTCTGGGTAATAATTTGTGTCTATTGACTGTAGAAAATAAGTAATGAATTTTTTTTGTGTAAAATTCTATAAGCTTCAATTTCTACTTTCACCTTTTGTCAAAAAAAATATAATTTCCTTGAAATGTGGACAAAATTTTATTAAAAAAATTATGGCATGACATATCGTGAAGAACCACTGGCTTTTTATTGGCAGAAATGGAGGAGCTCCACAATTTTCTGCCGAATCCGAACACCTAAGATGAGAGGCACTTATAACCTAACAAGACAAATACTACATAACAAGACAACTCTTGGAAGATTTATCACTTCCTCATGGAGGCAGTACCCCTGAATAAACATTTTTGTTTCTTAATACATAGGTAGAAGCTGTGAATCGATTGTCTGCAGACCTTCGAGTTACCCATTATGAAGCCAAGTGAAGCCCTCCACCAAAATTCAGCTTTGCTTTGGTATTTTTTGTTGTTTCTTAATTTTTGTACGATCTTATAATTTCCCCAGAAAAATAACCTGCAATTAAAAAGAAAAATTCTTAAATCCTCAATCCAGTGACACAGAGTGTTTTGGGTGAGTTAACGAGACTGACCAAATGGCATGAAAGCCTCATTAAGAGAACACGTTTAATGCGAGGCGGTAAGGGAGTCACAAAGTAGTATAGTGTTGGTAGCCATTCCCAGTAGAGGATTGCTAGGTAACTGCTGTATGAGGCGAGATGAGTTCACTCTTAAAATATAGTATAAGTTGACAACATTTTGTAATCCCTTCCCAAAAACTCAAGTATGGGTTTGTCGCATTTTGTTATATACCTTGGGTAAGGGTTGGTTATATAATCAATTCTCCATTTTATGCCTCACGCACTTATATAGGCAGTTATATAGCTTCAGGTGTGTGTTAAAAACTTTTGCAAAAAGTCTGTTTCCATAAAAAGCCAAATTGGAATCCTTTAATTCCCAATACAATTTTAGAGCCTCTGAATGGGGTCTTAATCTCTCTCTCAACCATAAGCACTTTGGTCGTATCTGCGTGTGAATTTTAGCTCCCCCACATATTTTTACAGATAGGTATACATAGAGAGAAGAGATCAAGGCCAAGGGGCTAGGGTATAAACAACGATGGTAGAATTAAAAATAGCTCTAGGCAATGCCATGATGGCAGTCGCCCTCGACGCGACGCGACGTATATTCACAGAGGGTTCCTTTTCAAATAAAAGTTAAACAATTGCTTCCGGTTGTGTTATTGTGTTTATTACTTAGCATCGCAAACAGAATTTTATTTGCACAAACGGGGTGAAATGGGAGAGACTTTGGTATGTATTTTTTTTTTTTTTTTTTTTATTTTCATCTCATTCTGTCGGTCTTTTAATTTAATTCTGTGTATTTTGGTCGTAACAAGATTTGAATTGTAATTCATTAAGTGAGGCAGTATTTAAAAAAAATGCAAGGGAACTTCAGAGTATAGGTATGGGTACAATGAAAATGTTATTTAAGCGCCATGGCATTGGTTTGTTTGAGTTTTGAATTAAATTGAGTCTATTATTATCATTAAAGGTCATAAGACCGATGTTTTTTTTACTTTTTGTTTTTTAAAGGAAGTGTGTTTGTTTTAAAGTATTTTGTATGGATACTTACTTGTGTGGAGATAGTGAAAAGGGTGCAACTTTTAGAAGAATTGTATGATTTAATGCAACATCAGTACCTATTCATTATATTAAAAAAATGCCAAGATATTATTTTGCTTTCCTATAGCTGGCGCTGGAGTAATAGACTCTGCCAGCTTTTTCAATATCTTGCTTACTGTCTCCAGTTTTATTTACCGATTTGGCTTAGTCCCTCGGAGATAAGGTCTGCCTCCGTTTCTCGCTCCCTCTGGCTAAGCGTTGAATACCTTACGTGCTGCAGCCTGGGAGAGGCTCGAGGCTTTTGCACCATAAAGCAAGACCGGAATGGTCAGAGTTTTGTGCAGGGCAGCGTCTCCTTACTACTTCTCGATAGGGATTCATTCTTCAATTGCTTATTTAGCTAAACAAAATAAAAATTCGTTGACCACCTTGAAGTCGCAAGTCTGCGATGGGAATCGACTCTATTTGATGACATTTTGTTTGCTTCTGGCTCTAAACTAGAAAATGCACCTGTAACTGCTCGTTTGGTTCATTTACTAGATAACCAAGATATTATGTGGATTTTTGAGAGATTGTGCCATTTGTGTTGGGCTGGGTAATACTGTCTCAAAACCAATAAAAGTGCGTCCTCTTTTCGTAGTCCTCTCGTAATTTCGCAGGATTTGGTAGAATCTCTCCATTTTTGACGGAGCAGCGAGTATTCTTCAACGTCACCCTTATTAGGCGTACCCAGTCTGGCAGGGATACCAAAACTTGAAATGGTAAGTTACAACTTGTGATGTTTTTTCTTTCCAGCTGAAGAAGGTCAGCAGGGTCCTGGGTCAACCGTAGAAAGCAGAAAAACTAGGCCAATAGGGAACTCAGAACTCCAGTTCCAAAGTATATTTATTGAATATGTACGGAGAGCTTTACAAGGTATTTCATATAATTTTACAATATTTACGGTCTTAAAATAAGCTAACAAAGTATTTTACACACACTAATGGAAGGATCAGTTCCAGTACGGAGCTAAAGACAGCGAAGTTTGGGATAGAGTTCCTTGTCTGAGCTTTTCGGAGGATGCTAAGACGGCGAAGGTATGGATAAAGTCCCTAGTCCTAACTATGGCGGCGAAGGAGAAAAAGCTAAGAAGCGACGGTTGGGATAGCGTCCCCAGTCTTAGCTTTTCAGATAGCGAAGGTTGGGGTAGAGTCCATAGTTTTGACTATGGCGGCGGAGGAAAAAAGGCTAAGACAGCGATAATTGGGATAGAGTCCCTAGCCTTAGCTTTTCAGAGGAGGCTAAGACAGCTAAGGTTGGGATTGGGATAGAGTTCCTAGTCTTAACAGGGGGAGAGCGGAAAGGTGTTTTAACGGCGGAAGCCAAAAAGTTTTGAAGCTACTAACTGGTATTAACAACCAGCAGTGTCCTTCGTAATACTGGTACTCTAATATGTTTGAGATAGTTCTTTACCTTGTACACTTGATTGGTACTTAAAATACACGGTGGCAAGAAGAATATGATTATCGCTGCGCGAACCAAATGTGGAATGTAAAAACCACGAACGAAATTTATTTTGCTGACATCGCCAACTGCCAGTGTGTGTCCTCTTTTGAAAGTAACGTGGGTGCCTCTGGGGTATGCAGCATTTCTTGGCCGTTTAATGGTGCAATATTCATAGTTGAATCTTGGCGGCTTGCGTTACAAACTCATCCCTGTCAACTCTGTAATAAGCTGCTTTGATATCGATGAAAAGGCAATGGGTATCGATATTAACTTCTTAGTTCTTTTTAAGGATTTGGCACAATATGAAGATTTGATCGGTGGTAAATTTTCCAGGCAGTTCGTCAAAAAACGGTATTCACATAATACGCTTGACAGGATCTTGTACGCGAAATTTAAAAGACTAGTACCTACGTCTGTAGCTGGTGCAGAGAAGCCGATCACACTTTGTGTGGATCAAAGAGATGGGACTATAGTTCCACTTCTCAGGCATACTTTCTTCCGACTATTTTTTTGGTGTATGCTTCTAACCAAATCATCTCCAGCTCCAGCGTACTTGAAAATGTGCGGCTGTAGATCATCGGCACCGGCTGTTTTGTTTGGTTTTAGTCTGTTGATGACTACCTTGATCCCATTTTGGTCGGGTGGAGGGTGAAACTCCAGATCATCAACCAAATTAACTTGACGTGGATGTTCATTGGCGGGGTCTTGGTCTTCATCGCCGCTTAGCAGCTGGTTGTAGTGATCCATCCAGATTTTTAACATAGACTGCGTTGCCACTATGGTATTTCCTTCCTTATCTTTGCAGGTCCAGGGCGGCTAGTGAATCCGGTTGTTTACTCTTTGACTCTTCTGTAGAAACTCCGCACCTGATTTCTGCTAAAGCATATCTGGATCTGCTCGACTTCCCGTTGCTCTTGATCTTTTTTCTGAGTAAGTGGTTTTCATCTCTTGTCAACGTAATAGCCCAGGAAAATTAGACTTTTGCTTCGAAAAAATTGCGACAGAGTTGATTTTTGGTGGAGTGGCTTATTATGACGCCTTAAGCATTTCCTGAAAAGTACCCTAAATTTGGCCCGGGGCTAAATTTTTTAGGGGGGGTGAAAGGGGTTGAAGTTCAGTTTTTTGGGGATTGCTCCTAAACTATCGGTTTTATAGAAAAAATTTGAAGGTAAAAATTAAAGCTGATGTTATTCTACACAAAAAATATTAACATACTTTTTTTCGTAGAACCAATAATTTCAGAGAAAAACGTTCAAGAACTTCATGGTGCAGTGAGTTTAGTCCAAAAAATTTATAAAACTTTTGCTTATCGCTAGGCAAATTTTGTTTTGTGATTTACATATGTTTAAGTACAACTCCTTATTTTAAAATCAAGTTTTTGGGGTGGTAAGGGAAAGGGAATGGCCGCCATCTTGAAAACAAGGTTGATTTTGTTTTTGTTAAATAACTCGTTGAAATTGCAAATCTTAGACGATTTAATTATCTAAAAAATGAGCCATTAAACAGCTCTGTGTGTTTATTAATCTCAAAGTGACAGCGGATCAAAGGTCACATATGCCTCAAATATGGTGGGGATGAAATGACGTTTTTTAAGGTTTTTCGCTTATTTGTGAATTTTGTTGACGATGTCTAGAATATATTTTGTACTGCTCTTGATTGTTTGTAAAATGAGTCTTCTATTCTGACCAACAAAATTCACAAATAAGCGAAAAACCTTAAAAAACGTCATTTCATTCCCACCATATATGAGGCATAGGTGACCTTTGATCCGCTGTAACTTTGAGATTAATAAACATAAAGAGCTGTTTAATGGCTCATATTTTAGATAATTTAACCGTCTAAAATCTGTCCTTTGGTAATTTTTTTGAAAAACGTAATTTCAACGAGTTATTAAACAAAAACAAAATCAACCTTGTTTTCAAGATGGCGGCCATTCCCTTTCATCTACCACCCCAAAAAACTAATTTTACAATAAGGAGTTGTACTTAAACATAAATCCACAAAACAAAACTTGCCCAGCGATAAGCAAAAATTTTATAAATTTTTTGGACTAAACTCACTGCACCATGAAGTTCTTGAACGTTTTTCTCTGAAATTATTGGATCTACGAAAAAAAATATGTTAATATTTTTTGTGTAGAATAACATCAGCTTTAATTTTTATCTTCACATTTTTTCAATAAAACGGATAGTTTAGGAGCAATTCCCAAAAAACTGAACTTCAACCCCTTTCACCCCCCCCTAAAAAATTTAGCCCCGGGCCAAATAAAGGGTACTTTTCAGGAAATTCTTAAGACGTCATAATAAGCCACTCCACCAAAAACAGCTTTGTCGCAATTTTTTCGAAGTTTGGCCATTTTTTTGTCTAATTTTCCTGGGCTATAAAGCTGACGGGACATCTAGAATCAGGGCTTTGTGATGAACTTCTTTCAAAAATAGCCTAATGTGGTTTGTTAGTCGCCCTACAATTTCCTGCTGTGTCCAAACGGCTTAAAAGATTTTTTTTTCATACAGAAGCACGAGGAAGGACCACTAAAAAATATGTTTGTCTTTACCTAAGGTCGCTTGGCTATAATTCGATATCAAATGCGCTAACCATTGTGCCTAGAGGTCATAGTGCATCTCCACCTTCCAATTTCAATCATAAAATTCCACAGACATAGTTTTGCATTATGAATAATCTAAGTTTTCTTGCAAATCGATGGGCTTTATTTAGTTAATCAGCAACCTCGTCCAACATAATATAATCAATAAATTTTCCACTTTCAAATTCAAATGATACCTCTTCATTTCAAATCCCTTAAGCTTAAATAATGAAAGCTACTTACGTAAAATAATACACTCACTATATTGAGCACACATGCATAACATGTATGTATGTAGGTGTATAGACATAACTCCTTCATTCGGGAATCATGTGTTTCAGCTCACAAGATTTCCACCGCTTTCAACGTTTTAATAGATTCTTATGCACATTTTGATTTCTGAAAGCAATAAAATGTGCTGCGTGGTTACTTACTATAACTCAACGCTGGGAATGTGCTTTTAACGAGCACTCAAGCGCTCAGCGAATAAACTAAAGCCATTACGATCATAAACCAGTCACTTAAAATCTTCATTACCCCTCAAATACCTCCCCAAAAGTATCTCTGGAGTTGTATTTTAAGTTTCAGTAAAGGCATAAACCACAGGTGTTTTCATAATCTATACCTATAGGTACAAAAAAACTGAAATAGTGTGAAGACGAGTTCACATTTTTATTGGAAATTCCATAGTGGATACGTAAAATATTTATGTATATTAATATTTAATTTTAATGTTGTTTTTAGTATCGCTTAAAATAAAATTGTCTGGCTAAAGCATAATTCGAGCTATAAAAATTAAAAAAATAACTTTAGTTTGAATGGAAAATTCATCAAGTTTCCAGATGAGACTAAGAAAGTCTTTGAAGTTTAAAAAATGTATTATAAATGATTAATGTGGTATAAAGAGCATTCCACGTGTTTAAAAAGAAATATTAAAATGACCTTCTAAATTATAGTTATTTGGATGAGACAATTTTATTATAATAGGTTGCGGACACAAATTTGAAGCAGAGGCATGAATGAATAAACTTTTTGCGCGACACAGTTTGAGGAGACCGAAGTCATTGTGTCTTACAACAGCTCTCAACGGTTCCTGTGTGAGTGTTGTTATGTTGGCAGAAATGGAGGGGACATACAATTTACTGCCATTTCCAAACGGTCAAGATGAGAGGTACTTTTTAACGACACGAAAAACTCTTGAAGGATTTGTCACTTCCTCACAAAAAGAACTCCCTAAATACCTTTCCCTGAATAATACATTTTTGTTTTTGAGTGGCATAAAAGATTAAGCATACACATTAGACTGTGCCAAAAAAATCGAAATTTTGATTTTAGTAAAAACCATTGTAGTTCAATAAATGCGTTAATACCTGTGCCAAAAAAAATCAAAATTTTGATTTTACATGATTGGTCTCAAAATTTCGGCAAAGGCTCCAAAAATATTAATCCTTCTAAAATTTGAGCTTATTGTTATTGTTTTTGTCCATACATATTGTATGAAAAATAGGTAATAGCTCAAATTTTTGGAGGAGTACCTAATATTTTTGGAGCCTCTGTAGAAATTTTGAGACCAATCATGTAAAATCAAAATTTTGATTTTTTTGGCACAGTCTAATATACATAGGTATTAACGCATTTATTGAACTACGATGGTTTTTACTAAAAGCCGTTATATTATAGCGTTAAAAAATATTTAGAATAAAATCCAATGTCAATGGAAGAGTTTTCTTGAATATTTGCCTCATTACATTGTTTTAGGAAATATTTGTTTAATCATCCCATTTTAGGAGAACGTATTCCTAAAGAAATTTGAGTTGCGGTACACTCAGTAAAAAAAATTACCTAAAATCAGGAAAAACAGTGCTAGGTTAGTTAAGGCTATGTTAAAGTGGCTGTCAGTCGAAAACATTAAAAAAACAGCGTTAAAACAGAGCTATTTGAAAGTCTGGATAACTCCGAAATTCTTTAAACAAGTGCAGAAATCTAAGAATTCTTGTTTCCTCTCTAAAATTCCTCGATTTTTCCCTTCGAAACTGAGACTGAAATTTTTGGATTCGCTTGCAATTATTTTTTGTCGCAGTAAATTACATAAGAAGCAAAGAAAAAGAGAGCTGTTTTGGATTCTTCATATGTTTATATTTTATTCTCCTGCTCTGTAAAAAAACGGAGGAAAATTGCTGAGCGCTCAAGAAATATGAAATGGCTAACTAAATAACGATTGCCTCGAACCTAATTTAAGACAAGATCTCATCTCATCAAATTGACCAACCTAAAAAAATATATTTCTAACCTCAAATTAGGTTTTGTCTTTTCCTAATTCAAGAATTATAAGCTTGTTTTTTTGATTTGCGTTATTGAATAATGTCTATTTAATCAAGTAAATAAGACCGATCGTACTGGATTATATCTTATGCTTTTTCTCTGAGTGTACTCATCATGGACCTGTGATTGCTGTGCGTTACTGACAAAGATGCTCAACTTATTTCTTGCAGTAGCCTGGCCTGGCTGTTAGACAGAATTATCCATTCAACCTGGACGATGATGGTCCAAATTTCCGTCCACCCGACCTAAATGAAGTGCGGTTAGCGATAACTAAGCTTAAAGCGTACAAGGCTGCTGGTGCAGATGGCCTTACAGCCGAGCTATTCAAAGCAGGAGGAGATGATTTGGTAGGGAGTATACACCAACTTATCTCCAAAATTTGGTCGGATGAAAGTATGCCCGATGAATGGAAACTCGGTATAGTGTGCCCCATCCACAAGAAAGGAGATGCTCTGACTTGCGCCAACTACAGAGGTATAAGTCTCCTCAAATCGCATACAAAATCCTGTCATGTGTGCTGTGTGATCGCTTAAAACCGTTTGTCAACGATCTGATCGGCCCTTATCAGTGTGGTTTTAGGCCCGGCAAATCGACCGTCGATCAAATGTTCACACTTCGACAGATCCTGGAAAAAACCCAGGAGTTCCAAATTGTACGCAACTCGCAAGTCAACAACAGAGGTACAATTTATCAAAAGTCAGTTCAACTACTTGCTTATGCAGATGACATTGACATCATTGGGAGAACGAAGCGAGCTGTTCCCGGCGCATTTGCAAGTATTGAATCAAAAGCGGCGAAAATGGGTTTGGCTGTTAATGAGGACAAGACGAAGCATATGCTATCATCGAGAAAAGATTCTTAACATCGTCGACTCGGCCAAAACGTTACGATGGATAGGAACAACTTCGAAGTCGTCAAGGACTTTGTCTACCTGGGCTCCACTTTTACATCGCAAAATGACATCAGTGCAGAGATCAAACGAAGAATTACTCTTGCCAACCGCTGTTTATTCGGGCTAAGAAGGCATTTGAGTAGTAAAGCCCTCTCTCAAAGAACCAAGGAGACCTTATATATGTATGTAAGACCCTCATCATCCCGGTTCTACTATATGGGGCAAGCATGGACTCTGTCAAAAACGGATGAGAATCTGCTTGGGTGCTTTGAAAGGAAAATTCTTCGGGTGATCTTCGGTCCAGTATGTATCGATGGAGTATGGAGGAGAAGATTTAACAACGAGCTTTATGGGCTTTTCAGCGACGTCGACCTAGTCAAAAAGCTGAAAATACAGCGGCTGAGATGCTTGGGACACGTTGACACGTGACCACGAAAATGTACCAACAACAACGCACCGGTACATCTTAAGAAGTAAAGTAACCAACAACATCAATCAGACGTCAGTCTAATCCCGTGACCACGAAGAGTGAAATTTCTTCGAAACGTCGGGAAGAAGAATTTATAAATAATTCTTAATAATTAACGCGGTAAGTTCCGAAAAGTTCAAATAAGTTAAAATGATCTATGTCCGCGAAAAGAAAAGTTTAAAATCGTGTTGAAACTGTTAGAAACTGTTGCGAAAAATAGCAATTTCCAATATATCCAGGTTGACTGTCCAGTGTCAGATCCCATTTAAAGTGTGTGTCCATTTGAGAATAAAAGAACTGCGAGCAACTCTCGAAAGTAAAAATCGCGAGTGGACACATTGGTAAATTTATAGCTTAAAGAGGGGTAGTCAGCTATCCGAGAGTTAGGTACTATCGAGAGTTTTGTACTCTTAAATGAAAACGCACCTTTAAGACAGTATGAAAAGAAGCTGTCTTAAGATGTTGCAACTTGGCACTATTATCAGATAAAAATCCCGCAAGCCTCAATCCCGAATGGACAAAATTCCGAATACATTTGGGATTGAATCCCGAATTTCAATACATATTTTTAGTACTATTTCAGTACTTTCAAAGAAACCAAATTGTTTTGTATGGCTTGACTTCTGTTCACTTTGACATCATGTCATTATCTCGAATGACAAAAATCTCGAATAAAAATCTTGAATACAAAAATTTCGAAAGTACAAAAACCACGATTTTGGCATTTTGACATTAGAGATATTTAGTTTCCCCGCCCATTTAAGTCGGGGAATATAAATAGTATTGATTGGATTTCATAATATGGGCTATGATTGCCCTTAAAAAAATGTCTTGAGAGAACTTTAAGACGCCTATGTTGTATGTGAGCATATGTGAGGTATTGGCAGGTTATTTTGATTTAGTGGTCTTTCAGATAGGTAGTGTACTTTATTTGAAATCAAGGGAAAATGAAAGATATCTGTTTAAAGTCTATTACAAAAAAAAACCTCAACTAGTGATTCCTTTTATTAAACTACGTTTCTTCATTTTAAACTTTCTCAAAAAATGACGTATTGGTATAAATCGATCACTCTACTGTGCTTAATAATCGAATAATTTTGGGCGCTTCAAGTTGTATTGAGAGGTGGTCTTAAATCTATAAAATATGTAGCAGTCAACCAATTTAAATCAAATTTTCAGAAATGATAAAGAAAATCATAAGGCATTACTAGAAATTTCCGCGCACTGATACGCCCATTTTTTAAAATAGGTCGTCTAACCGTCACAAGTGGATGTAAATGAGGATTGTGTTCTTAAGAAAAGTTGTCGGTCATATAATTTGTAATAATTCTTCAATACCAAATTTTTTCCACGCCCACTTTAACGGGGCGTTTTTGACAAAAATTTATATTTTTTGGCTTATTTCTGTGAAAACAAAATGAATTGCCTTTATAACATGCTAAGAACAAAAGCAAAATGTTTGCTCCCCCCACTTTTGAGGGCGTTTATTTTTTCTTAAATATAATTTATTTGTATGCCCAATAAAGAAAGAATAGCAAAAAAGCCAAAAGAATCATAAAACTAAAAATAATCGTCTTTGAAGTAGGTATGCATATTTTTAGCGTAAAAATGACTGAAATTTCAATTATCAACCTTGGAGCCCAAAATTTTATATTAAGAAACTGATTTAATAAAAGAAATCCTGATCATATTGCTTTAACTGTTAGTTAATCAACCTGCAATGTCAAAAACTTCACTGTTTAAAAGTCGATAAAATGACTTTTGCCGGTCCCTGAACCACAGAGCGGTGGCGTTGCTCTAAACAGTCATCATTTTTGTAACGAGAGGTTGAAGAAGCGAAATTTTATTGTGATAAATCGATTGCTGCATTTTGTTTCAAATGTTTGTAACGCCTTTTCTTTGCAAAAATCCCATCTATACAAAATGACAAGTTTTGTTTGTATGTAATATTTTTCCTCAAGTAAGTGTAATACCCTGCACCCTGTATGAAAAAATAATTTCTTTTTATTATATTTCCCATCGAAAGCCCTTCCTTCCTTCTGACATAAACTCACACTGGGTTATACTTAACACAACAAATACGAGCTAATTATGCGCGTTATTTATTTAAAATAACTAATGCGGAAAATTACTCCCCCTCGACGGGTTTATAACTCCTTGAGTCCTATGTTAAACATTTTTGAAACAAAATTTTACCTTATTGTGACCCAAAATTTTTAATTATCTAAAATCCCTTAATTGATATCGTAAACTAATTAGAATAAAAGATGTTCAAAATATAGGTACAGATGTTCTTTTTTTTAACGTTAAGGGAATTTTACGATTACCTACACTTGTTAACACTCCACAATAAATTAATTTTAATTTGCTTAGTTACTGTATTGTGATCACTGTGCCGTGTCATCGGGTAATGGTTTTACGACTTCTTGTTTATTTTTTCTATTACCTAAAATTCGAATTCTTCTTGAAGCTTATACTTCTACACAAAAATTTGCTTAAGCAAAACAAATAACATAGAAACAGCAACAAATTAGCCACCACTCACACCGCAGACTATCCTGTCACCCTCCTAAATCCCAACATCTATATAACCTATAGCACACCTAACCCTCTTATAAGCTCTATATACCTTTTAAATTTCAAAGATTTAGGTAAACTAAGCTAAACTGCCAAAAGGAAAAGCGTTTTGTTTTCGTGTTTATTCCAATTTTCTTTTTTCTTTTATTTTTATTTTTATCTGGAATTTTTATGTGAGTTGAAATGCTTGTTGAAAGAGAGATTTTTTACCTTTGTGCACATAAACAACCTTTATAAGCTTTTTCATTTTTAGAATTTGTGTGGAGTCGTTCAAAACGAGCCTTTTTCACTCGATATAAAGAGACTAGCTTTAGAAGGGGAATAAGCAGGTATCGCAAGTCAAACTTCGGATATTACCCAAACATACGACAATTTGTCACGCAGATCTTCCCCAACGACATAACAGTCCTATATTTTTTCTGTACTCCCCCCCATAAACAGAAATCCTCCTTTCCCAGACTTCTCATTCAGAATGCCACGCACGTTTAGGTGCGACAGAACTTTATTCTCAGTCGTAATAAAAATTATTCTCATCGACCTTTATAAGGGTGAATGCAATGAATTTAAATGGACCCTCTAGAGACTCCTGCCATCAATGCCAGAGGCAAGTCAGCAAAACATGGGATCACATCAGAGTGTTTTGTGGGCGAATCTCTATATAGGATAGGATTTACCTCAAACTTAATTAAACCCATTCCGGATGATAGCAACAAATATATAGGGCGAAGCAGACATACTTTTTGCACTTTGAATTCCTGGGAATCTACCAGTGAAATAAGTATTTTCACAAAAAATAAAAATGCAAAAAAAAAAAAAAACTAATGCCCGATAGAGAAAAGAATTCCGTTGGTGAATGAAAACGAATTCCTTATATTTTGGAATTTTCAAAGTTTAACAAGGGTTATTTCACTAATTCGAATTTACTGCTTTTTTCCAGTTTCTTGAGTACGAACACAAATATTTTAGAATTTCTGCAAACGAGGTTGCAATAATTGTCTAATGCTGTGATAAAATCGCTATCGCTAGCTCAAATGAGTTTTCTCCAGCAAAAGGAAATTTATTTTTCGTTATGAAGTATATTCAAGGGGGTAACAAAACAACCAACGTAGGTACCTAAGGTATATAATCTCCCAGATGTATATGGAATTAATTTTGGAACATGTATTTGTATACACACAAACTTTAACAAGAGGAAAATATTGATATTGGGGAAGCAAAAAGTAGAAGATAAACCAGACAAAAGGTTCGGATATATGTACCTAACACTGATGGAAAAACATCAACAAGATTATTTTGAAGAATCATAAGCAATATCTCGAATAACAGGATTCAATGAGAAGGTGATAACAAGGCTAAAAGTATAATACCTTTAATATTTTAAATTGAAAACAAAATGTAAACTCTGCCAATCCTTGTTAATATGCTATGGAAACAACAATATTTTGAGGGAATGGTAGAAAAAGTTCTACAATCTGACAACAAGCAATAAGGGAAGTGGGGGTAGAATCGCATATTTAATGTTTTTTTCGATTTTAAAAGTGTTTTCAGTAGGTATTGAGTAACATTAATAAGTAAATAAATAAATATTATGCAAAAACTTAATGGTTTTGCTAAGATGTGAGGCAAGATCTCCTTACTGAATCTTTGTATGTTTTATGTATTTTTTGGGCAAGTTGAATCAAAAAATGCTTTTAAATAATAAATAAATCCTTTTGTGTCGTAGGGACCAAGTGATCTCTGTGAAGAAAACAATAATTCCATTTTGTGCAGGGAACTTTCCACAAAGGAAACAATTTCCTGCATGTTTCTTTATTTTTCGCCTTAGGATTAATACTAAGTGAACAAAATTCAATTTTCTATTAATTTTGTATGTCCTAATGATCACTGAAACTTGCAGAATTTTCTTCGTTTTTTTTTTCTGAAAATAATCCATACATCTGACATGAGGTTCTTTGGACCCCACTATATACTGAAATTCCATATATGGACCCCATGTCCGTTTGCACCGACTTTTTCGATGTTTTAAAGGAGGGCTAATATTGGGATATAATTCCTCACTTTTTTGAAGAAGGAGTCAGGCTTTTGAACCCATGAAATCTTAGATAACTGTTGACATAGACTTCTGTCTGACGACTCCATGATCATGTCCTGAAGTGTGTAATAGTTTCGCATTTCAAATTTCGTGCGCAATAATGTCACTTCAAAAAGTGATACCATTTCTCATAGACAAAGCCAACGACATAAAAAGTCAAGTTATTTGCGTAAAGTTATAAGTCTTTTAAGGGACAAACAACCTTTTAAAAGACAAACAACCTCGACCTATGACGAGAATTGTTCAAAATTGCAAACTAAATATTTCTTGTATGCACACTATTTCCCTGCGACCAATAGGTAGCCATTTGAAATAAATCGATGTAAAAAATGTACTTCAAATTTTACACCTGATCGACACATGTTTAGGTAGGCAGACAAACGGCTAATGATTTAGCACCTCAAAGGCTATGACTTACAACTTTACGCAAATGACTTGACTTTTTATGTCGTTGGCTCTCAGTCTTGGAGAAATGGTATCACTTTTTGAAGTGACATTATTTCGCTGGCTCTTATGCCGGACTTACACGATTGGAAAACTGACAGTATAATGACGAAAGCAACAACAAAAGAATGGACAAATTCATTCTTTTTGTCATTATACTGGCAGCTTTCCATTCATGTAAATCCGGCATTAGACTATCAGTAGTCATAAGTGGTGAATTTGGTATTTTACTTTCCGTGAAGGTACTTCTCTTAACCTGGGGCTCTGCCCGAACGTATCTAATTAGATTTCTGGATTTTTTTTCTTTATTTATTTTTAACACGCTCCCTCCAATAATACCTAATAAAGTTACAGAAATTATCAAAGAAAAATGTTGAGAAACATAAAATTAAATATTTAAATTTCTAAAAAAATCCTTTAATAATTTGAGGTAAAACAAAATTCATCTGAATTCTTGATCAAATATGAATTCATTAAAAAAAATAAAACCGTGGAAGCGACTTAAAAAAATAATTGTTTATAAATAAAATTCTTTAAACATTTTTAACGAAAAATAAAAAAATCCGTTGGAAATCTCAAAAGACACTCGCTAAGAATCGGTACCAAGTATAGGGAGGGACTCAGAACAAATCTATGAAAGATTGAAAAATGATTTTTCTTTCTTTATTTATATACCTATCACATTGGGGGAAGTTTAAAGTTATAACACTTTCAGCACGAGTACGATTACTCAGGCACCAAGAAATGATAACGGTTTTTTGTAGAACAGTTTAATGGAAGCATTTTTTACTATGGTAGGGGGGGGGGGTCTATCTCACTCCGTTTTGGTGGGAGGGGCTATTTCATAAGAACAGTACCAAAAATGTAAAACAAAATATTAAAAGATTACGGTAATACTTACAACTAAGTATTATACCTTTTTTTAAAGCTTATACTGTGTTCTATTAGCTAGTTTTTGAATCAAGTGAAATCTGTACATGGTTTTTGAAAAAATGAGATTTAAACTAAAAATTTTTTGAGAAAAAAGCATAAAAAAGGTTTAAAGTGTAATTTCTCAAAACTGTTAAATATTATATATAAAATTTTTTTTCTGAAAGTCGTTGCTCTAATTAATTTTTAATCAAAAACTGAAAACTAGATGATTCTGACTGCTGACTGACTGCTTGGTGTGCTTTATGGGTTGGTGGAATTATTGGTCCGTACTTCTTTAAAAACGATGCTGGCCGGAACGTTACAGTCAATGGTGACCGCTATAGGGCAATGATTACTGACTTTTTTGTTCATCAACTGAACAACCATGATGTGCAGTAGCTGTGGTTTCAACAAGACAGCGCAACATGTCACACAGCTCGTGCTACAATTGATTTATTGAAAGAAACGTTTGGTAACCGCATAGTTTCACGTTATGGACCCGTGAATTGGCCTCCAAGATCGTGCCGCCGCTTGACTATTTTCTGTGGGGATATGTGAACAACATTCGCCTTGTTATTGCCGATAAACGGCAACAAATGTTAGAAATAGTCATCCAAAATTGGACCTCCAGAACCAGCCGTGGCGGTCATATATCAGAAATCATATTTAAATTATAATGCCAGAAGATTATCTTTCAATAGCCTATTGAATAGACCGGAAAATGAAGGGTATAAAGGAACAATCACGTGCAAGGGTTTTATTATTAGATCTGTTTGTTTGGCCCATAAACATGCTTAAAACCGAAAATGCTACTAAATTCACCCATGCGTTTCTGAGAGAATGGTCACACTGGCCAATTTTCAATATTTTGGATGTAACTTGAAAACTTAGCCGAATTTGACAATTTTACATTTACAACTTTTTGTTCAAAATTAAATTTTCTATTGGAATGGATAGTTCAAAACATTTTACAAAAAAATTTAAGCAGGAACAGTTAACAAAAACCAACCTAAAAAAGATCAAAAAATCAAGGATATCTAATTTTTTTATTGAATTGTGCATAACTTTTTTTGAAGCAAAGATAGGGTCAAGAGATGCATAGACAAAATAAAGTGGAGACTAAAGGCTTTAATATGACATGTTCAAAAATTAATATTTATTCAAAATTGACAGAGATATTCCCAATCAAACCTTAGGTATCATTTCTTATAATTTTTCGCAGTTTTGGCCCGAAAGTCCCTTTTTTGGTACAATATGGCAAATTTCACAATCGTAAAAATGTTAAAAATCAAAATTTTGACATAATATAACATTACAACTATAGAGAATTTTTAAAAAGTATGTAAGTGCGCAATTTCGTTTTTCGGTTGTTTTTAAATGCTTTCAGGCCTACAGACCGAACGGCTGGTCCGACTAACATAAGATTTGGTACTAAATGTTAGGAATGTAAAATTTGTCATAAAGTACCAACAAATTGGCTTTTGGGCAAAAACCGCGAAAAATGATAAGAAATGGTAAAGGTTGAATGCCTAAATCTCTGTCAATTTTCAAACAATGTGGTTTTTTAAGCATGCCATATTAAGGCCTTAAGACTCTAGTTGACTTTGTTTATGCATGTCTTGAGCGTATCTTTGCTCCGAAAAAAGTTATGCGCAATTTAGAAAAAAAATTTTAAGTCTTTGATTTTTCGATTTTTTATATGTTGGTTTTTGTTTACTTTTCCTCCTTAAATTTTTTAAGAAATTTTCCAAGATATCCATTTCGATAGAAAATTTAATTTTGAACAAAAAGTTTTATATGTAAAACTGTCAAATTCGGCTTAGTTTTCGAGTTATACCAAAAATACTGAAAAGTGGCCAGTGTGACCATTCTCTCAGAAACGCATGGGTGAATTTAGTAGCATCGGTTTTAAGCATGATTATAGGCCAAACAAACATATTCAATTATAAAAACCCTTGCCCGTAATTGTTCCTTTTTAAAAGGTCTATTCAATAGGCTACAAGTTTAAAAAAATAATCTTTGTTTTATTCCATTTCAAAGTTCTATACCTCTAAAAAAAACACCAGGTCAGCATACAGTACATTTTTCCGTACTTCACGTTTTGTTCTTGTCTTTTCTATTTGATGTGCTCTTTCCATTAAAGCTTTGCTTTGTTTTAGAGTACTGCTGTACTGTTTATAAAAATTGGAACATTGTTTAATTTAATTTGGTACGCCATTTTTGCGTCCAATCACTTACTTTTTCGACTGCATTTTGAAATTTTCGTGTAGCCTTTGCAACGGACTTACCTGGCACCACTATTGCAGTATCATCAGCAAAGGCGGCCATGATTGCGTTGATGTCCACTGGAATATGCCTTGTATACATGGCTGGTCCTAGGACACTTCTTTGTGGTACACCGGCTTCAATTTTCTTTAGTTCGGAGTAATTTTGGTCGTACCGTACTCTAAAGAGTCGGTTCGTAACGTAGGATTTCAGTATTTCATAGTACTGCCTGGGAAGATTCCTATGCAGTTTGTACTCAAGTCACAAGTGCCAAAGCTTGTCAAAGGCTTGAGCAACATCTAAGAATATAGTCGAGTATACTTGTTTTTCTTCAAGTGACTTTTCCCACAACTTCCGTAATCCGATGCACTTAGTCTAGCATGAAATGTTTATTTTTAAAACCAAACTGATAGCTCGGATTTGTCCTCTTTCTTCCATTATTTTGCTAAACTTCTCAAGAGCAGCTTTTCAAAAACTTTTGTCTTGAATGGTATAAGCGATATAGGTCTGTAAGATGTTACTTCTGTTGGTGACTTGTTTAAGTATAACAATGACAGCTGTAATTTTCAAATGATGTGGCACATATATTAGTTTAAGGCATGCGTTTGTTATAAATTTGAATTTTTAGAAAGCTATTGAAGGTACTTTTTTCAAAACCTGGGGGCCGATTCTGGTTCTGTGAAAAAATGAAACGAACAATTTTTCACGCTTTCACACTAATTCCGATTCCCGTTCTGTGAAAATGTGCAACCAAACATCAAAAACTTTCATTATGCATAATTTGCTTTCACGCCGTCATTTGGAAGCGAATATCCAAAATGAAAGCGTGAATACGAACAAGCAATGACAAATTCAATCATATCTCTCTCTCTGTCAAATCCATACAGAAAAAAGTGTTCCTATCTCACGCATTTCTCTGTTCTCTTCAAAAACACAAGTAAATTGAGAGAATCGTGCAGTTTTCAGGAGAAATGGTAAGGTGGTTCTAGCATCGATAATATAGTTTTCATTCACAGAACCAGAATCGCTTATTTGTGGCAAATGAATCGAAAAAGTGAAAGCAATGGTTGGCAGCGAATGTGAAAACGATTTATTCGATTCACTTTTTCACAGAACCAGAATTGGCCCCCTGAGCAGTTATTAGATCGTACCCTGGTGATTTTTTGGTAGACAACAACTAACTTACAACTAAGAAGTTCACACATGCTTCTTAATTCTTTGAGCGTGACAAAAAGAATTTCACATTCGTCGTTTCTATCAGCAAACTGTGAGGGATCTGTAGCTGTATTTGCTGGGAATGGCAGAAAAACATTCGCAAGATGTTCAGCGAAGAGATCAGCCTTTTGTTTCGGACTTCCGATCCATTTACCATTTTGAGATTTTATTGGCGGGTTTGGTGTCTGTGGTCTTTTTCGGCGCTTAGTTGGTTTCCATAAGCAATACTCGGTAGAAGCTTCCGTCGTGAAACTTTTCAGGACTCTACTAATTGAATCATTTTTGAACTCACAGATTCTTTCCTTAAGTTCATTGTTAAGACGGTTAGAAGCTGCCTTATCATCAGGAAATCTCGTAGCTTGCCATTTTCTTCGAGCTTTTCTTTTTTACAATATCAGCTCCTCTATTTTGGCAGGGTATTTGATTTCTTTTTCTCTCGAGTTCGAAATAGTTGGAGTAATTTCTGCTGCAGGCTGTTGCACATCAGCAATCAATTGTTCTACTTCATGATCGATTTGTACAATTATTTGCATAGGGGATATTAGGTTTGTAAAACTTTCAAGTTTATCAAGAACTTAGTATTTCTTTTTTTTATTATTTTTGCCTCGCTCAGTGACTTATGATTTGACAATAAATCGTTTTTACCTTCGGCACTTTTATAATTTCTTGAACTACGAAGAAGTCAGGTCTGGTATTTTGTTGGCAATATCTTATGTTAATTGATTTTTTTTGCGGGCATAACATATCAATTTTTACCAATTTCAATACTCAATTTACTTTGCACTAATAATAAAAAAATCGTTTTATTGGAGGTACCTCCTGTAATAAAAGTTCCTAAGTGTAAATTTGTCTAATATTTGGCAGTAGATCGAAGTAGTTTTAGCATGCTGAAAAAATTCTATCAAAATCGAAGGAGAGGTTTTTAAAAAAATAAAATTTTGCCTGAACGGTTTTTAGTATTAGCTGGGAAGGTAACTTTATTATTTAATAAAGATAAAATATTTTCTTAAAATATTCTAAAAAGTGTTCAAAGCCCTCAGGTTGGTATACTGATTTAAAAATATCGATCATGTCGTTTTCAAAATATTTTGAGTTAAAAAGAAAAAAGATAGGTATATTTTCTAAAATTCCAAACATTTTTTTTTTAATTTTAGTAGGCACACAACACAATTCATATTACCTACATACATATTTAAATTTTAGCAGCCGCATATCAATTAATAGTGCTCAAATATGTTCTGATTCACAAATTAACTAGAGCGTCGATCAGAAGTTAGTTCACGAATTAAAAATCGACAATAACAACTTATAAAACCTTAGGCCCGTCTGGCAGGAACATTCGACCCTCTGACTAGTCTGATATTTTTTTTTTCATACACAAAAAGATGTCAGCTAGCATGTATGTAAAAATCAGCTTTGTGCAGGTAGGTTAACAATTTTAACAGTTTTTTGAAATTTAAGAAAAAATAAAAAGAGGAGTTAGAGAGATGCCACTGCAGGAATGAATTTCGGAAGTTTTACCAAAAAGTAAAAAGAACCTCCCAAGGTTACAAGGCCCGAACCGAAGCCTGCAAAGACCATCAGGGGAACATCGTGGTGGAATCGCAGTCGGTGCTGAGGATATGGAAAAATCATTTCTGCAAATTGTATAACGGCGATGACGAACCGAATTCCGCTAACATGCAAATTGCACCATTCAACTTGGACGACGTAGGCCAACAATTCCGTCCACCCGATCTTGACGAAGTGAGGATAGCCATATCTAAACTTAAATCCAATAAAGCTGCTGGGGCTGATGGCCTTGCGGCTGAACTATTCAAAGCGGCTGGCGATGAATTGGTTAGGAGCATGCACCAGCTCATCTGTAAAATATGGTCGGAGGAAAGCATGCCCGATGAATGGAACCTCAGCATTGTTTGCCCGATCCTCAAGAAAGGCGATCCTCTGGACTGCACCAACTACAGAGGCATCAGCCTTCTTAATATCGCCTACAAGATCTTCTCTGCCGTACTTTGTGAACGCCTGAAGCCATTCGTCAACAACCTGATAGGTCCATATCAGTGTGGCTTTAGGCCAGGGAAGTCCACCATCGACCAAATATTCGCACTACGGCAGATCTTGGAGAAAACCCAGGAGTTTCAAATCGATACCCACCACCTTTTTATCGATTTTAAGGCCGCGTATGACAGCATCTATAGAGACGAGCTATATAGAGCAATGTCTAGTTTTGACATCCCTGCCAAACTCGTCCGTTTGTGCAGGATGACGATGGAGAATGCACGCTGCTCCATCAAGGTCGGCAAAGACCTCACCGACACCTTTGATGTCAAAAAAGGTTTTAGGCAAGGCGACGCGCTGTCATGGACTTCTTCAACATCGTTCTTGAAAGAATAGTTCAAAACTCTCACGTCAACACTAGAGGCACAATCTTTCAAAAGTCCGTCCAATTACTCGCTTACGCTGATGACATTGACATAATGGGACGAACAAAGCGTGATGTCAGTGGTGCTTTTGTGAGCATTGAGAAGGAAGCCAATAAGATGGGTTTAACGGTGAATGAAAGCAAAACGAAGTATATGCTGTCAACAAGAAAGGACACCCAACACCGACGTCTAGGACAGAACGTCACTATAGACAGCTATAATTTTGAGGTGGTCAGAGACTTTGTCTACCTAGGATCCGCTATAAACTCAGCGAACGATACCAGTGCTGAGATCAAACGAAGAATTACTCTTGCCAATCGCTGTTTCTTCGGGCTAAGAAGGCAATTGAGAAGCAAAGCCCTCTCTCGAGCAACTAAACTATCCCTGTATAAGACGCTTATCATCCCGGTCCTGATGTATGGTGCAGAGGCATGGACACTGCTAACGGTGGATGAGAACGCGTTAGGCTGTTTCGAGAGGAAAATTCTCCGGGTGATTTTTGGTCCCGTCTGCATAGATGGGGAATGGAGAAGAAGATACAACAACTAACTGTATGGGCTGTACAGCGACACCGACCTAGCCACAAAAGTGAAAAGCCAACGACTGAGATGGCTGGGTCATCTAGAGCGAATGGACACCAATGCTCCGGCCCGGAAAGTCTTTGAATCCAACCCCGTGGGACAACGCAGTACACTGAACCAAAAAGGTACGTAGAATCAAGCAAAATATTTATTGTCACAATAAACCGTTTCTTAAAATTCAACCAATAATCTCGTTTGTTGATACAATAAAATGTCGTTTATAGAATTGATAAACGATTGTTAATTTAACAAACCGTTTGTTATTTTCATTCAATTCGATTCAACCATTGCACATTAAACAATGAGTTTATAAAAACAATAAACCAGTCATTTATTGATATAATAAACTCGTTTATAGAAACAAATATTCATTTATTATTATCATTTAAGAAAGTAATAAACCTATTTATTAAACTGATAAATGCGTTTATAATGACAGTGAATAGAAATGCTTGGATTTAATAAACCGTTTATTAAAACAAACAACCGTTTATTATTTTGTTTTATAAATATAATAAACCCGATTATTGAATTGATTAATGCGTTTGTAACGACAATAAACGGAATTTATTGATTTAATAAACGTGTTTATTAATACAAACAACCGTTTATTATATAATTCTAAAATGCAATAAACCCGTTAGTTAAATTGATAAATGCGTTTATAACGACAGTGAACGGGAATTTATTGATTTAATAAACGTGTTTATTAATTCAAACAACCGTTTATCAAATTGACTAATGCGTTTGTAATGACGATAAACGGGAGTTCATTGATTTAATAAACGTGTTTATTAATTCAAACAACCGTTTATTAAATTGATGAATGCGTTTGTATCGATAATAAATGGGAATTTATTGATTTAATAAACGTGTTTATCAAAACAAGCAACCGTTTATTAAATGGATTAATGCGTTTGTTACGACAGTAAATGGGAATTTATTGATTTAACAAACGTGTTTATTAAAACAAACAACCATTTATTAAATTGATAAATGCGTTTGTTACGACAGTAAATGGGAGTTCATTGATTTAATAAACGTGTTTATTAATACAAGCAACCATTTATTAAATTGATGAATGCGTTTGTTACGGCAATAAACGGGAATTTATTGATTTAATAAACGTGTTTATCAAAACAAGCAACCGTTTATTAAATTGATTAATGCGTTTGTTATGACAATAAACGGTAATTTATTGATTTAATAAACGTGTTTATTAAAACAAGCAACCATTTATTAAATTGATAAATGCGTTTGTTACGACAATAAACGGGAGTTCATTGATTTAATAAACGTGTTTATTAATACAAACAACCGTTTATTGACAACAAGAAACGGGAGTTTATTGATTTAATAAACGCGTTTATTAATACAAACAACCGTTTATTATTTTCGTTTATAAATTCAATAAACCCGTTTATTAAATTGATAAATGAATTTATTGATTTAACAAACCAGTTTATCAAATAAATGGATGCATTTAATAATTTGGTTTGTTAAATTAATAAACCCTTTATCAAAATGACAAACGGGTTTATTGAAATAAGCCTGCCTCCTTTTTGCTGATTTACACTACTGACAAAATTTCATTATTTCTGCAGAAATAATGGCGTTTTGTCAGTCCCATAAATCAAACATAATGTTGTACTAACACAATTGACAGAAATCCATTATATCTGCGATATATTTGCCATTCATTGTCATAAACTTGATTTATGACAAAAATATGGAATTATAATGGCAGACATTACGGCGATTTGTCCATCGTGTACGTTCAGCATTAGATTCACTGGAAGCCTACAAAAGAAATCGCATTATTAGTATTGTTAAAATTAAAGGGGATTCAAAACTTCCAGTTTCAAACCTGTTTACAGTACCAAAGTGTCATCTTATCTTGCTTCTCAAACTGAAACCATATCTCTGCTGAAAATATAAACTTTATGCTGAAAATCGAGAAGTCAGAACTGAAAAAGAGATTAACTTGTTTGTTTTGCTTTTAACATTTTATTTTGTATCAAATTTGCGTAAGATTGTTTTTATCTCGTTTGATTTTATAATAGAATTGTTTTTATGTCGTTAAGGAACATAGTAAGTTTTTATACGTAATACTTTTTTTAGTATTTCGTTTCTTTAAAACCCCAAAATGAGGAACAGGCTAATGTGTATTGAAGATTGAAGAGATACAAAATTTTAAAATAAATTATTATATATGCATTGATTTTATGATATGAGTTTTTGTACAAATTTCTTTTTTATTTTTTTTTAAATATCTTGTTTCTATAAAACCCCAAAATGAGGAACAAGCTAAGGGATATTGAAGATTGAATAGATAAAAGATCTTAAAACAAATGTCTACTGCTCTTAAAAAGCTTTTAAATACAAACTTTACCCCATCAAAATACAGGAAAACATCATTAAAGTCCAGTATTGAACTGCCATGCACAACGATGAAGGGTTGAACATTTTCAGACTTTTCGTTTAAGTATCCGATATGGTCCTCAATCTCCTGGATTGTTGAACCGACCCAAACAAATGCATTTTGTGAGTCTTTGATACTAAATCGTGTCATGCTTTTCCTTCCTTCATTGCTCTTCCTTGCAACTTTTTGATATGGAACGAAATATCCGTGTAGCGCCCACAATATAGCTGCATCGTCGCAATCTGGTAATATAAAAACTTTATTGAAGTTTCAAATTAAATTGATTTTTCATATAATCAAGAAAATTTAAAATGTAATAAAAATAAACAGAAATTTGGTGTTCAGTGTGACCTTGGGCCAAATTTCTGTGTTTCGATTAAACCCCAAAATAAAGAATAACCAGGTGGCTAGTGATAGATAGAACAGAAAAAAACTTCAAGCAAATCTTAAAAAACTTTTAAATAAAAACTTTACTGCGTCAAAATATTGGGATATAATATTTGAAAATCATGATGAAAACCAAATTGCTAACAATATATTTTTACATTGACATGCAAATATAAAAACATATTTAGTTACCGACAACTTACTATTGGCGGTTCTGCTTGTATCTGTTTGATTTGATGACAATTATGTCAAAACTTCGAGAGTACTTTTATCCTTCACATGGTTATCAGTCAGAAGAAACTTTAAAATCTGCTGTTTAAGTTGCTCCCAATTATCCAAAAATGAATCGGCATTTTTATATAAGTAGCTAAAGTCCATGTCAATCTAATGAATTAATGTATTTTTTTTATAACTATTTTACCGGCATCCAACAAATTTCAAACTTACGAAACGATAGCCAGTAGGACATTTATAGTTTGGCCACTTGAATAGTATTTGAGAAGTAGAGGAAGAGTTCTTAATATCTAAAAGCCTTGTATTTGTACATGCTTTCCAGCATCGGTCTAATGCTTCCCCCGATAATTTGTCATATTTCAAGGATCTAAACGGGAACTAAAAATTAGAATTCGTTATCAATGCAATTATCTATGAAAAGTGTGTTCATCATAATGAAAGCTGTTCAATTTAGAGTAAGAGAATGACAAAAAAAACGTTTTTAGTTGTAAAAATGTTCATGCAGGGAATCCCGAAAGAAATGGTCATCTTATAAAGGAGTTACTTGTACATACCAAACCTAAATAGTAAGTAATCGAGACTGGGAAATATATTTTTGGTTCCTTAAAAAAGCTATTATGGTTTTGTACCCATCTGATAATCCAAGATCAAGCCTTAGAAAAAACAGTTTGTTTGTTTTAAAAACACTAATTGTTCTTAAAACAATGATTGTTTTTAAAACAATATTATAGCTGTTTATTATCCGTGAACTAAATAAGTTTTGACCATTACTTTTGTGACACCTATCATATCAAAACAAATCTAACGAAGAATTGAAATGCACACCCCTGTTCTGACTTCCAGTCAGATTCAAATCCGTACGAATCTAAACGAAGGTCAGAATTGGGGTGGCTGTCTTACTCAAAATTGAACAAACCTAGATCCAAACTGTAATCTGTTGTTTCGGTCTTGCTTGTTGAAGGCTTTAAAGTTTTCTCCATCGTCGTCTTATTTGAGAATTTCAAGTTGCAGAATTTATTATAAATTTTTCCTCTTTTACCAGTGCGATAATATACCTTATAATATTTAATTGACATTAAAAATAAGAGAAAGTAACAGAATAGAAATAAACAGTTTACCAATTGCTCAGAAGGAAATCTTTCCATTATTTCTTTTTCAATGGCGTAACTTGAATGTAAATCTAAATGAATTTTGTTGTGATCAAAATAACTAGCAATTGCTGTAATCAATTGTGTTCTTTGCTGATTGTTGAATTTTTTATTTTGTTCATAAATTTCAACCAGTGAACTGCTTTTTAAGTTACTGTTCAAAATTGTTGCTAGGGAAATTGAAGAGGCAGATTCGAAAGCACTTGTTGGCGAACTTGGACAGCTGCGTGTATTCGATCTTGTTGAAAGGTGATAAGGTGAGGATGCTTCTGATAAACAAGTAGTGGTAATGGACCACATTCCGAGTTGGAATACATGAAAAGGGGCATTCCAATCAACTCTCGCCATTCTCTTAGCTTTGATTCGAACATAATTAAGGTTCGGTATTTGAAGGGCTTTAGAATTTGAGCAAGGTGGTGACACTCCAAATTTTTCAAAACTTCAATATCTATTTCTTGAGCTAAAATTGAATTTTAAATAATTTGTATTGTCAACAAGTTTTCAATAAATTTTTTTCCTTGTTTTTTTTTTTTAAATTCTAAAATAGTAAAGGTTCTCTTACCACTTCATAAATTTTATAAAGTTTTAAATTAAATTATTACTTATGGATGTATTGTTCTTATCTCGAAGCTTAGACTTGAATGACTTAGAAATTTGTTCTTGAAAAAGACTTAGAAAAATTTTCGAGAAAAAGACTTAGTAATAAAGACTTAGAAAAATGTTCGAGAAAATGACTTAGAAATTTTTTCTTAAAAAAGACAGAAAAATTTTCGAGAAAAAGGCTTAGTAAAAAAGACTTAGAAAAATTTTCGAGAAAATGACAGAAATTTTTTATTAAAAAAGAGTTAGAAAAATTTTCGAGAAAAAGACTTAGTAAAAAAGACTTAGAAAAATTTTCGAGAAAATGACAGAAATTTTTTATTAAAAAAGACTTCGAAAAATTTTCGAGAAAAAGACTTAGTAAAAAAGACTTTGAAAAATTTTCGAGAAAAAGGCTTAGTAAAAAAGACTTAGAAAAATTTTCGAGAAAATGACAGAATTTTTTATTAAAAAAGACTTAGAAAAATTTTCGAGAAAATGACAGAAATTTTTATTAAAAAAGACAGAAAAATTTTCGAGAAAAAGACTTAGAAAAATTTTCGAGAAAAAGGCTTAGTAAAAAAGACTTAGAAAAATTTTCGAGAAAATGACAGAATTTTTTTATTAAAAAAGACAGAAAAATTTTCGAGAAAAAGACAGAAAAATTTTCGAGAAAATGACTCAGTAAAAAAGACTTAGAAAAATGTTCGAGAAAATGACGTAGTAAAAAAGACAGAAAAATTTTCGAGAAAATGACTTACAAATTTTTTCTCATAAAAGAACAATTTTCGAGAAAATGACAGATATTTTTCTTAAAAAAGACTTAGAAAAATTTTCGATAAAATGACAGTTTTTCTTAAAAAAGACTTAGAAAAATTTTCGAGAAAAAGACAGAAAAATTTTCGAGAAAATGACAAACATTTTTTCTTAAAAAGACTTAGAAAATTTTTCGAGAAAATGAGAGAAATTTTTTCTTAAACAAGACAGAAAAATTTTCGAGAAAAAGATTAAGTGAAAAAGACATAAAAAATGTTCGAGAAAATGACGTAGTAAAAAAGACAGAAAAATTTTCGAGAAAATGACAGTTTTTTCCCATAAAAGAACAATTTTCGAGAAAATCACAGAAATTTTTTCTTTAAAAAGACTTAGAAAAATTTTCGAAAAAATTACAAAGTTTTTCTTAAAAAAGACGGAAAACTTTTCGAGAAAAAGTCTTAGTAAAAAAGACTTCGAAAAATTTTCAAGAAAAACACTTAGGAAAATTTTCGAGAATGACTTGGAAATTTTTGCTAAAAAAAGACTAAAAAATTTTGGAGATAATGAAAAATGTTTGCCCGCAAAAAACTTTTTAGTATTTTTTCGAAAAAAAGGAAGAAAAATGATTGATATCAAGGCAAAAAATGTTTCCAAAAAAGACTTGTTTGCAAAACATTGATGAAAATAAATTAATTATTAAAAAATTAATTTAAACTTACTTTTGAAATGCTCAAGTAATTCTAATAGGCCCCATTTTGCCAGTAAATCCTTTATTTCCTTGCATTTTTTCGAGAGAAAGAAAAATTTAGTCAAAAAAAGACTTAAAATTTTTTTCGAGAAAATCTGACCATCACGAATTGAAAGCCAGCAAAAATATTTTATATGTTAATGTAATATATAAAAAATATGATGACTTACGGACTAAAAAACGGCCTTTAGCAATAGACTTAGCTTGGATTCGATCTTGTAACTAGGTATATGTTTTCAGTGAAAAAAAAATGCCAGATTTCAGTGATTCAGCCAAAATCTTCACATCTTTGCATTAACTTTTGAGATTTCTCAGGAGCAATGATTTTGACAGCTGCTGCAACACCCCGCTGAGACACTACGCCTTTTCGTTAAAAAAATCTGTAAAAAGTTTTAAAAGTACTTTTAGTTACTTGTATATATTTTATCCTTAAGTGAAACCATGTCAAGCAGAGTAACGTACTGATTTTTCCACTTTTTAACGACAAAAACTAATATTGTATTTAACAAAAATAATTTTTTAGATAAAATAGCTATATGATACTTCAATAAATAGATACATAAGTATAGGTATCATTTAAAAAAAAATCAGTTTAATCAGCTAGGTTATCCTGTTTTCATGGTTTCATATCGTTTAATAGTTTTCTATTCAGGTCTATTCTGCAAACATTTTTAATGTTAGTCATATCATTTTGCTTCAAAGGTTGCAAATGGTGACCAATATTAATTTGTGGAATTTTCATGACCGTAATATTTGTTTAAATTTGATTTTAATACCAATAATAACAATTTATACGCTTTTATTTAATTAAGACCTACATAGTTTCTTTTCAATGGATAAGAATAAGTAAGATACGAAGATAAATCCGGTATCAAAGCAGAAATTGTCTTACTTATTTCTTACGTAATTGGGTGGCAAAATTAGTTTTTTTGGGTGGAGCCCTCCACTAGGATTAAATTAATCATGTTAATTTTGTATTTAAGTTTTTTATTTCACTTGTTCGGCTTTTTAATATTTTACTTCACTTGTTCTGGCTAGCTGGAGGATATGGTAGTGTCTGCTTTTTTTTTTTTTTTTTGGATAAGACTATTGCCGTGTTAAGAAGGAAAAACGTAACTGACATTTTGGCTGTTTTTAGTTAGGGCCAGTTTTGACATCTTTGATATGTTTGCTATTTTATTCTTTAAAAATAAAAGCCCTAACTCGCTTTTGTAATGGTCTAAAATGCTCCAAAAAAATGATGTTCGCTCAAAGAACCATGCAATTTTTAAGAAAAATTTCCGTCTTAGCACTTATTTTAAGAAAAAAAGTGACTCCCATACAAGCATTTGTACATCTTAGAAATAATCTAAGCAAAAAAAATTGATTTATTTGTAAATACGACAGAAAAACATTCATCAACAAAACAGAAAAGATAGAGATAAAAACAGAAAAACGCGATTATCTCGAAATGTCAAAAATGCAGATGCGTTTTTTCTTCTTAACACAGAAGAATGGTATACGAAATTAAATCCAGTATCAAAGCAAAATAAGTCTGATTTTATGTTAAGGTTTGTTAAAATTTTGTTTTAAAAATTAAGTAAAAGGAAAGTATAGGTTGAGTAGGTATAACAGCAAACCACGCAAAATAATGTTGAAAACATTGATATTGTAAAAGATATAAAAATAATATTTGTAATAATCATACCAATCTATTGAAAAATGATTTTTTCAGCAAAGTACTCTTTCAATGGCCTACCTTCCTGTAATGATTTTGACTCATCAGTTAATTATTTTGAAAAAAAAAAATTATTTTTGCATTCTAAAGCTCAATTGGTTAAACTTTTCTTAGCATAGAATAATGCTGATCCTTGTGAAACTTAACATGGTTGATCAATTTTATAAGCAAAAAAGTTTTAAATCACAAAATTTTAACCATTAATTTATGTACCTACCAAAACAGGTAGATTTGATGATGAAAATAAGAAAAACTCGTTTAAAACACAGACATTCTAAAACACCCTGCACATTCCCATAAAGTTGAATCTTATACAAGAAAAACGTTTGTAAGAAAACACTGATATAAGAAACTTATTCTGGTACAAAATTAGTCTCAATGCATACAAAATTAAACGGCTATAAGGAATAATCCCGTGTTAAAGCGATTTTGGAAGAAATTAATTTAGTTTAATGTTTGCTTTTAGGATGAAATGTTATGAGCGATATTTTTTTATAAATTAAGGCAAATACAGGATACATTAATTTCAATCAATGCTTTGGAAACTTAATTTAAATGATTTAGTTATATTTGAAGGAAATTTACTTTCTTACTATGCATTTGACTAATAAAAGAAAATTTCTTTGTTATATACAATATTTCATAAAACACAGATATAAGAAAGGAATTCTTTGGATTTTTTGACTTTCTTATATCCGTCATCAACTATATTTTTAAAAGGAAAATTTCAAATCTTTTTTACTTATTTATGTATAGGGTTCAACTTTCTTTTTATTGTCTTATTTATTCCAAACGAAGTTGATTAAATATTGTATTTTGTTCAAAATCTGTCTTTCCAAAAAAATGACTCAGAAATTTTTTCTTAAAAAAGACCTAGAAAAATTTTCGAGAAAAAGAGAGAGCAAATTTTTCATAAAAAAAGATTCTGCGAGATAAAGACTAAGAAATATTTAGCCAAAAAAAGACCAAGAATTTGTCAAAGAAACAAATTTAAAAATTTTGTCTTAAAAAAGAGGAAAGGAAGATTTTGTCACGAAAAATTTATAATGTGTTCGTAATATATACAAATTATAATAACTTACGCTTTAAATAACTTTGATGACTGCTGTGCAACACCTCGCTGGGATACCGTACTTTTCCGTTAAAAAATCTGTAAAAATGTTTAAAAGTACTTTTAGTTACATGTAGGAACATAATATATGTTCTTTCAAATTTAAATGAGGCCACGAGAAGCAGAGCGATCTTATGATTTATTTGCATTGTTTTTTAAAAACGTGAAAAACTAATGTTGAATTTTTTGCAAATAGTAGCTACATATGGAGGACTCACAGCTGAACCGAACCAAGTCAAAAAAAAAGAAAATTCGACGGTAATAAGAGGATTAGTAAATAAACTGCCATTAATTAATGAATATTTTACTCGTAAAAAGGACAAGTTTATTCTCTAAACTAAATTATTATTATAACTCTTTTATTTAAAAATGAAAAACTTGAGTTGAAAAATATTCACAAAAATTTGCAAAAAAAAAAATTATGACTTGGTTCGGTACAGCTTCGAGCCCTCTACCTATATATATGATCAGTTAGATAGAATAATTATTCCAAAAACGCAATATTTTAATTTAATCAGCGAGATCATCTTGGTTCTCTTGGCTTCATATGGATTAGTAGTATTACTTTCAGGCCTATTCTGCAAACATTTTTAATTCACGTGAAGTCATTTATTTATTTATTTTTGTTTCTGAATTGGTAGGGATTTGACTCAAAACGAAAATTTGAAGGTTCTATTATAGTTATAAGTCAAATCCGTACGGACCAAAGTCAGAACAGAACAAAGGTGAATGTATTTTGTTCCAAGTCTGACCTTCATGCCCGTGCTTTACGATTCGAATTATAAAGAAGATTGATTTTCATATATTTTATGAAGTTTCTTTCCCACGAAAATAATACTGACCGTGGTGGATTGAAATAAAAGTCATAATAATGAATAAAAAACTTAGTGCGGTCACCAATAAAAACATTTTATCTTCGCGAGTCTTGGAAATGAACTTTTAAGTATATTTTTTCAATTTATTAACCTGATTAAAACTTTATAGTTTGATTTCACAATATCTCGGACCGAAAATATTTATAAAAATAAGTCGGCCGCCAGTAATACGCAACATGGGAGCGAAAGTGAATTTTTGTATAGGTATATAGAATATATAAATATATTAGTTTCATATAATGACTAAAAATGACTTACGTGATTGGGTACAAATTTAAATTTTGGAGGCAGGCCTCCAACAGGATTAAATTAATCCTTTTAATTTTGTATTTAAATTTTTCATTTAACTTGTTCTCCATGGCTGGCGGCAGCGCCAGCCAGCGGTTGCTTCTTTTTGGTAACTAAATCGTTGTTCGTTGCAAATATTTTTAATTCACGTGAAGTTATTTTGTTTCAAAGGAAATTTTAACTTTTATCACCCCTGTTCCGATTTTCGGTTGGAATGAAATCCGTATGTATTCGAAAAAAAATTGTTCGTAAGCTCAGATTTTTTTTTATTTCTTAGTGATTCAACTCAAGACGATTTGATTCCTATCAAAAGTCAGAACAGGGGTGAATGTATTTTGTTCCAAGTCTGGGGTGCCAGCAAGTAACTTGTTACAATCGAGTTTAATCGATACAATCGAGCATTCGCAGCATCTATTTTGGTTCAATCGAATGTCCTCAATTGCATCGTCAGATCCGGCAGCACACAAACTTGAGATTGACGCTTGAAACAAAAGTTTTCACTCGAAGAAAATAGTTATCGTCGGCAGTGATTTTTTTAAGAAAAGCATGGACTGATATTTGGACCACTTTTATGAGTTTTCACGAATACTTAAAGCTGCCCAAGGGAGCAAAAACAGCAATTTGCCGTGGAAAAACTTGCGATTTGGAAAAAGGTAGGTTGTTTTTAATTGAGTACATAAATGTACATATAAGGGCACGGGCGAAGCCATATATGAAAAAACATTCGACGACTTGGTAGAACAAAATTATCGAGTGCACAGGTTCGTAAGCAGCGGTTGATGGTGATCCAACAGCAAAATCTTTTGGAGTCGGACGCATTAATTTTGTTACCAATAAAAACAACAACGGCGACGATAAAAGCTAAATTAAATGTGATTTAAAGTTATATGAATTCAAATTTATTTTGAAGTATACCTATTTGACATTTCACTTTATAGTTCACAATGACATTTTTAAGTGGAAGTCACAATGAAACTCGTTTCAAATTACATGCTACCAAAAATATTTTTTTTAATCGAATTATTAAGATTGATTTTCATATATTTTATGAAGTTTTTATCCCACGGAAATTGTGGCGACCGTCGGCGTCGTGGATAGAAAAAAAAGTCATAATTATGATTAAAAACGCAATGCGCTCACGAATAAAAACATTTTATCTTCGCTAGACATGGCGGCCATTTTGATGGAGTCGTCTTTTCAGCACCGAGTTTCAAGTTTTGGAAATTAAGTTTGGAAAACTTTTTTTCAATTTTCAAGTATTTTATGAAGTTTTTTTCCCATGAAAATAATGCCGACCGTCGTGGGTAGTAAAAAAAGTCATAATTATGATTAAAAAACGCAATGCGCTCACCAATAAAAACATTATATCTTCGCCAGACATGGCGGCCATTTTGATGGAGTCGTCTTTTCAGCACAGAGTTTCAAGTTTTGGAAATTAACTTTGGAATAACTTTTTTTTCAATTTAAAAACCTAATCAAATCTTCAAATGTGATTTCACAATATCTCTGACCGAAAATATTTGTAAAAATAGATAGGTACTTACATTAATTTTGTCGCCGGCCGCCATAGTATTACGCAGCACATGGCAGCGATATTGAATTTTTGCTTATATAGGTATAATTTAGAATATATAAATATATTAAAATGACTTACGTGACTGGGTGAACAAATAAAAATTTTCGGTGGAGGCCTCCAACAGGATTAAATTAATCCTGTTAATTTTTCATTTAACTTTTTTCTTCACTTGTTCGGCTTTTTAATTTTTTTGTTCACTCACTTGTTCTGGCTTGCTGGAAGATGTGGCGGCGGCTGCTTCTTTTTATTTACTGAATCGTTGTTCGTTGCTATGGCCAATTGCAAGTCGGCGTCATTTAACTTGGTTCGTTAAGTTCGTCAAAAAATGTTCCCTCTATACGAACATTGCTGAGCTCTGTTCACACCATGAATGAAAGAATACAAAAATACGGAATAGGGACGGGAAGTTTTTAAGTTAATTAAATTTGGTTTTATGTTGATTTTTTTTCTTGTCTATCTATCAATTCAATATTGTGTACTTTATGTTCTATTAATTAAAACAATAGCAAAAATAATAATACTTTCTACCACACTCTTGATTTTTTTTTGGATTATTGACGATTTAGATTATTTAAAACCATTTAATATCAATTTGAAAATATTTCCCAGTGAAAAATATCTTCTTTTAGGGCCAGTTTGTTCTCAGCTTATCATCTTTAATCAATGATTATTGTGACCGATAAAGCCGCAAAAGTGTTTTTAATCAATAACATTTGAGTCAATGAACCCATAATTTGAGTTGTTAGTTATCGAAATCGTTAATCAGCCAATATTGGTTGATTATCTCCATTTAACCAGAGCCTTTGAAAAACTTATTACAATTTAACCCGATGTAAACAATCTGTTGTTGTTTCTTTTTAACTGACGTTGAGAAAATATAATATCTTGTATTATTTCATTAATTTTTTACTAGCCACGAACTTGGTAATTTATAAAAGGTTTATTAAAATTAATTAACAAGATAATTAAATAAATAAAAGGGTTTATTAAATTAATAAACAGTTTACTATAACAATAAACGATTAATGAATTTTAATAAACAAGATTATTATTACAAGTCAACAGTAAATTTGTAAGGCACGCTTCGTTAAATGTTTGTAATAAATAATAAATACGTTTATTATGACAATAAACGATTAATTAATTTTAATAAACAAGATTATTATTACAAATCAACAGTAAATTTATAAAGCACGCTTCGTTAAATTTTTGCAATGAAGAAGAAATACGTTTATTATGACTATAAACGATTGATTAATTTTAACAAACAAGATTATTATTACAAATCTACAGCAAATTTTAGAAAACACGCTTCGTTAAATTTTTGAACAAACCGTTGGGAAGATTAAACAATTTATTGATATAATAAACAGTTTATTGTGGCAGTAAATGGGATTATAAAATCGATAAACATAAACAACAATTAACAATTATGCTGCGTTTTCATTTGGGCAAGTGAAAAAATTTAGTTGTTTCTTTGAAAATGAGCATGTTTTTTTTTCTAAACTATCGTTTTTGCAATACCAAGTATGATTTCCATTCGTTTTTTTGGTAATCACTAGAAACATTTACATAGTAAAAAATATTTTCTGAGTTGGGAAAATTTTGTTAATTTTTGTGTTTCTCTGTTATTCATCTAATAAAAGCTATTATAACTATAATTTATTGCCTTACTTACTTACCTTTTTTAAGCGACCGCCATGGGACGCACACTGCACAGCACAATTTATTTATTGTTTTTTGTTTAACATTCTTTGTTATTTTCTTGTTCTTCAGAAAGTACAACATTTTTAAACATCAAATTATTCACTCACAAAAAACACCTTCTGTTAAATTTTATGCTATGATGGTTTTTATTTAGATGAAGGCCAACTAAAATGATAAAAGTGTACTCGATATTTCTGTCACTCGGAATCGATAATAGGTGCATTTTTTCCAAAGGTCCATTCATGAATGAAAGAATACTAGATTACGCTGTAATATTTTTTCCACAACATTCCTGATTATTTTTTGGATTACCTACTGACGATTTAGATAACTTAAACCCATTTAATATCGATTTTAAAATATTTCCTTGGAGAAAAAATGTATTTGAATAATAAACTCACATTTTTCACAGCTAATCATCTTTAATCAAAGATTGTTATGACTGGTTAATCTGCGAATCTGCTTGTTAACCACAGTTTTATTTAATGAATCCATAGTTTGAGTTGTTAATTATCGAAATCACTAATCAGCCAATATTGGTTGATTAGATCCATTTAACCAGAGCATGTGAAAAACTTATTATAGATTTAACCCAATGTGAACAACTTAGAATTAATGTTGTGGTAATGAAAGGGCAGTATGAGCAGTAGGATGTACTTCAAAATATAGGAAGGCGGGGATGATTGTAATTCAAGAAATTATGTTGAACAACAAAACTTTCGTTGTCGCTCCAAATTCTTTAATAAATTTTATCATTCAACATTATATTATGTATGTTATTGTTTTAAAAAGCAGACCTTCGTAATAATTTAATATTCTGTAACTACTCGTACATTTGAGTATGCAGAAAATGAATTTGTTATTAATTTATGTAATGTAAGTGTATTTATTATAATTTTTCTAAGGAGAGAAAAAGTGTGAGTTCTGCCTTAATGAAACTTAGAAACCCAAACAAGGTTTTTTAAAAAACGATTTATCATATTTAATAAATTTGTTTTTGAATTCAGTAAATTGTTTATTAAAATCAATAAATTGTTTTTTAATTTAATAATTTGTTTATTAAAATCAGGAAATTGGTTTTTAATTCAATAACTTGTTTATTCAATCAGTCAGAAATCAGTCAGTAAATATATTTGAACCACGGATCAAAATTTGAACCACGTTTGTACAACAGTCATAATTTATGGGCTTTACAAAAATACACACAAAGTGGACCATACTTTGAGTTTGGTTAAATATGATCGGAGCTTAAAGTCAAATGATAAAGAATTCTCGTATTCTTTCATTCGATACATATAGAGACGTCAATACGTGGTGGCGGACAGGGAGTTAGGAATATAAGTGTTTTTTATTCACTGATACATATTTTTTTCAAATATAATACAAACCTAAGCAATTTTTCCCAGCTAGTAGGTATGACAGCCGAAGTTTGGGATCGCTTTACATAGTTTGTTTGTATCTTGATTATTATAATGTATATAATGCATAGATTTAGCTTCTTGTTTCTCTTTTGGTTTTTTTGTTGCCTTCCAAAGAGTGTGCGGGCCAACGAAAGGTTGGTCAATTCTATACTTTACTATTGGAAAGTAAGAACACGACAGTCAAATTAAGTTTGCAAACTTTTTCAAAGATCACTAGTCCGCACTCTGTTGGACCAAGCGGATAATATTTTGTATATATGTATCTCTACTTATTATTTTTTATTATTGGAGAATGACAAGTTAATTAATCCATGGACTATGAATATTCTGGACTGAACTGGAACACTAAACAATGGCCTTTACTTTGATTGTGGAAAATTCTTAATCCATGGATTAGTCAGTTTGAAAATAAGACTTAAAATTAAATTGTGATAATGAAAGGGCAGTAGGAGCAGTAGTATGTAATCCAACAAATAGGAAGGCAAGGGTGACTGCAATACAAGAAACTATGTTGAACCGCTTATAGCGTTACAGCAAAACTTTCGTTTTCTCTCCAAATTCTTTGATAAATTTAATCATTCAACATTATATGATGTATGATATTATTTTAAAAAGCAGAACTACGTTAAAATTTAATATTATGTAGATACTAGCACATATGGGTACGCAGAAAATGAATTTGTTACTAATTTATGTAATGAAAGTATTTTAAGTATAATTTTTCTACGGAGAGTAAAAGTGTGAGTTCTGCCTTAATGAAACTTTAAAAACCCAAACCAGGTTTTTAAAAAACGATTTATCATATTTAATAAATTTGTTTTTGAATTCGATAAATTGTTTATTAAAATCAATTAATTGTTTTTTAGTTCTATAATCTGTTTATTTAAAACAGTAAATTGGTTTTTAATTCAATAACTTGTTTATTAAACACAATAACTAGTTTTTTTTAATTCAATAACTTGTCTTTTAAAAACAATAAATTGCTTTATAATCCAATAACCTGTTTATTAAAAACAATAAATTGTTTTTTAATTCAATAACTCGTTTATTAAAAACAATACATTTCTAAAAAAAAATCAATTTTGTATTAATTCAATTTGTAAAGGTTTCATTGATAATTGATTACATTGATTGTTGACATTATTTCTTTTGTAAGATGTTCATAATCGCATCATACAATTAAATAATAATAAATTTTAATAATTGAAATTCATTGTTTCAGTTAAAAAACTATAATATCCATATCAATTTTAGAATTAAGCTCATAATAATCACGTTCGTTATCAAAACAATCAATTTCTAAAATTTTAATAACGAAAGTTAACTGGTTCAGTAAAGAAAAATTAAAAACAATAAAAGCAATACCATTTTAAGATTTAATAGCTAAAATTATTTATTGCATTTAAAAAATAAAAAAACAATAAATCGTTTGCAAATTTTAAAATTCGGCTTTTAATAATTGTCGTTCATTATCACAACAAACGGTTTATTAAATTTTAATAACTCAAATTTACTGTTTCAATAAAAAAATAATTAAAACTATTAACCGTTTATCAATTTCGAAATTCAGCTCTTAATAAATATCGTTTACTGTCACAACAAACGATTTATTAAATTTAAATAGCTAAAATGTATTGTTTCAATTAAAAAAAAAAAAATTAAAAACAATAACCCGTTTATCAATTTTAAAATTCATCTCTTAATAAATTTCGTTTACTGTCACAACAAACGATTTATTAAATTTTTATAATTAAAATTTACTGTTTCATTTAAAAAAATATAAAAACAATAAACCGTTTATCAATTTTAGAATTAAACTCTTAATAAATGTCGTTAATTATCACAACAAACGATTTATTAAATTTCAATAACTCAAATTTATTGTTTCAATAAAAAAAATAATTAAAACTATTATCAATTTCGAAATTCAGCTCTTAATAAATATCGTTTATTGTCACAACAAACGATTTATTAAAATTGAATAGCTAAAATTTATTGTTTCAATTTAAAAAAAAATTAAAAACAATAACTCGTTTATCAATTTTAAAATTCAGCTCTTAATAAATTTCGTTTACTGTCGCAACAAACGATTTATTAAATTTTAAAAACTAAAATTTATTGTTTCATCTAAAAAAATTATAAAAACAATAAGCCGTTTATCAATTTTAGAATTAAACTCTTAATAAATATCGTTTATTATCACAACAAACGATTTATTAAATTTTAATAACTAACATTTATTTTTTCAATAAAAAAAAAAATAAAACTATTAACCATTTATCAATTTCGAAATTCAGCCCTTAATAAATGTCGTTTACTGTCACAACAAACGATTTATTAAATTTGAATAGCAAAAATTTATTATTTCAATTTAAAAAAAAAAAACTAAAAATAATAAACCGTTTATCAATTTTAAAATTCAGCTCTTAATAATAACGTTTATTATCACAACAAACGATTTATTAAATTTTTATAATTTAAATCTACTGTTTCATTTAAAAAAATTATAAAAACAATTAACCGTTTATCAATTTTAGAATTAAACTCTTAATAAATGTCATTTATTATCACAACAAACGATTTATTAAATTTTAATAACTCAAATTTATTGTTTCAATAAAAAAAAATAATTAAAACTATTAACCGTTTATCAATTTCGAAATTTAGCTCTTAATAAATGTCGTTTATTGTCACAACAAACGATTTATTAAATTTGAATAGCTAAAATTTATTGTTTCAATAAAAAAAAACATTAAAAACTATAACCCGTTTATCAATTTTAAAATTCAGCTCTTAATAAATTTCGTTTACTGTCGCAACAAACGATTTATTAAATTTTAATAACTAAAATTTATTGTTTCATTTAAAAAAATTATAAAAACAATAAACCGGTTATCAATTTTAGAATTAAACTCTTAATAAATGTCGTTTATTATCACAACAAACGATTTATTAAATTTTAATAACTCAAATTTATTGTTTCAATAAAAAAAATAATTAAAACTATTAACCGTTTATCAATTTCAAAATTCAGCTCTTAATAAATGTCGTTTATTGTCACAACGAACGATTTATTAAATTTTAATAACTAAAATTTATTGTTTCAATTAAGAAAATTGAAAAAAACAATAAACCGTTTATCAATTTTAAAATTTAGCTCTCAATAAATTTAATTTATTATCACAATAAACGATTTATTAAATTCATTAAAAAAAGTTTATTGTGACAAGTAACAAGTTTATTGAAACAATAACTCATTGCTTATTTTGAAGAATTTTCAATCGCAAAACGGCTGTTTATTGTAATAATAAACGATTTGTTAATTTTAATAACCAAAATACCCCTATAAACGGTCAATAAACGGAATTGATAAACGGTGATTAAATTTTCAAGATTTTTTTAATAAACCGTTTATTGTTACAATAAAAAGTTTATTGTGACAATAAATATCCACTCAATAAACGCCGTTTGTTAAAATTCTGAAAATTTTTTGGTTCAGTGTAGAGGTGGACAGCGTAAACGGTGGCGCACGCAAGTGGAAGAGGACCTCAACCAACTTGGCGTGCGAAACTGGAGACAGCTAGCTAGAAACCGAGCCGGCTGGAAGAAGCTTGTTGGTTGAAACCCTGGTCCACCCCGGACTGTAGCGCCACCTTAAGTAAGTAAGTAAGTAATGAAACAACCTCTCTGCAATCAAAAAGAGGATACTTATCAAAATGCCCCAAAGCAATTTCTTCAAGTTTTGACCTTAACAAAATTATTAATCTCAATAACCTTCAAATTGTACATCTAAAAGAATATATTCCATACCCCAGCTTCAGTTTAATTTAAAGACGAATGTTGGATGTTAACATATCTTAAACGCGATTCCCAGAACTTAATTTTTGTTTGTTGTTTCAACAGATTTGTGAACTTTGTTATTTTGTTTGCCTTCTTATTTTAATTATGGTTTTCTTAGAAACAGAATGAAAAGTTACTGTCACGCTGATAATTTTAATGTTTTATAAGCAAATTCCGCCCAAGTCAATTAAACTCATACTATTAGTAGGTGCCAGTAAATTATTCAAAAATTAATAAAAAAAACGTTCAAATATCCGTCCAATTTTGAATGGCTCTCCGGCATAGATCCGGTTGATTTTGAGCGATGTGATGACCTGGGTCATGTTGACCTTGAAGGCACCGGGCGACTGCTGTTTCTTGGCATAGTTTTGTGACTTCAGAAAATACGACAGGAAATATTCTAAAAGGGTCAAATCGCCCAATCTTGATGGTCCCAAATTCACGTCACCTCCGCAAGAAATAACCGTCTTTTGTGATAAAAGCTGTGTGATACGAAGTGTTCACATCCATATCATTCAATTTGAGCCAAAAGAAATTGTTTATCATAAATCGGTACGGGTATCCGTATACTGAATTGACGGAATTGACTGCCTTGGATTTTCTGGCACACTCTCATGGGCAGTGGTGATATTTTCAGCAGATCCTGCATTTCTTTGACGTTCGGCTGTTGGCTGATTGTTCAATGAACCGGTGGACCTGAAATTTAGTTTAATATCCGACTGAAAAGGACCATCATGCTGCACATGTTTTCCACAAGAGAACACCTATTTTGATAGTAAAAGTTTTATAATTTGGACGTGTTTCTAAATTGTGTAATTTTTCATGCTGATTTAGCATCAGTAACTTAATAATAACTTACAAATTTGACAGACGTCGGACCCTCCTTGTTGCCACAGACTGTCATCATCAATCCGTCCCTATTGGAAAACCCTTTACTTGTGCAAAATTAAAGATTTTCCATTAACTCTAAACTTTCACCGAAATTCGGAGTAAAAGACTGTTACAAAAAATTACAAAAAAAAAAATTAAAAAAAGTGCTGTAGTAATAAACACGAAAATATCCAATATTTGTCAAAATACAAAATTTTATTCTAACTTGTAAAGGGTTGTTGGGACTCGGCTACCATATCACAAGGGCAAAAAAGTGATATATTCAAGTCCCTCTGTACATCACACGTCAAACTAAATTAGCTACCAAATGTTGCTGATTGAAGTGGAAAATAAAAACTAGATTAGTTGATGCATGAGAGTGAAGTTATTTTCAGGATCAAACGAGTAAGTGATGAAAAGAGATAAACCTAGCTAAAACTATACATACATACATACTATGCAGCATGAGTGTATGTGCTCGAAAAGTTTGTTGTGTAGCAAATCATGTTTCAATCTGCCATCATCATCGTCCATCCGTATCGCAATGGCTTTCGAAAAAATCATCTAAAGTCATTAATTTCATATTAATTCTACATCTATTGACAGGACATCCACCCCCATCCCCATATCCACAGTTTTCAACCCGAAGTACATTTATGTGTGGAATCAAAACCAGGGCATCTCTCATGCACGTTCCTTCGTCATTTCTTCTCACATTTTCATAGAGTTCCTCGGTTATATTAAAGACCAAAAATGGGTAATGGACTTCCTTGTGCCGTTCGTCTGTCCGTCCATCCGTCGTAGTAGTCTCCGTTCCGTTGTCGTCGTCGTCTTTGTCGTCATCATTTAGAAATAAGATGAAGTAGATTGGGTGATGGTTTTGGAGGGATGGTAAGTGGAGACTATATATACTCTGTAAGAATGTGATAATGTGATACATGTGTGTTTGTGGGGGTGTGACGGTACGCGTCCACTGCTATCTGGGCCACACTAGGATTCTTTCCTCATTCCCAATAACAATAAGCTTTGAAAAGTGGAAGAGATTAATGGTCACTAAAGGAAGTGAAGAAAAAAGGCAATAACTATAGCTCGATGGTCAGCAGAAGAAGAATGTCCGAGCGAAGGACGCATCAGGAGCAATAGAAAAAGAAAGCAAAAGAATGAAAAAAAAAAAAAAAAAATATCGGAACCGAAGAAGCATTAGGTGCATGATATGGTGAGGCCATGTATCAATGCAAAAAGATATCTTGGGAGAAATGAAAGTAAGTTTTATAGCCGTTCCCGAGTGGAAAAGCTGCTCTGTTAGTTCCCCGCGCTGAGGTATTTACTGAGGCGGAAGTTATAACCTTGTCCAATAGTTCGAGTTCCTCCGACACTGCTAACTCAAACACCATCAACCCCACCGCTTTTGCTGACCTCTAGAGTGCTAGCTGATGATACTTTAGTGGACGATGGACGCGCTAGAGAGGTCAAAGGAGGAAATACCCTTAATAAATGATGCCGCAACTTACTTATCGTATAGTCGTCGTCGTCGCCTGTTTGTTAATATAATGGATCTCTAATGTACTGCTAGTTGTTTTTTTTTTCTTTGCGTGAGTATGAGTTTTATGTGTTAGGATAAATAGGTGCCTGGTTATTAAGGACAGGAATGATATATTACAGAGGTATCTGTTAATTATCTGAGTTGTTGTTTTAAGTGGAAGTGCTTATGATTAAATACAATTCTGCGAAATTTCTGGAATAAATACTAACATTTCATTTGTGTCAGAATTCAAGTGATGGTTACAAAGACTGGAAATGGTGTACAAACTAAAATGGCTGGTTATAAATCAAGCTCTATTTTAACAACCGTTACGATTGAGTAAAAGGAAAATATACAATTCAATGCAGATAATAATAAAAACAAAAAAAACGAGCAAAAATGATTAATGTAATGTGATTTAAATTGAAGTTGTTAAACTTCCAGAAGTTCAAGGTCGGTCAGAATAATAAACAAATACATATAAATAATGTAGTAGGTACATACCTCGTGGCATGATGGTTAGTGCGTAGGACTGTCATGCCGAAGGTGTGGGTTCGATTCCCAGCCGTGCCACCTAAAAACAGAAATGTTTTATCCGAGGTAATTCCTCTTGCGAGGAACTGACAAATCCTCCAAGAGTATACTTGTCATGAAAAAGTGCTTCTCATATAGCCGTTCGGACTCGGCAAAAAACTGTAGGTCCCCTCCATTCCTGCCAACAACACGCACACAGAAATGGTTGAGAGTTGTAAGTCACTAGGCCCTGGTTCTCCACGAGCTGTTGCGCCACCCATTTTTTTTTTTATATATATATAATTAATAAAATAGAATGGTAGTTTATTCGTGCAGTAGAATAAAATTGCATATTGAAAAGGTGCCTCCCACATTATGTCAAATGATGATTCTAAATAGCCTGTCTAGAAGCATCACTAAGCTTGGGAGGCACTTCTGCTCCATAAAGCTTTTTAAAGATTCCTTGAAAAGGAGTAAGTGTGAAGTAAAACCAGAACATTATAATACGATTTTCATTAATGTAGATGTAATTTTTATTTTCTATTTTATGAAAAAAATATTATTTTAATTATTTTTATTATTATTATTTATACTTTCCCGTTCAATTGAATAGGTTCAAAATTTTCGAGTGCGATTTATCGTTATAACTCTGAACTATGTGAAGTAAATAAATTTTTGAAAATGGCATTAAAAAAAGCATCCAATTGAGGAGAGAATAAGAAAACACACAATATCAAACTAACCATCATTACACGTTATATTATCATTTCTTTAAATTCATATTGAAATCGTAGCAGTTTTTTTTTCGTTTATTTGAATAGGTGGACCGTCTTCATAATCACTTTTGCTTTGAATTAGTTGAAGGTCAGACCTTTTAAAGCTATTTTTGGGCTTTATATCATAGTTTCTTTGATAAGACACAAGAAAATTGAGAAAAAAACGCAGAATGGGTGGAGGAAAAGCTCTTTTCGCGGCTGAGCACGCGCAAATTTATTGTTTTCAAGATAAATGACTAACGGGACATCAAATTTCGGAAAAAACTTACAGAATCTATCCTTTGATCTATAATTATCTGAGAAATAAACAAAAAGATGGTGTCGATATGAAAGGATGCAAATAACCTGCTACCTCCGCAAGTGATAGGCGAAAAAGTCTGAGGGTTGCGTCTAATTCGTCGGTTTAAATGGCTAAAACAAGGGAAGAAGCTAGGTTCAGTGCCAGTATTTCAGCAGTCGAGCGTATTATTAAAAGTTCTGCATACCGAAAAAGAAGAAAATAAATTAAACCACACCTAAACGAAGTTAGCAAAAACAAAAAAAACAAACCGAATGCAGTTTTGTAAGCTTCATAAGACTTGAAAGAATAAGTGGCGGAAAGTCGTGTTTTCTAATGAAAAAGGGATTAAATTCAACGGAATTGATGGATTCAAATTGTATTTCCATGAATGAGCGTTTGTGTGTAACTAAACCATAGTCATACTAATAGTTCAAAAATGTGGGGTTAAAGTTCTTTTCCTTGAATTCTCAAATTGTAACTTCTTTCAACTAAGCGGTGGTTTATTTTATTTTGTTCTTCTTTTTTGGTATGAAAAACTTTATATTACACTCTAGACTGTAGAAATACCCGCACTAAACCTAGCTTATTCCCTTATTTAAGCCATTTAAACCGACAAATAAGATCCAACCCTCAGAATTTTTCGTCTATAGCTTGCGGAGGCAGCAGTTTTTTTTATACATTCTTTTCATATTGACACCATCTTTTTGATTACTTCTCTGATAAATATAGATCAAAGAATGGATTCTATAAGTTTTTTCCGAAATTTGATGTCCCGTTAGTCATTTATCATAAAAACAATAAATTTGCGAGTACTCAGCCGCGAAAAGAGTTTTTCCTCCACCCATTCTACGTTTGTTCTCAATTTGCTTGGGTCTTATAAAAGAAACCATGATATAAAGCCCAAAAATAGCTTTAAAAGGTCTGACCTTCAACTAATTCAAAGCAAAAGTGATTATAAAGACAGTGCACCTATTAGTGGGGCTGTTAGTGAGACCAATCTTTCATTTTGACCTGACGGGTTGAGCTTTACTACACTAATAGTTCATGTCCTAACTTTACTTTTAAGAAGTTTTGCCAAGATGGCAACACTGTCAGAATGACAAGAGAAGGGTTGCCACAGTTCCGAAATGTTGCTTATAAATCGAAAACCAAGGGTCGGACGATGAACTAAGAACTCCCGTTAGATTCAGCACCCTTGAAACCATAGGACCACATTATTATTTTCCTCCCACCCCTCCCCTTGCACGAAGGGGGTGGAAAAAAGTCGTTTTGGAAACAAAATTTGAAAAGCCAAAAAAAGTAAGAAAAATATTTTTATTAATAAAATTAAAAGATGGTGTCAACGCAGAATTTCCACACCCAGAGTTGACTAAAACCCTACTTCGGTTTTTTTAAAAAGCCACTTTCAAAGGAGGGGGGATATGAAAGATTAACAAACTTTAATATTTATCTTGGAATAATATAGGCATATGACACATGTTTCAAGGGTATTTTTTAATGCCCAATCTTACTAAATTAAAATGAACTCGATATAACTACCTTCAAAAAAGTTATAGCCTTCTTCATAAATGATGACCGAATTATTAGTGAAAAACGTAAAATATTACCAAATTTAAACAGCATTGACACGAAACCTGGTCCACATATTTTATTTGTCTTAAGCAACAACAATCAAAGGAGTCTACAAAAATATTTGTAGCGAAAAGGTGTTTCTTTCAATGAACTAGAAAAATTTTGAACTACTACCATGAAACCCCTCCCAAAACCGGTTCGTTGATGAAAGTTGGTGAAAATGTTTGATTAATCATCGGAACCAAGAATCAAAAATGACCATTCAAATATCCATGGTCTGAGGGTCTCTTAAGAGAGGTAGTGTCGTACCTATCCTAGTCAAAAAATACAATTATTTACAGACATTAACTCTTTAAAAGCAAGATAACTTTTAATATTATTGGATTCAGCATAAAAAAATACCTTAAAATCATGTACCATATTACCTGTATGTATCTTGGTTTCAAAAACATAAAAATGTTCGGCCAAAAACTTTGCTTCTCATTCCCTATTGAAAAACACCCTCTGACAGTTTATATTTGTTTCGTCTTTTTTTTTTTTTTTTTGTCTGTGGGTAGGTGCAAAACCTGCATCAGGCTCTATGAGGACCGGAAAACGCGTGCTCATAGAAGTGTGAGATTCTTACTACACTAAAACCACCTCCACTTCCCGATTGCAACTAAGTTGAAACTTATCTAGCAATTTATTTTTAACGAAGTTAAGTAACGTGTTGCAGGTAACTTTCCGGTGAAAGTTTCTGCTTATTCCGCGATTTTATAGCGGTTTTGTGTTCACCGCACCAAGTCGGAAGGTTTTGTTCTTTGCAGACGGCGTACTAAATTCGACTCGTCAAGAATGTCAATAATCGTTGGATTAGCGTGATCTAGTAGCCGATTTCTATGTTTTCGCGCGAAACTCTCAATTTCGTCTCGAACCGTAGGAATCCCGAGATCCCTGTGAAGATCTTCGTTTCTTATATACCATGGTGCATTTACAAATGACCTAAGCAATTTATTTTCAAACGTTTGTAAGATATTTAAATTTGTATCGCAGGTACAACCCCAGAGTTGTATACCATAAGTCCAGACAGGTTTAAGTACCTGCCTGTATAAAATCAACTTACTATCAATACTAACCGTGGAATATTTACCGAGTAGCCAGTTCATATCTCTTAATTTACTTTTTAATTCTTCGCATTTCTTTTTTACGTGCGGCTTCCATTTTAATTTCGCGTCTAGAGTCATTCCCAGATATTTTGCCTCATTCGCAAATGGTACACGACCGGTATTAAGAAAGACGGGCAATCTATTTATTTTTTATACGTAAAGTCCACGTGGACTGACTTTTGTTCATTGAGCGCTATTCGCCATGTTTTTGTCCACTCATTAACATTATTAAGAGCATTTTGTAATTTAATCGTAGCTTCGTTAATCGTTTTGCCTACTGCTAGTATTGCAGTATCATCAGCAAACTTTGCTACGATAGTGTCTTCTGTTTGAGGTATATCACGTGTAAATAGAAGGTACAGAATTGGACCTAAAACACTACCTTGTGGTACCCCAGCCACTATTTCTTTGAAATTAGAATATTCATTTCCGTGTCTTACACGAAAAAGTCTGTTTTCTAGATATTCGTTTAGAATTTTATAAAGTCCTTCAGGCAGAACTTGTCTTAATTTGAATTTGGGGCCTTCGTGCCACACCTTGTCAAACGCTTGCGACACATCCAAAAAGACCGTCGAACAGATTTTCTTTTCTTCAAGAGAATGCTTTCTTCTAAATCCGAACTGATGTTCAGGTATTAATTGTTTTTCTTCTATTATCGGCTGCAGGCGAAAGAGTAGTATTCTTTCAAAAACTTTTGATATTACAGGAAGAAGCGAAATCGGTCTGTAAGACTTCTTTTCATGAGATGGTTTGCCAGGTTTCAAAACCATTATTACTTCCGCAACATTCCATTGGCTCGGAACATATTCTAACCTAAGGGCGGCATTAATTATATAAAGAAGATTGATCAAACCTTTACGAGGAAGCATTTTTAGAATTTCTGCCGTGATTAAGTCATAACCTGGAGCTTTATTGGACTTAAGCTTCTTTAGTTTGAACCAATTTTCATTAACGTTCCAGTTCCGGGGGGGGGGGGGGGGTATTAGTTCAAAAATTTTCAATTTCAATGAAAAAAACACCCGATCACTATAATTATTTTTGTAGAATCTTTTGATTCTTGTTGCTTATGACAAAGGAAATATGTGGACCAAGTTTCGTGTCAATGCTTTTGAAATTTGGTAATATTTTACGTTTTTCACTAATAATTCGGTATTCATTTATGAAGAAAGCTATAACTTTTTTGAAGGTAGTTGTATCGAGTCCATTCTGATTTAGTAAGATTGGGCATTAAAAAATACCCTTAAAACATGTGTCATAAGCTTATATTACTCCAAGATAAATATTTAAGTTTGTTAATCTTTCATATCCCCCCTCCCCAACACTTAGAAAGTGGTTTTCTAAAAAAACCAAAGTAGGTTTTTAGTCAACTCTGGATGTAATATAGTAGGTAGATTGTGAAGTTCTACGTGGACACCATCTTTAAATTTTATTTATACAAATATTTTTCTAACTTTTCTTGGCTTATCAAATTTTGTTTCCAAAACGACTTTTTTCCACCTCCTTCGTGCAAGGGGAGGGGTGGGAGAAAAACAATAATGTGGTCCTATGGTTTCAAGGGTGCTGAATCCAACGGGAGCACTCGGGTCATCGTCCGACCCTTGGTTTTTAATCTATAAGCAACATTCCGGAATTGTGGCAACCCTTCTCTAATCCTTCTGACAGTGTTGCCACCTTGGCAACACTTCTTAAAAGTAAAGTTAGGACATGAACTATTAGTGTAGTAAAGCTCAACCTGTCAGGTTGAAATGAAAGGTATGTCCTCATATCGTGCACTAACGCCCCTACTATATTCAAATAAACGAACAAAAGTGATACGATTTCAATATGAATTTAAAGAAATGATAATAAAACGTGTAATGATGGTAAGTTTGATATTGTGTGTTTTCTTATTCTCTCCTCAATTGGATGCTTTCTCTAATGCCATTTTCAAAAATTCATTTATTCCACATAGTTCGGAGTTATAACGGTAAATCGCGAGCTAAAATTTTGAACCTATTCAATTGAACGGGAGTGTATGTATTATAAAATGCTGACCTGATAGATGCATAACAATTTAATTTTTTTTCTAAATTTTATGATCGTTCACTTGATGAAGTTAAGTATTTTCTAAGAAAACTCAGTACAAACGAACTATTTCATAGAGACATAAGGCGTTTTTTATTGGTAACTTATGGATAGCGCAGCAATGCGAGTCCGAATAAAACGTATATTCACTTTTATATCCACTCTTAATTGAAATCCCAAAGTTGGTATCTGTGGCATTAAAATTGTCAAAATCAGCTGTTATTGAAAAAAATAATATTTAGAAACAAAAATGGATTTTAAATGGTTCCAAATGGCGTTTGTTCGAATTTGCATTACTGCACCTATGATAAATGTCTTGCTTATATAATTTTCTTTCAATTTTTTGCCCTTTTACACTATGATGTATCCTAATTAGTTGATTATAGTCGAAAACAAACAAATGAAATCATTCCTATATCCAATTCACAATTAAAAAAGCTAAGGGATGTGTTGGAAAAGTATTGCTTTTTGTATTTCAAGTTGAATAAAGGGCTATGCACATGGGAATGACCAACGAATGTCGAATAAACGAACAAAATGGGATTTAAAACATTTTTAAACCTAAATTCTTCAAAATTGTAGAAATTTTATTAACGTTAATGTTGAGGTATGTACTAAAATTTGCATTTTAATTGCCAAAATAAAAGAAATTTGAGTTAACAAATTGTTCCTCGCAAATTACAATCTCAAAAACCAAACAGATGATTATTCGTTTATGCTGGGTATTTTAAAAACTGTCCAAACTTATGTCACAAAACTGCCTTTTACCCGATTCTTATTAAGTCTTAAATATTAAAGGTTAGGTCAAATAGAGCGCGGTCCAGTGGGATTGTCAAAACTTTACTGGGAAAGTTTGCAATCAAATTCCTCAAATAATTACAATACATATACAATGAAGAATGAACTTGCTAATCCTGGCCTGGCCAGTTTTACGACTTAACATCAGATTGCCATTAATTTTTTGTGTGTGAATGTTTAAACATATGTCATCATGGCAATCCATAATTATGCAGAAATAAATCTAGCCACTATGTGTAATAAAACTGGGGTTTATAGCTTTGTCTTTAAGTTTTACTAAAATTGCTTTCTTTTTTCAAATGCCTCTTAGTCCCTTAACATCTTTTCTTAACTCTCCTTTAATCGAATTTCATTTTCTTGATAGAAATAGAATTTCAGACTCTTACTTGACAAGTAACAAACATAGTCCACGTACCTACATTTGTATAATTTACAGTACATTTAGTGAGAGTGTTTACCAGAAAGTACCCACCAATGATTTCTATTAGAAATGAAGTGATAGTTATTTGTCTGTAAAGAAAGTAAATGTAAGAGTCATTGCATGGAATATTTACGATGATCGTCTAATCGTATCTTAATATTCCAAGCCACCTAGTGGTGACTAGTAAAAATAAAGCATAAATAAAACGAACACATCCTTATATGATCAAGGTCTGCCAACCTTCACGTAGGAAATATTTTTCTGCAAGCCCAAGTGTTGTTCTATTCCAAACATTCCACAAATCTTATCTGCACTATTATATGCACTATTTTTTACTGACTAACTTATCCACACTATTCGATTGTTGTTGTTTACTGTGTTAACCGTTTGCTGCGCTGCCTATACACTTACCAATAAAAAACGCCTATAGATAACCCAAATTATGATATTACTTTCAACATGTATTTTTACAAACTAACATGCGTTTGCCTGTGAACTTCGTACCTTCGTCCACCTCCTTTTTTTTATAGAAAGATGACAAATGAGAGAAAGCCTCGTGTACTCTGCAAATCATCTTTAGCTGTCTGAACAAATTCATCGAAGAAGCCTTTTCTCATATAATTTTTTTTTTTTATTGAAGATATTAGAAGGAAGTAACATCTGAATTAAGCCACCGTGAATTTTTCTAAAACACAATAATATTTCAACTGATATAAACCTATACTTAAATAAAAATTATAGTATTAGGTTTGTTAATATAGTAAAATGTATTAAAGATTTGGAAAATATTAATAAAAGCCCAAAAGCTCTATACATTTTTGTCACCCCTTATGAAAAACCCACTGTATAGATTTACCTATATTTTTAAATTTAAGTTTTTTCTTGTATTTTTTTTTCAACTGCATTTCAAATAGCTAACTGCATCTTTGTTTTCTACTTTCAGGTAAATTTTCATCATACGGTGACGAAAACGTAAAGTGGTAAAGATAATCTTTTTCGCTTCAAGAACAAACAAATAAACTTGTAAGCTATTAAATCTAATGGGGGCATATTCATAGATATTGTCTAAGGTGATGTCAGGCAAAACTGGAGACATTCTTATTGAAATTTCATCAGGTAAACTGCAGTTTTGCCTAGCAACAACTTAAATCATATCTCTGATGTTTAAAAATTTAATCGTTACCTAAATATCCATTAGTAGATGACTCGGTGAACTTCCACCTAAAATTGATTGATTTGTAATTATTCATTGGATGAGGCCAGCGAACGTTTTATGATTTGATTAAGACCAATTTTCATAAAAACCCTCGCGACCACGGCCACTAGTAAAGATTGTATATTTTCTTATTTAAGCATAGTTGCCCGTGCTTACCTTACTTCAGAATTAGAATGTTTTTAGTGCGACATTTGTAATACTTCCTTTTTTCATTCTTAAAATTTTTACTTACGATATATGGGTAGGTATACTATTTATATGGCAAGTTATGCTTTCATAAAAAAAGATTGAACTTGAGATTTTGATCAGACTTGTCATTACCATTATAGAGAAGATGAAAAAAGTGGGTTTCAGAATTCTGTCTGTCTGTTTGTTTGCAGCCTGAACGGCTGGATTGATTTTCTTAAAACTTGGTAGATACTCATTTTTGGTGATTCTGCCCACACATTTTTCTCATCCTTTTTTTAAAGCAAAAATAACGAACTGCCATATAATTTTTTTTTAGCATTTTATATAATCGTTTTTTTTTTTAAATGCCTTCAAAACTTTTTTTTTTAATTCAATAAATAACGTTTTACGGCTACCTTTGGCTGGGAATTCATTTTTCAAAAAATGGTTATTAATGGTACCTCCCATGGTACCATTTTTTGTTTTTTATTTTCAATTTCCAATTTTCTTCAAAACGGTAAGACTGATTTCGATACTTTTTTTTATACAAAAGCTTCCAAAAAATTATGAATAGTATTGTGTACCAAAATTTTTGGAAAAATATTATTTGAATTTTTCAAAAATGTTTCAATTTTTTATTTTTGAAAATAAAATATTTCGTAAGCGACATGATTGATTATTTTGAAAGTCGATACTTAATACTCCCTAAAATATTTTAAGAAAAAATGTCACTTTTATGGAAAAATAACGGTACCTTCCATACAAAAGTTAAAAAATCAATGAAGACAATATTATGTTTTTTCTTAATTTCTCAAAAACTAAGAAAGATTTTTACATTTGGTTTTCGGTAATGGACTAAACAACAATGAAGGCACTGAATACTAAACACAAAAATAGCACTTAATCACGTAAAATTTTGAAAAATATCAAATGCACGGTAGTGCCCAGCCAAGTTCGCGGCACTACACCCTTTTAACAGGAACAAACTCAGGCGATTTTCAACCCCCCTCTAACTTCAGTACCAATAAAGTCAGAAACTCCAAATTAACAGAATTTGCTAAGCTGATCAAACACAGGTGTTTCACCAAATTTCATCTCTTTTGCATTAGTAATTTCCGAGATATAGGACTTCAAAAATCGCAAATCTGCAATTTTCTATTCAGGGGGCGTGGCATCCACCCACTTTCTTAAAAATTGTTATAAATTATATGGAGCACTTCCGATTGTTGTAGAACGATGAAAATTGGTAGATCAGTAGTGCTTAAAGTACTGAAAGAGAAAAAAATTTAAAAATTGGAATTTTTCATTCAGGGGGCGTGTCTTCCACCCACATTCTTAAAAATTTTTGTAAATTCTATGGAGCACTTCCGATTGTTGTAGATCGATGAATATTGGTAGATAGGTAGGGTTTAAGGTACTTTAAATCGAAAATTTGGAATTTTTCGTTAAGGGGGCGTGGCATCCACCTACTTTCTCAGAATTTATATTATTTATATGAAGCCCTTTTGGCTGTCGTAGAATTATGAAACTTTGCAGAGCGGAAGGGCTTGATGTTCACCTGGCAAAATAAAATCTTTTCAAAAAGGAGTGAAATCACAACAAAAACATAAATGTAAAAAAAGAGAGCCAAGTTCTTATATGTACAAGAAACCTGTGCGTAAAAAGTCAGCAAAAAAAGTAATGAGATCTAAAATATATGCCAAGTTTTCAGTTCATGAAGTTTATCTATTATCAAATATCTTAAGTAGAGTAATACAGAAACAACTCCAAATTATGACAGAAATTTGGTATTTAATGATTACTGATTAAAATTTGGTGGATTTACTTGGCAATTTTTCTCTTAATTACTTACTTAACCACAAATTCTATATGTATGAAAACTGGACCAATGAACCCACCAAATTTTTATCAGTAATCATTAAATACCAAATTTCAGTCAAAATTTGGAGCTGTTTCTGTATTACTCTACTTAAGATATTTGATAATAGATAAACTTCATGAACTGAAAACTTGGCATATATTTTAGATCTCATTACTTTTTTTGCTGACTTTTTACGCACAGGTTTCTTGTACATATAAGAACTTGGCTCTCTTTTTTACATTTATGTTTTTAACTAACTCAAAACTCAAAAGAAAGCAAAATTTAAAATAAACCCTTTACAAAGCTAGGATTAAAATAAAATTGCTGTAAGGCCATATTTGAACTTTAATTGAAATTTTATTTTGTTGTTTTTACCCCAATTTACCAATATTGGTTGTAGAGCTATCCTAAGCTTTCAGAATTATAAAGGACCAACCTGTGGTCTACGAGATAAGCCCACACATACAAATAACAAAGTCAGTTTTCCGGTACCCAGTGACATGCACCAATGCACCTCAAATGATTGAACATTTTTTCATAATGCCTTCCAGGAATACTCTCGGAACATGACGGTTTTGAGTTCCGCGTTCAATAGTATGCTAATGAACAATCTTGTATGCCGTCATCAATTTATCCATTATAATTTGAACTCGTACATTAGTTCCATCAATAAATATTTAACAAAATATTTACGAATTTATTATTCGGTATTTGTAAGTAAATAATTTTGCCCCCAATTTTTAATTTAATTTTAATAAAATTTAATTTTAATAATATAATATGACGGAAATTCACCTTAGTATATTTTTTTAATGTTCAAAATTATACCATTCCTACGGGTTTTCAGATTTTTTCTTTGAGTACAAAAAAGACAAAAAGATGTAATTTTTATGTGCAAATAATTTTGCCGGCGACTGTATGTATATTAGAGTGGTCCTTAAATCAGACATTGTTTTGGATAGCCCTAATTCAGTTCAAAAAGTGTTGCTTTGTAGATTTTTGGAAAGCCAGAAGTTCATTTATATATTTATTTAAATTTTTTTAACGACCACCCTAATATACATGGTATAAGACCCTTTTTCAATATGTTCAATGATTGGCCTTGTTCATATTTTTAAAGCTTGAGATCTGTAACTGATGGCAAGTTAATTTATCTCCAAAATTATTAAAACTACTTTTGTTTTCGAAAGTAAATAAATTCAAAATATACCAATTTCCTATCAGTCAATGAAGATAATTGAAAGTCTCTCCGAGTTACAACTACTTACTTTCAGATGAATCGCCTTAAAATTACTTATTCCCACATTGAAATTGTTCCTGTTGTATTCAACAATTTACTATTGTTTCGTTATGCACTAAAAAATTAAAGAACTTTCAAGAATCAAACTTCATTTTTACTCAAATCTTAAGTGCACAAAAAATCTCCCTAGTAGTAAAACTTTGCCACATAGTTTGGTTGTTGTATGTACGAGTGTATAAATATTGTAACAAAATAAATCTTCTTGGTTTTGGTTCTAGACAAAATGTATGTCATGAGCACGACCCAGTTAATCGAAAAGACCAGAGTTAAAGGTTACTGGTTGTTTTTCTTTTTCTCTAAGAAAAGAAAAAAATAGTCCCGCTAATTAAAAAATCAGATTAGCATTATAGTCATCCTATATCAACCAAATATGACTGTATAGGAACTCTGAAAAATTGTCTTTATATAAAAGAACTTTATTACTCTTGCTCTGCTTTAACTCGTTTTCTCTTTCTTTCATATCCCATTAGCACTTTTTTAAGAAATGCATTTTGAATGTTAAATATTTTTCTTCACAACAACAAAAATAAAAAAAAAAAACAAATTTAACTTAACTTGCCACTATTTTCACAAAAATAAAGAAATGGCAAGAAAGAAAAATATAATTAAATTAAAAGCAAAGTATCCTTCTCAGTAGCAACGCTGACCTTCCTCTGAGCACGAAAAATGTTTCCAATTTTTTTTTTCGAAAACGGAAATCAAAAGAAGAAAAACAAAAAAAATATCGTACAACTTTAAATAAATAAATTTAAACATAATAAAAATAAAAAAAAAGAAAAATAAGAAATCCCACCGAGGACCGAAGGAATCATCCCTTCTCTATTATTTTTTTTAGCATTCTCGTTTTGATTCTTTAGCTGTGCTACTGTGTGTGTAATGGCTAGTGAAGTGTGCTTAATGAACTTCCGCCCTGAGGAAATTTCATAACAAATTTTTTGCTCAAAAAGGGAGAACATGATTTCATAAATTAAAGAAATGCCATCACCAAAATACAAAGGAAAATAATATAAAAAAAGGAAAATAGGAAAAAATGAGGAAAACCAAAAAGAAAAGAAAACCACGAAGTTTAATTATTAGCGTTGCTCTTGCGATGACATTTATATGACCACATCGAAGGACAAAAAGGATAAGGATGGTTGAGAATTCGCATGGTTTCTTTTTAGATCCTGCTAGGAAATTACATCGCTTTGTTGACATGTATAATGGGAACCTTTCTTGCATATACCCAGGTTTGGGTAGCCTCGTCGACGCCCCGCCCGCCAGCCGTCGCCAACTCGTCGCCTGCCAGGACCCAATGTGCCTAGGATAGAAATGATTTTCTCAAACGATTGCATTTAACGACAGGAGTCGTTTTATTTTAAATTGCTTCAATTGTATTAAACGTATACATATGTAGATATGTATGTTAATGTTGACGATGCGGTTAAGCACCTTTGTGGTGATATGGTTGGTGATGTGCAGGCGCGGACTCGAAAGTTTAACTAATGTGGCCGGAAGGGGAATTTTCACCGGAAGTTATAGGAAAGTAATCAATCGAAAAATTTTAGTTTTGGCTTTTAATAAGTGATTCATTGATTTGTGATTTTACACTTCTATCAGTTTGAGTAAAAGCCATTTTTATGTCAAAGTATTATAAACTTAAAACAGGGATCTCTATACATAGTGTTTCATTTATACATAATGCATAATTTTATATATAGGTACTTTTGTATTATATTCTATATATGCATACTGAACTTCCAAAGAAAGAAAATAACCAGTTGAAATTTGCTAAGAGGTACCTTAGTCTCTCATCCCTCCCCTTTTTGAACCGCTCCTGGTTATGCAAATAGGAAAGACCTTGTGTTGGGATCAAAGTTCAAAGTATAGGAACAGGTACATTTGACAGAATGATGTTGGTATGTTCTTTAATTTTGCGGGAGATTTTAATTAGTAGATTACATTGAGTCGGTTTATTACCATCCGAGTGTTGTAGAGTAGGTATATGTACAACACATAAAGGAAAGGTAATACCTATAGAGTTCAAATTGCTTGTTACTATTTTGTCATTTTGTTTTGGAATTTCACACGGCTTAAGTCGAAACACAAAGTGCAAATTGCCCTTTATTTTTTAAATTGTATTTCAAAGGATGAAAGATCAACGAGCTAACTATTCTGGGTTGAATGAAATTTACCAAGTTAATAAAAAGGGATACTTGGGCACTCATTTTAGTCGTTAGAATAGGTACCGTACTCAATATAATACATTCTTTTGTTTTAATATAGCGTTGTTATATACATAAATGTTTTTAATGTTTTTTTTTGTAATCTTATCTTACTAGTATTAAAAATGTGAGGGTATATTTGTCATTCAATCACGGTGAAATTGCTGAACAGATTTGAATGAAATTTTGAGTAAAGGGCTATTTTTTTTTTGGAATAGGTTATAGAATACTTTTTTCTCACGAATTTTTCAGCTATCCTGTTACTTAAGGTCTGTGTTCACTTGAGAGTGGTTAGCTAGTAAACTCTCGAGAGTTACTCTCGGGTGGATGTCCATTTGATAGTCAGTTTTTGAGATTTTGATATTGAGAGTTCTATGTTAGAATTTTAGCAATTAATTCTCCAAAAGTACTTTCGTAAGCGTGTGTTGGATTTGTGTGTGTTCATCTCGGATAGTAATCGAAATATGTATGTGTATATTTGTAAGTGACTCCCAAAAACATCAAATGTAGAGAATAAAAAGTCAACACTCCGCGTGCAGCTCTCTGTGACTGTGTTCATTCGCGAGTTTACTCTCAAGAGCTGCTAAAAGGAATTTTTACTCTCAAATGGACACGCACCTTTACTGATGCTTTTCAATATAAAGGTACGTATCCATTTGAGAGTATTTTTTGTTGACAATTTTTCCGTTTGACATAACAGTAAAATTGGACATATCTGTTGAACCCACTTTTTGAAACGGATATAAAATTAAGAGAAGCCAGTACGTGGGCGTATGTAAGTAACACTGCCGCGAGCTATACTCTCAAGACTGTGTCAACTTAAGAGTTTGTTGCCGAGTGAAGCTAGAAGAATAGTCGCAGCATTTTTACTCCCAATTGGACACGCGCCTAAAAGAGTAAACTCCACGAGCTTCTCTCAAGATTGTGTCCACTTGCGATTTTACTCTCAAGAGCTGCTAAAAGGCTGCTCGCAGCATTAAAAAAAAAAAACAAGCTAGGGACTTATTTCATTTATTTTTGGGGCTTATTTTTTTATTTCGGTGAGGCCTTTTTTCATTGGGACATACATAATTTCCCAGCCGTGCCACCTAAAAACAGAAATGTTTTATTCGAGGTACTGCCTCTTGCGAGGAACTGACAAATCCTCCAAGAGTATACTTGTCATGAAAAAGTGCTTCTCATTTAGCCGTTCGGACTCGGCAAAAAACTGTAGGTCCCCTCCATTCCTGTCAACAAACACTCACACGGGAATGGTTGTGAGTTGTAAGTCACTAGGCCCTGGTTCTCCATGAGCTGTTGCGCCACCCAATTTATTTATTTATTTATTTACATAATTTCATTATGAAAAATTTCTCCAATTGTGGGTCTTATTTAATTTTTTCTTTTGAGGTCTAATTTACTGAGGCCTATTTTCGCGGAGCGTAGTTATCGAAATCGTTGCCATCCGAACTAGACAAAATTGATAGCTTGACAAATGAGAGACTTTCGAGTAAAATTTCAGTGTTGTCACTTTTCGGAAAAGTCCTTTTTTTATTTCAAAGGGTGGGACCTCCACTTTTTTGGTAATTTTTTAATATATTGAACATGAAAAAGTTGCGGAAACCCCTACAGATGCCAAACGAAGTTTACAAACTTGCGGAAACGCTTCCAAATGTGTTGAAGGGACGCACTCAGATACCAAACGCGTTGGGGAAGGAAGGTTGTTGTCTTAAAAGACATGTGTAGAGTAGATGCACCCTAGGGTAAAATTTCAGTGTTGCCAATTTTCAGGAACATACTTCAAAGTTTGGACCTCACATTTTTGGTAGTTTTTTTTTAATTATTTTGATCATGAAAGAGTTGCAGAAATAGCTCCAGATACCAAACGTGCTTTGGGAAAATAACGCTTGATCTCTTAAAAGATAGGTGTTGAGCAGAGACGCCTTTGAGTTAAATGTCAGTGCTGTCACTTTTCGGTAACATATAGTTGAAGTCTTAAAAGATAAGTCTTAAGTAGATGCACCTTCGGGTAAATTTTTGGTGTTGCCAAAGATGTACCTTCGGGTAAATTTTTAGTGTTGCCACTTTTTTTTATTGGAAAGCTTCATTTATTTATTTATTATTTATTTAGCTTAATACAAGCGTGCACTTAAGTGTCTACTTAATTCTAAACTTAATTCTATGGTGGGTTTTTCGTTGTTTTTTTTTTGCTTGTTTTTTTACTTTTATTTCTTTTATTATTGATCTGGGCCCGTAGGCCCACCCACCAGTTTTTTTACATAAAAAAAACTTAAAAATAAATCCTAAAAATAAATTAAAGACAAGAGGGACCTTGAATTAGGACGAGTTATAAAGAGAGGTTCGGAGTGAGGAAGAACTGATATGGAAGTCAAAGATGTCCTGTGAATTATTGGCTAGACGCAACATTCTTGAGATTGGTTCAAACCGACCATAGCTTGTGCGGTGATGAGAAAGGCGGAAGAGAGAAGTGGATCTGAGAGAACGTGGGTTAGTATTAATAGGAATCATCTCCTAAAGATAGGAAGAATCAATAGTCCCAGCGAGGAGCTGGTGCAGAAAAAGTATGTCAGCATATTATCGATGTTTTTTAAGGTTGGCAAATTGATCAATTTTAATAGATCTTCATAAGGGGGTAAGATGAGATTATCAGACCAAGGAAGACCACGGAGGGCAAATCGAAGAAACCTACGTTGCACAGCTTCAATTCTTTGGGAATGAGAGTTCTGATATGGCGACCAAACTTGGCTAGCGTATTCAAGGAGGGGTCTAACAAAAGTTATGTAGAGGGACTTAGTGACATAAGGGTTCGAGAATTCCTTAGGCCAACGTTTTATGAAGCCGAGTGAAGAATTGGCCTTGTTAATTGTATGGTCAAAATGGGCACGAAAGTTTAGCTGACTGTCGCAAATTACTCCCAAGTCTCGTATAGAACAAACAGATGGAATAGCTACATCATGAAAGTAATAGGTTCGGGAAGGTAGGGGTAATCGCTTTCGGGAGAAAGTTATGAACTGGCATTTAGCAACATTAAGTTCTAAAAAATTTTTGTCGCACCAGTTTTGGAATGAAATAAGATCGTTTTGAAGTGAAAGAGAGTCAGTGGGAGCAGAAATGACCTTAATTATTTTCATATCATCAGCGTATATGGAGAGATATGAATCATTAATTACATTGATGACGTCGTTTATTGTTAAGACAAAGATCAAAGGTCCGAGGTGACTCCCTTGAGGAACACCCGAAGTAGCATAAATGGGATCGGAGATTGAAAACATAAATATAACTCTAAATTGGCGGTTCTCTAGGTATGAACTGAGCCATAAGATGAAAAAGGGTGGAAAACCGAGGGCTCTTAGCTTAAGGTAAATAATTTGATGACATACTTTGTCAAAAGCTTTACTAAAATCTGTAGTTATAACGTCCACTTCATTTTCTCTCTCTAATGCACTTAGAGTCTTAGAAACGAATTCCGTAAGGTTTGTTGTGGTAGATCGGCCTTTTAAAAAGCCATGCTGTTGTGGAGAAAAGATAGATTTGCAGTGAAAGTAAGGAGAGTCGTACACAATACCTTCGAAAAGCTTAGGGATAGAAGAAAGTTTGGCTATGGGACGGTAATTAGCAATATCGTTCTTTACACCTTTTTTATGAACGGGAAAAATAAAAGAATCCTTCCATAATTTTGGGAATATGGCTTGAGAAAGTGAAAGGCGGAATAATGCTGCAAGTGGCTGACAGAGGGAGTTAGCACATATTTTTAAGAAGACCATCTGGACCAGGAGAGAAGTCATCCTTAAGCAAACTTATCTTTTTGATGATGACATCAACACTAATTTCAACTGTGGCAAGGTAGGTCTGTGGGGTACTTTTAAAGTAGCTAAAAAACAATGGTCAGGTTCTTGTGGGTGATCACTGTACGACTGCCTGAAAAAGTAGGCAAAAAGGTTTGTGATAATTTTAGGGTCGGCAGATGTCGTGTCCAGGAATTTAATAGCTGAGGGAAAGGGAAGTACCTCCCCTTTCGCCAATTTTCCATATAATAAGTTGCGGAATCACCTCCAGATGCCAACCAATAGATATTAAAAGAAACTATTTTGTATTAAATATTTCGTGCATATTGAAATTAAGTGTTTCATATCTATGTAGGTATGTATTCATTAATTAATTTTCAACGGGCACCTTACAACCAAGTAGTAATAAATAATGCATACATTTTGTAAAAATATTCAATAACCAGTTTTTTTTAAGCAAGACACTTCTTAGCAAACATTGTTTAATTTCGTTTTAGTCTCAAATATCTTAGAAACATAATAATCATATAGACTTCTCTATAGTGTGGGTCACGCCCAGCCTATTTTTATAGGTATCTTTTCAGATCCGTATCGTAGGAGAACCATATTCTACCCGGATTTAATTCTGCCCGATCTCACACTCACAAATTGGATACAAAAAAGTAGTATTCAGTTTGTTCGTTAGAGAACTATAAAGGAGATGAAAAAAAAAACCAGAATCGACAGAAAAAAAATCATATGCAGTTTTTGAAGGCTGAATAATTACATCAAAAATATCTAATCGTTAGATCGAAAACCATCAGGGATAATTTATGTTTAGAGATGAATAGTTCGATTTTAGATTAATGCACAATCTGTGGAAAACAGTATCTTATGAATAGTTTGCGGGAGATAATGGTTAAGAAAGTTTGGTATTTATTGTCAAATAACGGGCGATTTTTTAAGAGGTTTAGAACTTAAAAAAAAAAAAAACACACAAAATTCGAAAAAATGAATGAAATATTTATTTGAATCGATAGTTTGAACCTTGCAATTTAATGTTTAAAGATAATTTCATGCAAATGTTGACCGCGGCTACGTCTCAGGTAGCCCATCCGCTGAGTCCAATTTTGGCATACTCTTTCACACATATCGGCCGGTATCTCACGAATGAATGCATGGATGTTGGCTTCCAGTGCGTCAATCGAAGCGGGCTTGTCCCTATAGACATTAGCCTTGACATACCCCCACAAAAAATAATCTAATGGTGTCAAATCGCACGATCTAGGCGGCCAATTGACCGGCCCGAAACGTGAAATTAACTGTTCACCAAACTCGCCTCGCAATTGCGCCATTGTTTCGCGTGCTGTGTGGCATGTGGCACCGTCTTGTTGAAACCACATATCATGCAAGTCAAGAACTTCCATTTCGGGCAAAAAAAAGTTTGTTATCATCGCCTAACTGCTGGGAACGGCGCCGAATCGACATTTCGCGGTCTTCTGTCACACTAGCTGATTCGGCCGCAATATGTTCTTCACTACGCACAGTACGTTAACGTGTTGGTGGTTTAATGTCCAACAAAGTAAATTTGGTGCGAAATTTGGTCACAATCTTCCGAATAGACTGCTCAGAAGGTCGAGAATGCCGACCATAAAATGGAAGCAGCGCGCGATGAACATTTCGAACCGAGCACGAATTTTGATAGTAAAATTCAATAATTTGCAAGCGTTGTTCATTTGTAAGACGATCCATGGTTAAATTGCAAACCAAACTGAAGCTGTTTGACAGTGACACAAGGTACTAAACACACGTCAGCTGTCAAAACCAGTGTTGCCAAAACCAAACCAGCTAAAAAATCACCCGTTATAAGAATAAAACTAAAAAACGAAATTGAGCTAGCAAAAACTAAAAACTATTATAGTCTTGCAAATATATACGATTTCAAGCTATGTATATCTAGATACTTGTATTATTAGCTATGTGAAGTAGGAACAAATAATGTTAGTCATAGCAGGTCATTAATTTATTGTTTTAAGTGTTAGGTATTCATTGAATTTTTCGTTTTTCTTTCTTTTCATTGTGGTCTAAAAGCTTTGTTAGTTTTTGGATTTTTTTTTTAACTTACCTCTTGATTTTTTTTTCTGGACCATCAATTTTTTTTTTTTGATAAACTCCCATTTTCTTTTTTTTTGTTTAAATGGGTAAAAATGACAACTGCCTGAAACAAAAATCGTTGATATCTCACACACAACTTCTTTTATACAATTTAATTAGCTATCTCTTATACAAAAAAAAAAAACAACATGAAGAGGATTTTCATATATGTATATCTAAGTCGTATTTGGTGGTTCATAGCTCCTATACCAGATGGATTTCGGGGTTGCCCTTTGGGTGACGTCAATTGCTTATTATAGGGTACCCATTGGCTAACATTTCATTCTTGGTTTTTTGTTCATACATTACCTGTTAAGCTGTTAGAATTTACCTAATCTGGTTTTAGCCTTATTAAAATTTTTATATCTAAGAATTATTAAAAAAAAAAACAATAAATCACCAAACCCTTAAAAACAGTCAAAAAGAAAAACAAAAAGAGTTCAAAAAATTCACACAGGAGAGGGTTTTCAGCCCATTTTTCCCTTAAGTTACTAGTCAAATAGAATATCGAAACCGCACTCTAATTCAATTTGACTAAAAGCGTTATATCAATTCTGCAAACTAATAAAATAATAATCAAACCTAATAACGTCACCAGCAATACAAAATACTTTAACATTTTACAAACTATCATCATTAATTTAATAAAATACTGTACAAACAAATTTAGCATGTCATGTGCAAATATTTGCATGTAAAAATAAATACACGCGCTACTACTATACAGATACACTTTCGTGATGCTTGCCGTTGTTGCTAACTCCCCCCCCCCCTGAATTACTCCCTTGAGATGCACTTAATTTCACAGTAATTTCCATTTAATATCAATTTCCCAGGCTATTGTGTGTGATGTTCCAATTCGCAGGCTTGCCAAGGAAGCTTCATACATTTATATTACTTCATGCTCCTCTGGCATTATTTCATTTCTGTATAAGCGCCAGCACTCGACGCCATCGTGCTTTCAAGTACGTCATATCCATATATCCACCTAATGTGTGTCATTTGCCACACTCTTTTTCGCAACATGACAGCAGAGTGTACAATTTAATATATATTAACACCACCAGATGTCACTATCAGATACAAATTATAAAAACAACATATTATACAAACTTAATCGAAATTCCACATAAAGTGAAATTGTTTTTGTTTTTTTTTTTTTATTTCGTTATAGGTTGCTGTTACTCAGATAAGGGTCGGGTTCCGACGTTAACATAGTTCCCTTTTCTCGTTTGTCATTTCCATTTAACCAAAAGTTTTCTGAACGATAATTTCTCATTTAAATTTCAAAAAAAAAAAAAAAACATACTGTCTTTGGTGTTTGTCTTCTGTTGGAAGACTATAGTCAAGAAGTATTGTAGCCATTTAAGCTTAGTTAATGGGTTTTCCTTGATGAGTTTTTCACAACAAAATTGAAAAAGAAGTGAGAGTTTAGACAAAAATGAAAGGGTCAACAACTATAAACTGCCAAAATTCCACGTTTCACTGATATAAATTAGCTTTTAGTGACTTGGCGAAATGTATTTCTTCTACACCACACCCATCCGCTTCGTTACAGTTGTTTCTCTAGCAAGAGAAGTGACAGCTCATTATACTTGTCCATTGAAAATGTTTTGCATTTTTGTTTGCATTCGTCGAGGAAACTCCAGGCCAAAGAGGAAGAATTCTTTTACTCACAATATTTGCATTCAAATGAAAAATAAAAGCCCAGGGACACATGTTCCCTATCACACCACTGATGTACAGAAGTCTCAAGTCATGTTGAGAACGATGACACATTCGATTTTTGTTTTGTTTTTTTTTTTTTTATTTTTTTTGTGATTCTCTGGGGAACTCGTCATCCTTTCACACAAAAAACATGGATATGAGCGGTTGTATCATTTTTCAAAAATTAGAAGTCAAACCGGAAACGCATAACACACCTGTTTCAACAGAAAAGGAAACTTTTCGCCATCAGCACACTTTCTCACAATATTTGGAAAGAAAACCCCAAAGGTACAGACCGAAAGACCTCTCTGACCATGAAGGAAATATACAAACCAATTTTGAAATGCATAAAACTGTCGATAAGTTTGCATCAGGAACGTACCTCAAATGAATTTTTGAAGGGGGTGATGTATAACACTATTTTTTTTCTAGAAACATTATTTAGTGAACTTATAATTCCGAGAGACACACTTCTAGAGAAATCTAAGTTTAAATTCGGTCTAAAAAACTTCTTGAAATAAGATATATTTTGGTCCTGTAAGTTCTGGGATCTTTCGAGAGAGTGACTGAGTTTTGCAGAAGTACAACGAGTTCAGGATAAAAATGGATACGCTCCGACTGTGAGGATTTTTCATCACATCTAGACCAAGGTTCGTGGAGTAGTCGGTCGATAAGTCTTCATAATTTGAGGTTGATTTTGTTTAGAAGACCGATTGACCGGTTGGATGTCCTTTCTTGTTAATTGAAGACGACAGTATATTCTTTCTCTAATTGGCATTTAAAAAGTATAAGTAAAATTCTTACCAGCCTTAATAGATAAACTTGCATTCCCATTGTTCATCGCACAAGCTTGACAAGGATTCCAAAACCATAGACACTTTCAAAAGTGGGTTTGAAATGGGTCAATTTCAAGATATTATTTTGTTTTGCAAAAACTGCAGTAGTGTGAATATTTTATGGATTTTAAATTTCCTAGCCTAAGGCCGCACTAATATGTTAGCAGCCGAACGTTTTTATACTATTACACAAATGGCCAGAGAAGACTAATAGACTAAGAGCCCACAGCAGATTTTGGGTGTGAATGATAGCAAAACAAGAAGTATAGGCGTCGAAAGCTTCATTAAAGGCTATTCAAAAAATCAAAGTCTTGCAATCCACAACTGGGACCTTTGCGAGAAATAGTGCATCGAAAAAAAAAATATGAATGCAACATCGGGGATAATCGCGTTAGCCGAAATTGGCTTTCACCCCTCCCTAGATAAGCTCCGCGGATCCCATATCACGGAATCTGATATCATTTGAGTGTTTAATTTGCCCTGCCAGATTGTTTAAAAAAAACCGTTTTTCACTTAGAATTTTGAATTTTTTAAACGGTCTGGTAGAGCGAACTATACACTCAAATGGTCTTAGATTCCGTGATATGAGATCCGCGAAGCTTATCTAGGGAGAGAAGAAAACCAATTTCGGCTAACACGATTATCCTCGAAGTTGCAATCATATTTTTTTTTCGATGCACTGTTTCTCGCAAAGGCCCCAGTTGTGAACTGCAAGACTTCGATTTTTTTAATAGCTTTTAATGAAGCTTTCGACGCCTATGCTTCTTTTTTTGCTATCACTTACACCCAAAATCTGATGTGGGCTCTCGGTCAATAATGGTGTCCCTAAAATAAGCAGAGTAAAAAGTATCAACATCTTTTTTTTAAAGATGGAACAAATAAGGCTGAAGTTTCTGACCACCTTTCGCTTTGAATAGATCTGGTAATCTCTTGAAGCCATCCAACGTGACGTCAAAAGCTTCCCTCAAGTTCAAAGCAGCTTTGAGAAATTGAAACATGAATAGTTGTATAATTTACCTTATTAGTCGTTAATTAATTGTGATAGTTTCGAATTTGTCGTTCAATGCTATCTATGTTTTTTTTGGGTGTGTTGCTAGCTTGACATAACTCGAAAAGTGGTACGAATTCTTTTACATATTTAATGGCTTGATAATTTGCCTTTAGTTAGTCTTCAAATCAATTTAATCGTGCAATGTTTTCTGTGTTTTATGCTTGGGTCTTATGCTTGCTTGATATCAAGTTAGCTAAGCAACACCTTTAAAAGGCTAATTGGCCTAATTATTTGTCGGTAACTACCTAGTCTTTGATTAACTGTGACTATTTCAAAGTTGTCGTGCAATGTTTTCTACAATTTTTGGGCTCTTTGATGTCAAGTTAGCATACAAAACCTCAAAAAAGGGTACAAACTGCTTTTTTACATTAGAAATTAATAAGATGGTTAGGTTAGGTTAGGTTGAAGTGGCTGTCAGTCATGAAAACTGACACACTTAGACCATAAGTTGGCCCATTGTGATACCACAAGAATCTGGGAAGCCTTTTTCCCTACTCGATGAACCATTTGGAGCTTCTTATGAAGCGTAACAGACTACCTATGTCAACATTTACTAAATCACTAGGATCATTGAAGTAGAAATCTCCAAGATGGAGTCTTCGCCTATGAGATAGAGCAGGACAAGTGCATAGAAGATGAGGAATCGATTCTACCTCTTCCTCGTCCATACAGCTTCTGCAAAAATCGTTAGAGAATACGCCAAGACGCGTAGCGTGCTTGCCTATAAGACAGTGTCCGGTTATGACACCTATCATGGAGCTAATGTGCAATCTGCTTAGAGATATCAAACATTTAGACCGCTTAAAATCCATTACTGGCCAGATTTGTTTTGTTTAATTAATAAGATAGTTTTTATAATTTCGTATTTGTCGTTGTGTTTTCTATCTTTTTTTCGAAATGTAGCAAAAACTTCTAGAACATAACATTTTACTGCTCAATAATTAATTAATTAAGTTCTAGTTAACGACAAATTATTAAGCTATAAGCCATTCGGTATCAACAGTTTTTACCCCTTTTTTAAGTGGTGCTTTGCTAACATGATATCAAGTAAAGCATAGAAAACGTTGCACGGTTATATTCATTCTTTACAACTTATTAAACTAACGGCAAATTATTAAGCCATAAAACATTAAGAGTAAAATGTTTTTGCCGCTTTTCAAAACAAATTCGAAATTGTCACAGCTAATTAACGACTAATAACACTGGTCTGCAAAAATCAACTTTTTTTTCGCCTTGAAGTAATTTTTTGAAATTATGACAGATTTAACTTTTCTGAATCTAAATCTGGTTTCAGAAAAATTCTATCACGTCCAGTTTTTTTTTAATTGATTTTTGAAAAATATGACTGATTTGTAAAAAAGAACCCTCTTAGATTCGGTTGACTTGGTAAAAAATTTGGAGGACTTACTCCACATAATATTAGCTTTCACATGAAGCCTGATTTATCATCATCCATCAATGTTCACTTATATTTTAAACCGTTATTTAAAAAAAACAACAGAAATTTCAAAATTTCGTAGTTTTTATGATTTACGCTATAAAAAACATATTTTTTTTGGAAATAATAGAATCTCCCTATATATTTATAAACTCAAGTATATTAAATAAACTTTAATCTAGGACTTTAACAAAAGAAACAACTAAGCGTTTTAAAATCGCAAACACTTCTTTCCCATTAGTGTATTTCACTGAGTGCTCTGTATAAAAAAAAACTGGTAAAATATTTTACATATAAAAAACACACCAATCTACCAAACTACACCTTAAAAAAGTAGTTTTAAAAGATAAAATAAACTCAAAAACCCAAATAAACAATTTAATATAACTTTTTTTCCTGAAACATACTATTTTGTAGCTTTTTTCTTTTCATATTTTCCATTGTCTGACGAAAAATTTACCAGCAGAAATCTCCCAGCATTACTTCTGACCATTTCCGGTTATATCTTCGCTCTATGTGCATTATGTCTTGATGAAACCTTTCACCATGTTCATCTGAAACTGCACCAAAGTTTACCGGAAAAAATCTAAGTTTGAGTCCAAAAAATGAATTTTCAGCGACACGTTGCAATTAAGAGCTTTAAAAGAGCCAAGTAGTTTTTGGATGATTTCCTTGAATTTACAATATCCTTGGGAGAAAACGAATTTTCAAAAGATTTAAAATGATTTAGAAAGATGAAATATATTTCTTTCAGGTCCTGTTATTAGTTTCAAAAAAAAGTTTCTATCGGTGAAGAAATTCAACGTCAAAAGTACCCAAAAAACGGGGTTCTTACATGTTTGAATTGGAATATCTCAAAAACGTGACGTGCTAGAGCAATTTTGACTTCAGATTCGGATTCAGCATGCCAAAATCCTTTAGAAAAGTATATTTTGGTTTAAAGGCGATTTTGCTTTGCTAACTTGACACTCATAGAAAACAAATAACGCAAAACACATAGAAAACATCGCATGACTAAATGTATTTTTTCACAACTAATTAAAGAATAATTAACGGCAAATTTAAAATTTAGAATTTTTTTTTCAAATTTCCAAAAAAAAACAAAAAAACATAGAACGACAAATGGGACATTGTCACAACTAATTAACGGCCTAGCCATTTTTCGATTCGTCAAGTTGCTTTGCTAACTTGACACGTGTTCTGCAGCCCTTTGTTGTTTCATAAGCAGAGTCAAAGCGTGAAAAAATTTAATTAAATTTATGAGCCAACTATTTGATAAAATATATTGACACCCCCTAGTTTCCTTCTTTGTACGAGCCTGGTATGTTTTCTGTTAAAAAATGTCATGTCCCTCGCTATCTTCTGCAGTGCCACCTGTGCTATGTTGACTTACACCCCAGTCAGTTATAGTTATGCAGAAAATACTGTTTCCTCGTCCTTTCCATTTTCAAAATTATTGAGAAATACTATAAAAAAATGTCACCACATGCGGCATTTTAAATTTATGATTTTTTTTTAGATTTTGGGCATTTGAAAAAAAAAAAAAATTGAACCCTTTTATAATGAATTTACCCCGAAAAATAAACCGGTGAAAAATGATTGAGTGTGGGTCGATGTATGCGAGTCGAGTATAGCAGTCAGGTATGTCAATGCCTATAATGTAGATATGTACCTACTTGGTTAAGTCACTTGGTAAAACTTCACAACCATCAGACAGACAGACAGATAGACAGAAAGACATTCGAGAGGTGAGACGATTTAGTTGGTAGGATTCGAACTCTCTCATTTGGTATGCAAAACAGTTTTCAGAATCTGTATGCTTTTTTGCATTTTGATTTTTTTTTGTGTGTGCCTTCTATCAATTTTTATTATCATTTTTATGATTTTTTTTCTGTCCTTCCTTCCTTCCTTCCGTGCTTGTTTCTAGTGTTTTTTATGCTCAGCTTTGTGATGGTGCATGATAATAAAATAGAAAAAAAAAATTAGAAACGATGCCACTAATGATACGCCAGTGAATTTCGTGATTTTAATGCACCCAAGAGGGAGAGTTTATCGTCGCTTTTTTTCTATCAATGCTGAATTTCTGTTTTGTTTCAAATTTTCATATCCATTTTTTGTTGAGATTTTTGTTTACCTACCTATTTGGGTTTCTGTGGCAATTAATCTATTGGTTTTTTGTTAATTTTTGAGTAAAAGCATTCTGGATGCATTTGATGTTCTTATTGTGGGCGATTTCCGAATCAAGCAATAAGAGAAGGAGAGTTTTGGAAGACGACTGTGTTTAGTTGTTCTTGGAGGATACCTATACTGCGAAAAGTAATGAAATTTTATTTTCTGCAAAGTTACAATTGGCGAATTTTATAATATCTACTTAAGTATAACAACTCTTCAAATTTAATGAATTGTAAGACGTAAACAATTTTGCTGTCTGTTTGAGTAGTTAACTGTTGGCAACCGCTGCTGCCCCCCCATTGAAAAATTGACAGTAGCTGACAGCTTATAGGGTTAGTAAAAATAAAGCATTATACAAAAGAACAACGTCTTTGCATTATTGTACAATATTTCAAAAATAATGGAAGTTAAAAGTACGAAGGGTAAGGTGTCTCAAAATATACAAAATAATTGAATTAAAGGAAAAGGAACTATTTCTTTTAGATTATTATTTTTTTTACTGAATCATAAAGTACCTGCACAAAATAGGGCTCCACGGCTTCATCATCATCGTGTCCTGTAACCCCGGCTGGGGCATAGGGCGTCAACAAAACGTCTCCATCCTTCACGGTCTGCTGCAAGGTACTTTAGCTGTGGTCACGTCTTTCTCTGGGATTCTGCTTCCGCTAAGACAGTTGATTTCCATGTTGTTCTTGGTCTTCCAACCCGCCGTGCACCCTGAGGATTCCATTCAAAGGACTGCTTTGCAATTTCATCGTTTGGTTTCCTCAGTGTGTGACCAATCCAACGCCATTTACGCTTTCTTATGTCGACGTCCAGCCGCTCTTGACTTGTCCTGCGCCACAATTCCTCATTTGATATTATTTGTGGCCAGCGAATCTTTAGGATGTGGCGAAGACAGCGATTCAAAAAAGCCTGCAATTTCTTCGAAATGGTAGACGTGACTTTCCAGGTTTCACAAGCATATAACAGCACGGATTTCACATTGGATTCGAAGAATCTCAACTTAGTGCGTAGGGAGATTTGACTTGATTTCCAGATTGGGGACAGAGTACCGAAGGCAGCACGATCTTTATTTATTCTACTTTTAACGTCCAGATCCGTACCACCGTTTGCAGAGACAATACTGCCAAGGTAGTTGAACTGTTCCACTACTTCAACTGGTGTCTCCTGAAGAATAATACGCTGCTGTGTGGAGCGGCCTGTGAGCATTATTTTTATCTTTTTGCTGTTAATTCTTAGACCACTCGACTCTCCCTTCACTTGCAGTGTTTGGCACATCCCGTTCAGCCCACTGATGTTATTTGCCAGTAGACATATGTCATCGGCATAGTCTAATTGACTGAGCCTTTCGAACGGTCTCCATTGAATGCCCTGTCTCTCAGCTGTACCAACACTGGCCGTCAATACGTCATCTATCGCCAGCAGGAAGAGAATTGGTGATAGAACATCCCCTTGTCTCACACTCTGTTGCACTATGAAGGAGTCGGATAGCTGCCCATTGTGCAAAACAAAACACCTTGCGTTGTTGAAGGACTCTTTAATAATGGCAACAATTTTTGGTGGAATTCCTCTACCAAGCAACGATCTCCATATACATTCTCGGTTGACTCGATCAAAGGCCTTTTCAATATCCACGAACATGAGGTAAAGCGGTGATTGAAATTCCATCGACTGATCGAGGACGATACGCCAGGGTGTTGATATGGTCGACACACGATCGACCACTGCAGAAGCCAGCTTGATGCCTCTTGAGTGTACACTCGATTCTATCCTTTATTTGCTGGACAATGATGGTTGCCATTAGTTTTGGGAAAACGGACAAAACGGTGATACCACGCCAATTGTTGCAATTCTTTAAGTCACCTTTCTTTGGCAACTTAACAATCAACCCAAATCAATATTCATCTCTCGTCTTTTACCGGAAATCGTACCCGAAGATATTTTGCAACATCTCATTGCCTGTAAATCCATACCCAATGTATCATCCATTAAATGTACTAAAATAAGTAGACCTAACAGTTTCGTTTCATCGTTCAAAATTACAGCTCCCTTCTCATTATTCGATTCAATTTTGAATAGCTCTTGGCCTCCTAATACATTGGTAAAAGAATTTACAATCCCACCTAGGCAAAGAAAGATTGCAAACAACAACAATAATAATTTAACTACAAAAAACTTAGTAGGTTCTCCCTCTACTACCAAAACGTAAGAGGGCTTCGCAGTAAAACTGCCAAAATCTTTCAAAACTCCCAAGCTTTTCCATATGATTTATTTGCTTTCACTGAAACGTGGCTTAATGACACGATCTTAGACACAGAACTTTTTGATCAAGAATTCATAGTTTTCAGGAAAGACCGTCATGTGGATAGTTCAAATTTAGTAGGCGGTGGCGTCCTGATTGCGGTTAGAAATCATTTCAACACAACTCCTATTATATTCCCTTTTAATCTTTCAATAGAACTTGCCTGCATCAAAATATCCATGCAATCAAAAGATTTATTTATTCTTAATGTCTATATTCCCCCCAAAAGTACAGTTTCAGTATATGTTGAGCTTTCCCTTGCTCTCGACTATATTATTGAGATTGCTGGATTTCATAGTATTATTACTCTCTTAGGCGACTTTAACCTTCCACACATTGACTGGATTCCTTCAGAAGACGAGTCTTACTTTGAAGCGTCGTCGTTGACTTCATCTCAACAGGAGCTTCAATTGTTAGACCATATTATATCTACGGACTTACAGCAAATAAGCTGTATTAAAAACTCTTTAAATCGAACACTCGATTTAGTTTTCTCATCTGACGCTGTTAATACTGTAGTGGTAGAGTCTACTACTGCAATATCAAACATAGATAAATACCATCCTCCTCTTGACATTTTTCTTGACTTGGACGGGCATTTACTCAATAATAGTAATTCACAAGACTGTTCATATTCTTTTGACTTTCGGAAAGCTAATTTTCAGTTGCTTTCTGAGCATTTAAGAGCATCTGGTATTAAAAATATACCAGTTTCAAGCGACATTGACGTTGCAGTTTCATACTTTTATCAAGTATTGACTAACTGTATAAATGACATAGTTCCACACAAATTACCCAAATACTCTAGCTTCTGCCATCCATGGTATACGAAAGAACTCAAAATTCTTCGTAATAAAAGAAACAGAGCTTGGAAGAACTTCATAAAAAGTATGTCCCTTCAGGACCGAGAATTGTATATTTCCTTGTTTGATGAGTTTAAAAACCTTTCCAATCATTTATACGCTGAATATCTTAAAAAAATGGAAAGTTCCCTTAAGCTTGACCCCAAAAGTTTTTGGAGTTTCGTTAACTTAAAAAAGAAATCTGATGGCTATCCAGTCAACTTTACTTATAATAATATTATTTTAAATAGTCCTCCGGATATTTGTGATGCGTTTGCTAACAACTTTCGCCAGTCTTTCGTTGATACCCCCGTTGATGTTGATGAGAACTTCTTTCGCTACTTAAAAGACTGTCCACAAACTACCTTCAATAATATCCCAATTATACTTGAAAAAATGTTACATTATATGTCCTTACTTCATGATGATTACTCGTCTGGACCTGATGGCATCCCACCAATAATCTTGAAAAAATGTAAATCAATATTAGCACCCCCTCTTCTTAATTTGTTTAACCTATCACTTAGCTCAGGTAAATTTCCAAGTATTTGGAAAAAAGCATTTATTACACCAGTTTTTAAAAAGGGTATCAGATCTGATATATGTAATTACAGGCCAATCTCCAAACTGTCTTGCATTCCAAAGCTTTTTGAGCAAGTTATGTGCGATAGTTTGACATTCAACTGTAAGAATATAATTTGCAATCAACAACATGGATTCATGCAAAAGCGATCGACGATAACCAATTTACTTGCATTCTTGCATAAGTGTTCAACTGCGTTGGAACATGGCCATGAACTCGACTGCATTTATACAGATTTTTCTAAAGCTTTCGATCAACTTTCTCATGACATCATCACGTTTAAGTTAAAGGTGTTTGGGTTTCCTCCTAAACTCATCACTTGGGTTTCTTCATATCTCCATAATAGATCCTATCAGGTTAGATTTAGGAGCTCTGTCTCCAACCCTTTCTTTGCCAAATCTGGAGTTCCCCAGGGTAGTCATTTAGGCCCACTTCTTTTTATCTTAGCTATCAACGACGTATCCCTCTGTATACGTTATAGTGAAATTCTAATTTTTGCGGATGACATGAAAATTTTCAAAAGCGTCAAATCTGAGAGTGATCGGTTACTTTTGCAAGAAGATATAAATAGTTTTATTATTTGGTGTAATAAAAACGGTTTAAATCTCAACCCTATTAAATGTCAGGCGATGATTTTTTCTAAAAAAAAAGTTCCTAGTTCATTTGATTATAAAATATCGCAGCACACATTGCGTCGTGTTGATAGTTTCAAAGACCTAGGGGTTCATTTTACTTTTAATCTTGATTTTACGAAGCATATCAATTTAATCGTCAACAAGGCAAACTCTATGTTAGGGTTTGTTAAACGATGGTCTAAGGAATTTAAGGATCCTTATGTTACCCTTGCTCTCTACAACAGTCTTGTTCGCCCTCATCTTGAATACGCATCACAGGTATGGACTCCTTTTTACGATGTCCATAAGAATAGACTAGAAGCAGTACAGCGTAATTTTATACGTTTTGCCTTGAAAGGTCTACCGTGGTCCGATCCTTATAATCTTCCTCCTTACGAACACCGGATTAAGCTTCTTCAGATTCAAACTTTGGCACAAAGGAGAATTAATAATGATATTGTATTTATTCATCAACTTTTAACGGGCGTTATTGATGCACCTGATTTATTATCTTGTACTAGCCTTAACTACCGTGGGGGAGGTCACAACACTCGTAGTCTAGAACTAATGCATATATCTCAACACCGTACCAATTATGGAATGCATGAGCCTTTTACCCGCATGTGCAACATTCTGAATTTGAATTCAAATATTTTTGATTTTAATATAAGTAAGAATAGTCTCAAAGCTACATTGAAGACCAGTGTACCACGCTCTTAAATGTTTATAACTGTTATTTTTTTTCAATGTCATTGTATTTGTTATTTTATAATTATTGTTTTTGATTTTATTTTGTAAAGTGTATGTCTTAAGTAGTTTGTTGCTTACTAACTACTAACACTACACTAAGTGATGAGCCTGATAAGCACTTAATTTGTGTTTGGCAATTCTTTGGTCGCAAGATGTCGCTTGTACTAAGCTCTCTTCGACAAAGATCTGATAGTGTACAAAAAAAAAAAAAAATCACACCATCCTTCCAATCCCTGGGATAGCATTCGTTTTCCCAAATGCTTTGTATCAACGGATGTAAATTACTAGCCGCTGTTACGGGATCGGCTTTCAGGAATTCAGCTGGTATTCCGTGCAGTCCAGCTGCCTTGTTGTTTTTGAGGAGATTTATTGATGTAAGGATTTCCGATTCTGACGGGGGTTCGATGTCAATACCCCTATAGGCTATAGGACCTGCGCATCTCGTTTAGTTGGAGCACTTCAGCACTCTGCTCAACTGAATCCTCATTTAGCAGGGCACAAAAATGGTCCTTCCATTTACGAAGCTGATCCTCAATTGATACCAAAAGTGTGCCATCCACATCCATTACAGGATGATTGGTGTTGCTTATTTTCCCAATAACATCTTTGGCTATTTGGTACAATTCCCGGATATCTCCTCTCCTGGCAGCGATTTCCGCATTATCTGCGAGTCCATCTAACCTCACCCTCTTGTCACGTCTCACACAGCGATAGACCATCTTATGTGCAATGCGGTACTCGCTTGCAATTCAGCCTTTCGTTGAACATCTGCTTCGGCATTTATTTGGATTTTCAACGATTTGCGAAGTTTGATTTTATCCCAGGTGTCTTGGGATATCCAAGAGTTTCTACGTCTCGGTCGCTTGGGTACAGTTTCGTATCCAGCCTCCATAAAAACACTTTTAATTTCACCCCACATCTCATCAATTGTTGAATTCTGGATTCCATTTAATGACGAGGCTCTGTCGTTAAGGGTGGTGACATAGTTTCGACATATGTTGGGGTCATTTAAAGCATTAGTAATGAATTTTGAGCTCCTTGCTGCATCCTGCGCTGGTCTTTGTACGGCAGCAGCGGTTCGTAGTTTGAGACTCATCAGAACCAAATGGTGGTCGCTACCTACATCGGCATTTCTTATACTCCGGACATCACACATAGACTTCCTCTATCGCTGCTGAATCATGATATGATCAATTTGGTTTTCGGTTTGACCATCCGGATGCACCCAGGTAATTTTGTTGCACGTCTTATGCTTAAATACAGTCCCACCTATCACAAGACGATTCGCGTTACAAAAGTCGACAAGCAAGTCACCATTTTCATTCCGTGACCCCAAGCCATTTCTTCCCATCACGCGTTCCAGTCCGTAATTGTCTGAACCGACTTGGGCATTAAGGTCTCCCATAACGACTATGATGTCGGCTCTCGGAACACTACTGTAAACCGAGTTAAGATGAGTGTAGAACGCGGTTTTGTCTTCCTCTGTCGCTTCATTTGTGGGGGCGTAGAACTGAATAATTGTGACGTTACGAATTTTTGAACGAAACCTTGCTGTCATTAATCTCGCAGAAATGGGCGCCCAGGAGATCAAACTACGTCTCGTTTCTTCGTTCAACATAATTCCGACACCATGCAGTCTTTGGCCACCCTCTCTTTCATCTTCCCCGGAATACAGCATTCTCGTCTGTCCAGTGTCTGATCTGTATTCAGCTCTTCCTCTCCACTTAGTTTCGCTTATGCCCAGGATACTGATCTTTAGGCGAAGCATTTCACGCTCAACATGCTCGTATCTACCATCGCTGTACAAGGATCGAACGTTCCATGCTCCGATTTTCGTACGTATGCGGTAGCCAAAAGTATCATTTGCTCTTCTTGAAAAACTTCTTCTATTTGTTAACGATTCATTTATTGTTATGGCGTCTTGATTGACGCTGTTACACGAAAGATGCCGCACCCCCAAATCCGATGTGCGGTGTACAGCAGCCGAAGCTACAGAAGGATTCTCCATAAAATGGTCACCTCTTGGGGACTCATTTCCATTTGTTGCCATATTTCATGTATTAACATATATCCTTCCACCATGGTGTTTTCCGAGACATGATTAATAACATACATAAGCTCAGATTTGACAAGCACACCCGCCTTTTGTATAGTCAAACACATAACTGCTCGAGGCCGCCCACTATGGGAAAACAGACGCCTTTTGTAGCCGCCCAATATGGGTTACAGACGCTACCTGCTGCTGCCGTTGGCCTTTTACCAAAAAAAAAGCTCCTCCGCCACCAGACTATCATGCCGTTGACCGCCACCTGCAGTTCATCCGTCTTAAGGGGGCTTTTAACCATCCCAAGGACAAGTTTGTGCCCTGACCAGCATTGCTGGGTTGTCTGCTTATCCCGGCATCCATTCGGTCCCCCTGCACGTTAGCGTTACCCGCCCTCTAACACGCGGAAGTGTGCATAGGGATTTTCCTATCATTGAGCCTAGGGCCATATGGCGTCCTAGCACTCTCAAGTACTTTTAGAGGGTAAACCCCACAGCATTATAATGCTTGGTTCATAACTTATACAATTCACATTCAGTCTTTACTGGAAATGTAACATAAGGACCTGCTTGGATGAATGCAAAGTCTGACCAAAAAAGTAAGTTTGATTTTATTGATCATTTTAACTCCGGTCGTTGACAAGTCGAGACGGTCATAGCTTTATTTGCTTTTTCGGAGCTTCACTCCAAAAGTGGTAACGGGTTTCGTTGAAAGACAAAGTTTGGTAGGAGCAATTGTCCAGCTTTTTCTTACTAGAGCTTCCCCCACCATCTGTAAGGGGCCTTAGTTCGAAGGCAAAAGAGTCGTAATTGCCACCAGAGGCTTTGATATCTGCTGATCTACCTGAGTGTCTTAGCCTGCTGTTTTGAAGGCCACCTTGGGTGAAGTACGTACTGATGTGGCAGAGCGTTTTTGCCACCAGGAGCTTCGGTACCAACTTGTCTACCAGAGCTTTTAAGCCTGCTGTTTTGTTTGTCACCAGAGGGGCGGGGTAGGTGTAGTACCTACCTTCTGATGTACCAGAGCTTTTAAGCCTGCTGTGAAGGAAGTAAGTTCCTACTGATGAACCAGATCGTTATAGCCTGCTGAGTGTCACCATAGGTGTAGCAGATCCCAATGCCTGAATATGTCCTTATTTTTTTTTTTTAAACCGCTCCATTGATTCAAAGCCTCTTGAACATAAGAGTGCCTACGTACGACCCTTTCGTGCGCTTTATTTTTTTAAAACACTGGGTTCTAAACCTAGTTGTTTCTTAAGCTTAAAATATAAAATTGATGTATCCCCTATATCTCAGCTTTTCCTCCCATAATTGTGTAATCCCCATTTTGGAATACATCGACTTAACTTCCTTTTAATTTTAGTAAAGAAAGTGTGTTGACAAAACAATTTTCAGAGGGTTGTCATGATCGAAAGAGTGTTGTGGAGGTTATGAAGAGGTGGCATTGATACATTTTGGTTAAGATTTTTTTTTAGATCAACAACTTTCATTTGAAGGTCATGGCTTTGATTTATTTCTTAAGGGTGAAAAAAAAAAAAAAAAAAACCCTTCTTACACGATTCTGTTTGGCTTGTTTCGAGTCAACTTACATGCTCTGGCGTTTACATAGTTACATTCATCGTATGCAAAACACCCTGTTGAAGTAGATCGATACATAGTTGAGAGATAGAAAATATACATTTTTAGAAGACTCCCACTATCTTTTGCAAACAAATATATTTCAAGTCTATAGAAATCTCGTTAGTTTTCGCTATACAAAGTTGTGCAAACTTCAACTTTCTGCTAAAGCTACAGCATTGTGTTTGCAGTCAGTTAAAGTTGATTTATGATAAAGCCGGCTAAGCTAAATTTTCTTTTATCGTAATCCCTGGCAATTTAAGTTTTTTTTCTGGCTCTTATTTTCATATTTTATCGTCAACAACAAAGCCCAAAACTTCAAAGGAACAAATTCATAAAATGCTTTTCTCTTCATAATATTCTAATAGACCTCCATATTGAAGCTTATTTGCCCATGTTGAATTTATGATTAAAATTCTTTTATAAATGAATTATAAAGAAAAAAAAACTAATTAAACTCATTGCCCAGTGTTTCCATGCGTCACCATCGCATCGGTTGTTGGAGTTGGTCGTCCTTCGGGCAATATCAATTAAAATTCGATTTATGGTCGTGAAATTAAAAAAAAAAAACAGAAAATTCACTAAATGCAAAAAATTTCAATGACCAAAAAAAAATCCAGAAAAGTGGTACAGGATATTTGAGTTTTTTCAAAAGATTTCAAGGAGATACCCGTTGCACACCTGCCTTTAAGCTAAATTGAATTTATTCGAGTGATATGGCAAACGGATTCGCAGAATATTTCTTTGAATTTGTGCATTGCACACACGAACTATATGTTTTGTATTTTATTTTTCTACTTTCTCTGCTCATTGAAAAGCATAATCATTTTTTCCGTCACACAAGTATTCGAATTTTCATATTTCTTTTTGTTTTTGATTTGGTTCATATTGTGACATCGTAGGAAACCTATGTAGGTACATTCCGGTGCTTACGAGTGCGTCCAGTCGAAAAAAAAATCGAAAATTTAATTAAGTGCGCTCTCGTAGCATCGTCCCTTCACAGAAATTCAATAAACCAAGCACAAGCACAGCACATCCATCCTTCGTGCTTTTTCGGTTCTCTGTGTTGGAGCGAACCTTTCGTCCTGCCTTCATTTTTTCCGGAAAAAAAACCTAATAGGCTAATTGTGTTAAAAGCCTATCGTTCGTTGTGCCTATACGTATATGTACGCTTGCAGCATGTGTCGCAAATTAAAGCGACTGAAAAACGAAATACCCAACAGTTTTATGTATAAGCACAGGGTAGGTACCCACCTTGCTATAACAAGGACATTATGGGCCGAGTAGTCCGAATGTGTTTTTTTTTCTTGCTTTTGTAAATTAATACCAGCAGCGTGGGTGCAATGGGTGTGTGGCAAAGGCTAGGAATAAATTCCCCAGGATAAAAGGAGTATAAAATAATAATCCTTCAGAAACTGTCATTCCGAATTGAAATTAATTTGGAAACGAGAAAAGAGGGTCCTGGACATAAAATTATGTGAGTATACGAGTGGTGACACGACAGTTTCCCAATTGAAAGCGAAATTATTCTGAAGTACTTATAATATTGGTCAGTATGTGCGCCAAAACCACCAGGGCCGGCCGGTTGTTTCAAACAGACTATAGATAAATTGATTATATACAGTTGCCATTAAGCCAGGGCTCGAGGTGAGGTAGGACGAATGAGTTGGTGATTTTGCCGTCCAATCCTGACACGCTATAGTTGAAACAAAACATAATTAGATTTGATTTTAAAATATTGCCGAACGAAATTTCCCTTATAAATATCCACATGGCACCCTGACAGCAGTTTCATTTAGAATTTTCCCATCCATAAAAACAAAAATTAAAATTTCAACAATAGATAACCTAAAATCTCATTTTATAACCATAACTAAAGCTTGATGCATTTGTCAACATAAAAAAAAAACAACATAAAAAACATTTGTATTTTGTCGGTTTTTGAAAATATTTTGCGATTAAAATTGTTGGCCTACATGATTTGAAGTAATTTGGCCTTATTTATAAAATTGCAATACTAAATCGAATTAAAAATGTAACCCTAATTCTATTTACGGCAATATATGTATGTATGTATGATAGAATATTAACATAAACAAAATTATAAACAAAACATACTCATTTAATTTTTGTGTTCTCGTTTCAACCAGAAATAATTTAGTTAGTAGCAAAGTACTGCACACACCCCTAAGCATGACATTACACTGCTCCGTATACTTTTATTTAATTTCGAAATGCGCAAAACGCATATAAATTTTTTGACGTGTTCCAATAAAATGTAGAAAGTTAATGTAAATTTTTGAGCAATTAACGTAGCTGATACGACCATGGACACCGATCTTTATTCTGACTTCTAATTTTGTTATACTCTGCCCAAAAATTATTGTCAATTAGGGCTGGCCACGATACCAAACCAAACGATACTTTTGTAAGTTATAACAAAGCGTTACAACTCCTACAGTACCCTAACTGTTACATCATACTCCTATCACTTCGTGCATACATTGTATGACACCCACCTTTAGGTAATTCATACATATCCTGAACAAAAATAACAGATTTATTAAAGTCCATTTTGAATTTTATTTCATTCAATTCACATTGGCTTACTCCAGCAAATGTTATATGGCGAAGTAAGAAAAATGATAAAATTGTCTTTTCTTCTCGTCCAGTGGTGGATACCAATCAAGAATATAGAGAATTAAAGATCGGGCCGTAACATTGACCTTTCATAAGGCGTTTCGGCGACAGATAGGCATTGCTAACTCTGAGCCCAATCTAACTTTTTTTATTAAATATTTGTCTCTAGTTTAGAAAAACGAATTAGGTAGGGTAAACAGTATAGGCATATATAAATACATCTCTAGGTATATAGTATAAGTTATAAGGTATTTCCATAAGAAACTCTGACCGTTTCGTTCCTCTGAGCTCCTCTTCAAGAAGCTCACTGGACAAGGTTCTCCTTCGAGGGTTCCGACCGTTTTTTTCCCTGGATTGTGTGCCAGGGACAATCGTTTTGTTCCTTTGTGCTACTCTTCTAGAAGCTCATTGGACAAGGTTCTCTAAGAGGGCTCCGGCCGCTTTGTTCCTTATTTGCTGAGGACACAGGGTTTCTGATAAGGATTCCAGACCCCGTTTTGTTCCTCTGAATTCCTCTTCAAGAAGCTCATTGCACAAGGTTCTCCTTCGAGAGTTCCGACCGTTTCTTTCCCTGGGTTTTGTGCCAGGTACAACCGTTTTGTTCCTTTGGATTCCTCTTCAAGAAGTTCACTGGACAAGGTTCTTCTTCGAGGGTTCCGACCGTTTCTTTCCCTGGGTTGTGTGCCAGGGACAATCGTTTTGTTCCTTTGTGCTACTCCTCTAGAAGCTCATTGGACAAGTTTCTCCTAAGAGGATTCCGACAGCTTTGTTCCTTATTTGCTGAGGACACAGGGCTTCCGATAAGGATTCCCGACCCCGTTTTGTTCTTTTGGACTCCTCTTCAAGAAGTTTACTGGACAAGGTTCTCTCCCGAGAGTTCCGACCGTTTCTTTCCCTGGGTTGTGCGCCAGGGATAATCATTTTGTTCCTTTGGGCTACTCCTCTAGAAGCTCATTGGACAAGGTTCTCCTACGAGGTCTCCGACCGCTTTGTTCCTTATTTGCTGATGACATAGGGTTTCCGATAAGGATTCCTGACCGTTTTGTTCCTTCGAGTTCCTCTTCAAGGATCTAGCTGGACAAGGTTCTCCTTTAAGGGTTCCGACCGTTTTGTTCCCTAGGTTTCGTGCTAGGGACATATTATATGAAATACCATGCTAGTTATTTTTAAGACCAGAAAACATTGTAAAATATATGAAGTACCATGTTATTTATTGTAAGAAGTTAAAGTTATAACTTATATGAAATAACTTGTTAGTTCCTAATTTTGAAAAACTTTAAATAAAAGAATCTTTTTTGTAAATAACTATAAAGAAATTACAGCCGTTTTATTCGGAGATTAGATCCTCCTGAATCCAAAATTCGTTGCTTCTTGGGAATAATCCTGGACACTGCCGAGCTTACCTCAGCTGCAAAGTAAAAGCATCACAAAGCATCGTATCGGTATTGTCATTTCAGTATCGTCTCATTATCCGTCTAGCATAATTTAGTCTCGTCTCGGTCTCGTGTAACAAAGTCTCGTTTCGGTATCGGTATCGGTTTCGCCTGGTTTCGGCTTGGTCTCAGTTGCAAATAAAAATAAATTGAATGACTTGGTAACATGTTCTTGATCTTGTAGTTGAGCTCGCTTTGCATTTTATATAAGATATAAGAAAAAAAGAAGAGAGGCAGTGGGTGGATTTCACTAAAGTCAATTCCCCACTAAAAAGAACCAAGTTACATAATTGCATCCAAATCCTTGGTTTCAGAGAAAGAGTACATACGAAAAATGGGCTTGGGAGTGGGCAGCTCGTATCAAAACCATTGCCTTAACTTTCTCCCTGTCAAAGAGAAAAACTCATCCAAAACAAATATCATACAAATCGTTAGAACCGTTTCCGAGAAACCAATTAAAAAATTTTTTGTTGTTGTAATAAATTAATGATGATATTCAGAAATTTGTTGTTTCTGCCGATATCAAACGATACTATTATCGGTAAATTTCGATAAAAAAGGACCGTACCGTCTCGGTATCATTTTGGATGCTGAGAAGCTGTTATCGTCTCGGTATCGATTCGGTTTCCGACACCGATACAAAACGATATCGTCTGGTTTTCTTCTGGTCGCAGCCCCAATAAAGGTATAAAATGCACAACTTGGTTACATTTCCTTGGTCTTGTAATCAAATTGTTACAAAAATCGCTGGTGCCGTTTTCGGCAAACCAAAATATAAGAAAAATTAATCAGTAGGTGGATTTCACTAAAGTCACTTTGCTCATCAGCTAAAAAGGACCAAGACTGACAATTTCATCCAAATCTTGGTTTCCGATAAATGAAGCGTGCCAGTGGGCAGTTTCCACTAAAATAATTTTCCAAACCTTTTCTTTGCAAAAAAAAAATGTAAAAATTTCATCCAAGCCGTTAGAGCCGTTTCCAGGAGACCGATAACTATAATAATAATATTGAAAAATTATTTCCGCCGATACCAAACAATACTATCGAGAGTCTCGGTTTATTTCGCTCCAAAAAGTACGGTATCGGCATGATATCATTTCTGATGCTTTGGAGCTAGTATCGTCTCGTTATCGGTTTGGTTTCCGATACCGATCTTTTTCTGGTATCGTGTCAATACAAGGTTTATGGGGGAGATTTTTTTTAACAGAATGGGATATTTCATATTGATGTGGTGCACATTTTTTTTTTCAAAAACAATGTTCCATTCTCTTTCCAATATTTAAATAAAAATGTATAACAACTTAACAGTCCAATTTTTGAAATGTTTGAGTTCTTCACGTGTGTAAAGGTATGTGTTAGTTAAATGAAGAAGATACGCACTAAAAGAGTGTAAATTCCCTATCTGGAAACAGAAAAAGAAACAAAAAATTAGGATAAAAAACTGACGTGTCCTTCAGGCAGTACAAAATTTTGATCATTGCACGGTTAAAAATTCTGGAGAATTTTTTAATACAGCCTTATTGTATTACAGCCGTATTCAATACAGAAAATATTTAATATTGCGTAAATATTAAAGAAATTTTCTGATAACTTTGTTTAAAATTCTTACAGATAACTATTAAAATTGTTATTTGTAATACCAAAAAGATAACAGATTTCGTATTCCTTTGTAATATCTGATATTATTAAGCTTTAATATATTTTAAATTCATATATTCATATATTTTAAATATATGTAACCCAGAAAATATTATAAAGAACCCCAAAATTTTTAACCGTGTGCTTAAGAATACCATATTAAAATTCAACATCTTTATCGGTTCCCACGCTCATCTTCAATGATAACCCTGTTGTTAGTTCCATAGGAAAACCAATGTGTTTGTAAAACTAAACTCGCAGCAAAGTCTTCACTGCCAGATAGCGTCATGGTTCCACTTGTTCTTGAGAACGTTCACTTTAGAATCAATCCATTTTCGAGCCCGTTCAGTTTTTAGAATGCAAAAAGCTCTTGATATTTGCCTTTCCTATTCTTAAGGCCACTTTCGCTCTAGAAAATTTGTACATTTGTGCAATCAATTTCTAATAAAAGCAATTCATCTTCTCCTAAAATTACCAACCAATTACTCTGACATTCTTTCCAAGGTTAGAAACGCTGATCAATCGTCAAGGAAAGCTTCTTAATTACCGATAGCATTGAGTTTTCGTTGCAACCGATTCACTTATGATTTGATAGCTTTTCTCACCGGAAAGTTAAATCAATCAAAAAAAAAATATAAAAAGCAAAATTTGATAAAGTTTGGCATCAAGCTTTCTTATCTAGAATGCATGCTTTTGTTATCGAAGAATCACTTCTTCGCTATACTAAAGTACATATCAAGCTTTCCGACAATACAAGTTGATTTGTCCGGTTTCATGTCTAAAGTTCAGAGATTTCGATGTGCCCGAAGGTTCCGTATTGGCTCTGAAGCTATTTATTATTTTCAGAAATGATCTGTGATGGTGTGAAAATAATTATCCACTTAACTGTTTCGCTGCTGACAGCACTCTTAGTTTCTCATACTTTTTTCCAGATTCATCTCCCTTCAGACTTCTAGTAAAGTATAGTGATTCTTTCCTTAGCAATAACACACGATTGTGGAATTCCTTCCCCAACTCTGTTTTATGTTCCCATTTTAATATATATGTCACTTAAGACAAATGTATCGTTATATCCTACTGTCAGTTCTCCCTCTTTTTACTAAACGCTCGTTATATGTCAAAATATTTTAAGGGTAATCATTACCCCTTGAGTGCGCGTCAATTATAAAAAAAATATTCAAAATAAAAATTCTGAAAAATTAATGAAACCACTTGTTGAATACCCTATAGATATTTGAAAGATACCTATATAACAATTTTCATCCACATGCACATTTTTCCTGAGTTAAATGTCTATTTTAACAGGACTATTGCAATAATTTTGCCTCCATTCATCTTACAGCCATCAATTGAATGCAATCATTTAAGAATGCATGCATTCTTTTGCATTCTTTGCATTCATTTTAAAATCTTTTCATTATTTTGCACCCATTTTACAATCTTTGCATTCTTTAGCAATCTTTGTATTTATTTTCATTAATTTGCTATCAAATTAATGGAAAGGTTGCAAATCAATGCAAAGAATGCAAAGACTGTAAAATGAATGCAAAGAATGCAAATGAATGCAAAGATTGCATTGAATTGACTGTAGTAAAATGAATGGAGGAAAAAATGATTTCAATCTTTTAAAGTCAAATGAATGGTGATTGTAGAACTTGAAGACGCAGTCCCAAAGTAAAGTCAATGAATGCAATCATTTGATTAAAGTCACAAAAGACTATACGGCATGATTAGCTAAATTTTTTCTCTGAGGCGCCAAATTTGTTAGGGACGATGCTGGACTACACTGTAATCATATGTGACATAAAGGACAAAGACGACGCGCCTTCCAATTGAAATTTGTTTTTGTCGTCATATTTTTCATTTTTTTACGATTTCCCTGCTTGGAATTGAGTTTCTCAAGAGGTACTTTCAGCAACGAAGGACGTTTCTAGTAGTGTGTGAATCTCTGAGTATATAGGTATAAAAGCATTGTGTTCCCCTTGGGGGCTCATAATAAAATACAAATTAAGTTATAAACATGTACGGTACATGCGAAATTACGAAAACGTATATCGCCGTTATTATCACAATTTTGTTGTTCGATTTATTGTGCAATTGGTTTTGTTGTGGAGTAGGTATGGTTTCTCGGAAAGGACGACGAACACAGAAACGCTCAAGGAGGAACAGGTGGAGACTTTGTCAAGCTGATGGATAAAATTGCTTAAATAAAATTCATTACCATCATGTGTACGATTATATGTATATGAGATGAGGCATTTAAAATACGATTTTTATTATTTTTTGTACGTTGTGTGCTGTGGTGCTTAACGTGTCAAAAAACAGACGAGATACCGGCATTGAATTAAATTGAATTCTTTTCTGTTTTTTCTCCATTTCTTACTTTGGCGCCATATATGAATTGGAACTTCAGACTGAATTGATTAAATTCAATGGGAAGTTCAATCACGAAATAAACATTCAATTAAAATTAACTGCTTATGTGTTAAATGAGGCATTTCGATTATTATATTAGTGCGTGTCTTTCTACTTACATACCTTACATAGTTACAGGGCGTCCCAGAAATCGGCAGTAATTTATCGACTGCTGAAGATTCAACTAGTGAAGAATCACACAAAATCAAACTGTCTCTTATGTTTAGATCTTAGGTTTGCATAAGGCCTCGAACATTAAAAAATTTATCAATGTAAAAAATTGTAGGTAACACCAAAGATGGTTAGTGCGTAGGACTGTCATGCCGAAGGTGTGGGTTCGATTCCCAGCCGTGCCACCTAAAAACAGAAATGTTTTATTCGAGGTACTGCCTCTTGCGAGGAACTGACAAATCCTCCAAGAGTATACTTGTCATGAAAAAGTGCTTCTCATTTAGCCGTTCGGACTCGGCAAAAAACTGTAGGTCCCCTCCATTCCTGCCCAACAACACGCACACAGGAATGGTTGTGAGTTGTAAGTCACTAGGCCCTGGTTCTCCTCGAGCTGTTGCGCCACCCAATTTATATTTATTTATTTATTTTTAACACCCAAGAAAATAATCCAGTGAAGAAAGATTGTTCGTTATGTTTAAATTGAAAATGAATGAATTTTTACTACAGTAAAACTGAATAAAAAACAGGCCCTTTAAGTAAAAAAAAAAACTGTCATATCATACCTTTACCATCCAAGAAGCTTTGTCATCGAGTTTCGAGACACCCTGTAAAAAAAGGTATGAACTACATTTATTAACGCTTTAGTGGAATGAGTAATTGGATATTTGCGTTTCATTAACGAGTTCACTTTACATATACCAATTTTATTATCGAAAAAGGTGTGTTTCGAAAATAGTGTGTCACGCGATATGTGTTTGGGTGGAAAATTAATTCGAATAGATACATGCAATTACAAAACAACAGTAAAAAATGAACCCAGTTTTGTAATTTATTGATGTTTTTAAATTCAGAAATATGTTAGTAAAATAAAGCAAACGTTCTTTAAGGGGTGATGGAATTTGATTTTAAAATTGGAATTCTTTGTCAAACGGACTTAATTTCAATGTATTTTATTGGACACATTTTTATAAGAATCCATAAAGTAAAGTTGGGTCATATGTCTGAAAGTAGGAGTCTTTCAATAATTCCATCGTAGAAACTTCGTTTTCGGACAAAGATTTTATAGCAAGAAGTTTTGAATGAGCTCCAATAAAAAGTTATGATCGAAAAACTGTCAAAAATGAAAAAAAAAATTGTTTTTACGGAACGGCACCACAAAATAATAATCGTCTATCTCCCCCTCCCCCTTAAGGGAAAAACTGCAATTTCTTATAAGAGATCATTCTAAGAAAAAAATTGTATCGGGGAAAAAGTTTCCCTCCCCTTGAGACAAAGGCAGCAATTTCTGAAAAATTGACTTAGAATAGAAAAATATTAAAATTGAAGGGAAAGAATATATAATCATTTTTGAAGAATTGAATTTCCAAGTGAGCATTCAGAAAATGGAATCTGCATTTCTTTTACAAGTTGATTTTTTCAAAATTTAGCGTGATTATGTATTTTCTTTTAGGAAAAATCTTATTTTTGATATTTAGTAAAATTTTGTTATTAAGATACTGCTACTCGTCTAGTCAAAGTTGGTCACGTAAAAACAAAGACTTTGAATTCGCGAATTGTGGTATACCGCAAGGTTCCTTTTTGGTACCAAAATTGTCCCTCCTGTTTATTATTGCGACCTTCATTCATTCATTCATTCATTCATATACGAGTATATTATTGAAATTGAAATTTTGTACGATAAACTCCTGTTTTGCCTTTCGACAGCTTAATCAATCTATGAATATACCCCACCTCAACTGATCATAAACTCCACCTCTGCCGACAGTTTGTTTCTTCCAATTTCAACTTTTATTTGAAGATATCAGTGTCAGTCTTGGTTTCAAAGGCAATGGATCGCCTTCATTACTCAAAGCCTAGAAACGTTATACCATAACCAAAAGAAAAAAAATCAAAATACATAGGTAACTCTTTAGCCGCTACTGACTTCGCCAAATGTCGTCTGTTGTAAAGCGGATCTACATTTCCACCATAAGCTTTATATAACTTTAAATAAAATTATACTAAACCTGTTTAATTTTTGGAGTAAAATTCTAAATTCATATTGTCTTAACATCTCCATATAAAGAGGGGACTTGGGACCATTGCACTTACTTTTGTTTTCACAACTCTTTTACCTTTCTTTAATACTTCATCATGAATTGTGTCTGAATCCATTTCTGCACTCAAAAATATTAAACGCTCTACTTTTGTGCAAAGTGCACGAATAAAAAAAAAAAAAAACACAAAAAACCGTCCATTCCAATTCTCGCAGTGACTGATGCTCTTAAATTCCCCAGTTTACCTATTAAAAGAGGAATTCATCTAACCAGCAGGACTACTGGGCCTTTTAGCTATATGTTTGCCATAATATATCTATGTAAAGGATCATCAATGAATCCTGTTTGATGCATAAAGGCTGCCAAAAATGCACCTTGCGCTCTATGGGGAAATCGTATATGATGGCAAGATAGACAAATGGAAGGGTATATATGTATATGACATGAAGGCAAAAGAAGAAAATGAGGCCATATAATTGAAGCACTCATTATGATTATGACGATAGAATGAGGATGATGATGATGAAAAGGATTATTATGATGTTCACTCGGATGAACACACAGAACAATGCATACGTACTCGTAAATCTATGTGCGTTGCGTTGGAGTTATGTCAAACGATGGGACAACGCTAAAGCCAGCAGCGTCACCATTTCTAGCGACGAGGCAGACGTATATAGTCGAATTGACGATAACATCAGCAGCTGCAGTAGCAAGCGAGATCACAACCACCAAAAGCAACCATTTTCTAATTGAAATAGGACTTTTTTTAAATTTAAGTACAGGACACTCGAGCTCCCAGTCAGCATGTCACTCAGTAATTTCACATCATGAATGCACCTGCATCTGCCATAACACTGCTTTCCCAGAAAGACAGAACCAGAATATCGAAAAAGAAAACCAGAGAATATGACGCAGTTGGAACCCATTCCACCCGCACTATATTATGAAAACAGCCTTTGGCCCAGTTTGTACAAAGCGGTTTGCCTGCAAGATTTGGAATTATGGTATTCGATTTAAGGCAAGCAGCATTCCGTATCGATGGTGATGCTGATGGAAATGTGCAGTCTGCATTGGATCCAATCAAACCATCTCTATCTCATGTGTTCACATAAATACATTCATCATTGTCAGGGAGTAGGGAGGATGGAGCAGAAGAGGTAAAGGATTTGAAAATGAATCAAGCATTCGACATCAATAGAACAGAATTTCTGTTTAACCATTCAACTACTACGTACATACAAGCAACAACCCTTGGGGTCGTTGGCAAATTCTCTGTGGTAAGTCAGCTAAAAGCTGATCAACATTGCGGCTCTAAACTCCGGCCGGACATTATATTTGCCTGAATTTGCTCACGTCTGGCTGATGAGATGACTACGCCAATATTTTCAGGGTTTATTGTAATATTTTTGCGCAAGCATTAAAGAACTGCCTCAACACAAGATGTATGAGTAGTAGATTTGAATACTTTATTTTGGTGTATTCATTAGACTCGAAACAGATTGGTAGCATACATTTTTGGTGTGAATACTCCCAACAGGTAGATGTACATAATATAATACTCTGCGTGCACAACATGCAAACATCACACTTCCCTCCCAATTTACTGCCTTCATTGCCACCAGTTGATTTTGGCTTCTAAGTTTCCACAAAGTAGTAACGATGGCGGCAAAGCTGGCATCTATCTCTGCGGCGCCACTGCAGGGTGCTTTGACTACCTCCCTCTATGCAGAGGGTCTTCTTTCACCCTTCTTGCCATACTCTTCTGCCTTAACAGCTTTTGCGCCCTGTTTCGCTGTTTGTTTCCCTTTTCTGTGTTCAGTTTCAGTGTGCTTTGTTGGATATCAGATATTATGCGGGCTTGTGTCAATATGTCTTCCTCTGGCCTGCTTTAAATTATTATTAGTATTTCATTATGTTCGAACGAACAATAGACCGTTCCAATTATGATTCATAGTTGAAGGAAAATAGAACCAAGAATGGAATGACCAACTGTGCTGGTAACTATGTACATAGGAAGTAAATAGCAGATATCTACATTGAATTTCTAAAGCTTCAACCACCAAACTAGACAGTTAACGTTTGATGAACAGGGTGGTTTGCAATAAAATCTATAATTATGGTTCATGGATTATGTTAGTTAGGTTTTGAGATACCAACATATTAGTCGTTTTTCTTTTCTATGTTTTGTATAAGTTCAAGAATTAAAGTAAATCTTGTAAGACATATCCGCTAGCAAATACAAGATAATACAGGGTGGTGCAAGAAATGCGAACGGTTTTGAATAGTCTATAATTTACTACTTTAATTTTTTGTATAGTTTTTTTTAATACACTGTTTGAATAAGGATCTTGTTCAGTTTGAACGTTTATAATAACGTCGCGTAGTTAAAACCATTAGTTGCAGGTTTGCAAAGTTACGCTCTTTATACAAAACTTTTTCCATAACTTAGCTCCAAATTTCAGGTGATACCTACATTAGGGTGGTCCTTATTTTAAAAACTTTTGAGCACCCGTTTTTTTTTGTTCATTGACATCTTAAAACACTACCCTATTTTTTTTTATTTTTTTAAATCACGTTAACACGTGCCGCATTAAGCTAAAAAGTTGATGCTCCTGTGAGAGTTAGGGCCAATTTAAATACTTTTTAGCTCCCAAAATAACGGTACTTGCTATACAACCATTATGAAAAACCTTATTTATCTCAAAAAACAGCTAAAAAGATTTCGATAATAATTTTAAAAATGTTTGTATAGTTACTCGAATATATTTAAAAATTCTTAATTTCCAAGCAAATTGAACTTTTTGAGCAAGAACGTGCGACCCAGTCGTGGCTTTTATTTTTTTTATTTTGAAGCTAGAGGAGGTAACAGATTTGAAAGTGCACTTTATTAATTCTGCAAATCAAATTTTTAATAGCACCCAGTTTTGGTCAGTTTTACGAAAATCCAAATTTTCAAACTCATTGCGGCACGTGTTAATACAATCCGATTAGCATGAAATTTTTTTGGTACACGTTTTTAATGTAGAAGAACAGAAAAAAATGGTGCTCAGTAAAAACAAACTATTTTTTTTCCTCCATACAAATAAGGACCACCCTAACCTACATATCTCTCGGGTTTCTTCTCAATTATTGGTTCTTTTGTTGGAATAGTGGTCTCTGGCTTTTTATGTTTTTTCCTTCTCTCAAATACCCCTGTAATATTCTGTTATGCCCTGTTGTCAAATCATCACAAGTGAGTCTCATTTATGGTTTTCATTTTATATCATTCAAATTTTACAGTCAAAATTTCTTCGATTGCATATATTTTCATACGACAAGTTCAGTTTTAAATTAACAGTGAAACCTCGATACTAACGGGTGATTTTTTAGCTGGTTTGGTTTTGGCAACACTGGTTTTGACAGCTGACGTGTGCTTAGTACCTTGTGTCACTGTCAAACAGCTTCAGTTTGGTTTGCAATTTAACCATGGAACGTCTTACAAATGAACAACGCTTGCAAATTATTGAATTTTACTATCAAAATTCGTGCTCGGTTCGAAAGCCGAGGATCCGCTTTTTTATCGAAAAATTGTGTTCAGCGATGAGGCTCATTTTTGGTTGAATGGGTACGTAAATAAGCATAATTGCCGCATTTGGAGTGAAGATCAGCCAGAAGCATTGCAACAGCTACCAATGCATCCCGAAAAAGCCACTGTTTGGTGCGGTTTATGGGCCGGCGGCATTATTGGGCCATATTTCTTCAAAGATGATGCGAATCGCAGCGTTACTGTCAATGGTGAACGCTACCGAGCGATGATAACAAACTTTTTTTTGCCCGAAATGGAAGTTCTTGACTTGCATGATATGTGGTTTCAACAAGACGGTGCCACATGCCACACAGCACGCGAAACAATGGCGCAATTGCGAGGCGAGTTTGGTGAACAGTTAATTTCACGTTTCGGGCCGGTCAATTGGCCGCCTAGATCGTGCGATTTGACACCATTAGATTATTTTTTGTGGGGGTATGTCAAGGCTAATATCTATAGGGACAAGCCCGCTTCGATTGACGCACTGGAAGCCAACATCCATGCATTCATTCGTGAGATACCGGCCGATATGTGTGAAAGAGTATGCCAAAATTGGACTCAGCGGATGGGCTACCTGAGACGCAGCCGCGGTCAACATTTGCATGAAATTATCTTTAAACATTAAATTGCAAGGTTCAAACTATCGATTCAAATAAATATTTCATTCATTTTTTCGAATTTTTTGTGTTTTTTTTTTTTTTTTAAAGTTCTAAACCTCTTAAAAAATCACCCGTTACAATCCCCAAAGAACAAAATTGAAAGTGGTTGAATCTAAAAAATTACTACGAAAGTCTTAGAATACTCAAACTTTAAAGCTTCTTCGTTTCTTTTGTGCCACACTGTTGTATTAAAAAAAAGACAATATTTATGGGTTTGGGATGATGCCAGTTTTATTCGAAAGCTATTGATGAACCTGAACAACTAGGAAAACAAACTAGGCGCCATTCTTTCTATGTATATTCACCAGCTTTAACTTAACGCCATCATCGGTGTAATTTAATCAGGTCTTATACCTACCTTTACCTATAAATGAATATTATCATGAAATATTAATTTAAGAAATGCTTAATAATGCTTGATAATAAATTGATGAGCTTAGGTCAGGCGTAGATCCTGGAATTCAGTTCGGGGGGTCATAAAATTGAAAAATCAATTAGAACTGAAATTTCTTGAAAAATATAGTAGGTATTGTTTGAATTTTCTGCACATCTTGTTTCTAGCAAAAGTCCAGCTTTATCATAGCTTCATTACAGTCCAAAGCATGATCAGAGAGAAATTTAAGACTATCGGACGCACGCTTGGAGTAAGACAAATTTCAGGCTACTAGAAACCGAATTTATCAGCAAGATTTAACTCAATCTCATACTTTTCGGACAATAATGAGAATAGGATAAATATTTAAGATTGATGGAAGCGAAATTCACGAGAAAACAGTTCTTTTGTTTGATCAATCTACAAACAAAAAATTGACAGTAATTGACTCAAGCGGCGCTTCTGCAACTTTTTTCATGGAAGTTTGTTTTCCGAAAAGAAGCACCACTAGCATTTTACCCAAAAGTGCGTCTACTTAGGTACCTAACACTTATCTTTTAAGACATCAACCGTTATTTTTCCTGGACACGTATATAAGATTTTCCGCAATTTTTTCAAGTAAAAAACAAGCAAAAACAAGGAGAAGTTCCACTTTTTGACAAAGAAAAACGTATGTTTCTGAAAAGTGGTAACATTGAAATTTTATCGGAAGGTGCCTCTACTCATTATCTATTTTTCAAAATATGTATCACTTTTTATTTCCCCAACACGCATTTAGCATCTAGAGGCTTTTGCGCAACTTTTTTCATGTATAGAATATTAAAAATGATCAAAAAAGTGGGGGTTCTACCAGTTGACATAAAATAAAGTATTTTCCCGAAAAGTGCCAACACTGAAATTTTAGCCGAAGGTGCGTCTACTCAAAACCTTTCTTCTTTATCATGAACATTTTTCAAGTAATTTACACGTTTTTTTGTATTTACCATTTTCCACAGATTAGGTGCCATTTTTGAAAATGGTTGCTTGGCAACAGGATTACGAAAATGACATCAAAGCCAAATTACATCCTTTGCATGTTAAAAATAGATTACAAAAAATAAAAATAAGGTCCCCCACATAAAGTGCACGGATTTGGGTTTCCTGACTCTACAGCAGACTGGGCGCCATTTTCTCTAATTTTTGAATAACAAGTGGATATTGCTCGTGTTTGTTCTTTTCTTTTGATCTCTGTTTGGGTGATCATGATCCAATGACCCTCCCTCCGCCACTGACTAAGGTAGTCTATATCTGAAAATTGAGACATCATAAGGAGTTCTATTCAGATAAATGAATAAGACAACGATAGCATCATACTTTTTTTATTTTGAAGTGTTTCAGAACAGCTATATTTAAAAAAAAGTGAAATGAGGACACAATTGACTAAACTTAGCGTCTCATAATTTCCCAATCAAGCGCCAATCCGCCAATCTTATCCTCACTCGTGGAAAAATAAATATATTTAAAAATATGTATTTAAAAATATGTATTTAAAAATATGTTCAAAAAAAAATATTTCAAAAAGGATGATATAAGAAAAAATTGCCTGTACATACTTATATATTTCATATTTATTTCATATAAAAGTGAAAACATTGTACTTCAAGATATAAAATCTTTTAATTAAGTATCAAAAGCTAAATTACTTAAATTGTTCACTTAACTCACTGAAAAAGAGGTTTTTTGACATGATTTTGAGCAAACTATTGTTCCTAATAAATTTAAAGACTTTCTCAGATTCTTTTCGGAAAGAGTTGAACATTTTTAAAAGAAAAACGCTGGGAAATTCTTAAACTTCTGAATTCGAAAAACAACAGTGTTTCTCAGCATACTTTTGGGCGCTCTACTCAAATCCGTTTTCCATTTCCCACCATCAGCTCGGAGTCTCGAAATGTTCTTGTTAGAAATTGAAAAAATCATGTGTTTTTGCTATATTTGAAATTAAGTAACAAACGGATATTTATATTTTTCAGCAAAAAGTTGCAACGATTCCTGAAAGTAGGTCATCTTCTTCTTCAAAATCCGATTTAAAACTTTCCAATGTTTATATTCTCCGAGAAATTCTCAGTCATATTTTTGTTTTCATCGTTTTTTCCGCTGTTTTTGGAGTTATGTTACAAAACCAATTATTTGTTTCAAAAATGTTTGCTACGATTCCGATTAATTCTTTAAAATTCAGTTATAACTTTTTTTACTGTCGGAGAGATCTCTTTTAAAACTGTATGTGTTTAGAGTATTCATTTTTTTTTTTTTTACACTTCAGAATTCTGTGATGTAGTGAACTGAAAGCAAGTTGCGTTCTACAATCAGAGGCATGTGTTAGTGGTTAGTAGATTAAGCAAAGCTAACACAAGCACATAAATAAATAAAAATTTATGTACACACTATTACCGTTAGAATTAGAACATCTCAGGGAGCAAAAAAGATCTGAAAAGTTTGAACTGAATGTGGAAGAAAAACATTACCTAGTAATTTCAGCAAGCGTTGCTAAATTTGTTTGAAAATAATAATTCCGCGAATGGCAGTTCCACATGGCTGGTTTTTGGGACCCATACTATTTTATCTCTTTATTTATTTATATTATTACAAAATTCTTCGTTTGTTTTATTCACTTTTATGATCGCAAATTTATTTGTCTCATCCAATAATTATCTTACAAGAGATTCTTATTATTTTATATTTTAGAAGTGAAACTTCAGTTCGTTAACTTTGTGATTAGCCTTGGTTTTAAGATAAACACTTCTTTTTCATCTAAAAATCAAGTAAGCTTAACCAATAAAAGAATCTACTGTAGATTGCGAAAGCCTTGGCTATTTTTATTATTATTTATTTACTAGCTGGCCCGCCCCGGCTCCGCCCGGGTAGATACCTACAAATTTCGAGAACAAATTAACAAAACAAAATTTTGATTATGTGTCCTCGATTAATCGTGATTCGACTATCTTTATTTTGTTTTTATAATTTTATTAGAACCAAATTCCATGATTGATTTATTTTTTTTCAAACTCAATTGATTTTTTTTTTTTTTTACATAAAACAAATACCCAGGCGCACTTCTGCACCTTTTTGGTAAAACGCAAGACCGAATTTAACCAAACTTCACAAAAACACTCCCAATACCAAAGATTACCTGAAGAGAATCATCCAAATAGGTCAAGCAATTCTTGAGTTAAGGCCTGAAAAATGGAAATATGGATTCATTTTTATAAATAGAATTAGTTTTAGGGCTCAAAATTTCAAAAGTACGGTTGAACCCCGTTTCCGATTAAAACTATTTTTTTACCCCAAAATCATTATAACAGCCAAATTTCTTCTGAAAAAACTGACGATGTTGAGTAAAGGCTCATTTTCAATAAAATTTTTTTAATTCAACTTTTCGACATAATTTTTCCGGAATTTCACTGTTCTCTAATTCAAAGATACCCTAACCATTTTACCATTAAAAGTACCCTAGGATACTCCACTACATGTCGTAAAGTCTCCTCCGAATCGTTTTGAAGATTATTATGTTCAAACAGACAAAATTTTTAAAAATGATGCACTTACGTTTCTAAGCCAATAAACAAACACCTGAGCAACTTTTAATTATTTCCATATTAAAGACAAACACTCCAATTTAATTATTATTTAATTAAAACCTGACAGCGTTTCAATCTCATTACTGCATTTTAAAATTGCATTACTTTGGTTTAAGGACCGTCATAAGGCTGCAAGACTGAAGGCATATAGTGAATAAAAAGTGTTTCTTTTTTTGTTGCATCTTGAAAATACTTTGTTGTGGTCAAACAGCCGTAGTTTCGCTGCCTTATTGGTGGCATGTAGTTTTCACAGATCCCAACAGTACCTTCACAAAGTTTTTAATAGTAAGGACATTTTTATCAAAATTTTCAATTTGTTTTGAAGGCTACCGTGGACAAACAGACAGACAGACAAACAATTTTTGAATGATGCAGTTATGTTTCTTAGCAAGTAAACAACTACTTAAGTTCAAAAACTTGAAATTATTTCAATATTAACGACAGACACTCCAATTTTATTTTTATTTTATATTTCATTTATTTTTTTTTACTCGTTCATTCTTCTTAATATTCAACGACACTATTTTTAGTGTAGGTAGGTAGGTTTATTTGTAGGTTTGCCTTCAAGACATTTTATTGTTTTTGTTTTATAATATACATTATAAATTTGTAAATAGAAAAATAGATTTTTAAAATAACTCTATAAATTATGAAAAAAGTAATAGGTATAAAAAATATTTCGCTACAATAATAAAAACGAAAATGCTTAACACCCTCAAAAAAATGCACTTCTTAATATTGCTTTTGTCTTTACCCTTTTTGTAAAGGCTTAAAGCATACGAACCATTATTAATTTAAGAGCAAACAATATAGGTAAAAATCCTTTCAAATTGATCAGAAATACTTCTTAAAAAAATGATACAACCCACCATTTTATTTTTGCATTTTTATACATTTATATCTTCCTTTGGAAATAAGGTCAGTTATATTTATACACCACCCTGTAGCCTGTAGGTAAACTTGTTCTTCAAATTAAGTCTATATGCAAAGATGTTGTTTGAAACCAGAAATTTGTCTTATTCCTTTAATCTAGCCAGATTAAATTTCTCCCCCAGGTGAACTTTTCATTTATCCAATGTTTGAATCAAAAAAGCCGCAGTTTCAGTTTCTTATGGCTGTGATAACGATAGATCTGATGAGTATAGTCTTAACCCGCACCTAACTGAAAATGAATAAAATAAAAAGAATTAAGGAAGGTATCTCGCTTACCAAAGCAGCCCATTCATCAATCATCAGAATTACAACAACAACAAAAAAAAAAAAAGAACTCCAATATTGAATAATAAATTGGATCCTTAAATATAAATCAAAATCCAAATGATTGATGTCAGAAAGTGGGTAAATGTGCGAGAGCGCGGGTAAATAACGAATTATGTTGAATATTCCGCTTTGCAAATTGAAGACAAAAATATTTATTTATTATTTTCGGTTTTTTGTTTCTGTCCCTATTTAGAAAGTCAATTTATGGCTGGGGTTTGCTTTTCCAAAAGACATTGGATCTTCCTTCAAAAAAGAAAAAAAAGAAGAGTATCAGCGCTGGCAATGGGAAAAAAGTTAAAATATCGAATCACTTTTCTTTGAAACAACCGGTAAGTTAATATTATCCTTGTTATGGAAGGTAGGTCGTTGTGCACAGAGCAGTCTCACCGTTACATCACGGATACTTTTGAAAGAGTTATTTATTTTAATTCGAAATATGGTCATGGAAAGGGACTGATTGATTCGCATGGAAGGTTATGGTGGTTTATTTTTGAATTTAATAGATAAGCATGTTTTTTTTTTTTTTTTAGTTAAGGATATTTTAGTCAGGGATTGATGAAGATAACCTACTTTATGCGAAACAGAGTTTGAAGTATAATTGCAAAGAAGAAAATCGGAAGGATTAATTGGGTTGTAGCATTCAGACTTCAAGTAGTTCAAATTTACCTTGTTTTTTTTTTCTTAAATGTTCAAGATTATTAAGGAAATGTAGCTTGGGGCTCAATTAGACAGGAATAAGTAAAGTTCTTGGAAAAGTATCTATTGGAACAATCTCTTAGTGAAACTTGTCCTAGGGTTACTTTGAACAAGTTATTATCTTTCAAAGTTCGATACAAAATATTTTCTGGGAAGCTAAAGTGTTTGAAAGGTTGTAAGACACGAAGAAGATAACTTTGGCGGTATAATATAATAAAAACGGATATTCTAAGAGAGAAAAAATACCTACAAACATTGATTACTTATCGGAAAGAGTGATGTTTTGACAACTCGTTGGGGCGTAGGAAAGCTAGAAAAAAGGCTTGTAACAATATTTAAGAATAACGATACCTGTTTTGAAAACCAAAAGAATGTTATTTAATTTGATTTAATTTAATTTAATTTCATTTCATTTAATTTAATTTAATTTAATTTAATTAAATTTAATTTAATTTAATTTAATTTAATTTAATTTAATTTAATTTAATTTAATTTAATTTAATTTAATTTAATTTAATTTAATTTAATTTAATTTAATTTAATTTAATTTAATTTAATTTAATTTAATTTAATTTAATTTAATTTAATTTAATTTAATTTGATTTGATTTAATTTAATTTAATTTAATCATATTTAATTTAATGTAACTTAATTTAATATAATATAGATATATTTGTTTTGGAATTAAAAAAAATAGACCAAGTGATTTTAATCAGACCTGAATTAACGATGATTAGTGTTACGAAGTATAACACTCTTAAACTTTCCAGCTGATCTTGTTTGTTGCAACTTTGAAGAGCTTAGGTTTTACTTTTCATGGTGCACTCGTGTACTATTTAAAGATAATGGCCCTGAGTAATAGATCTGAATGCTGAATCTAGCTAAAGTTGACTTTAACAAAAACAACCGTAGAAATAAAACACAAATTTCTCCTCTAAATGCTTAGATTAGATCATTTTAAACTTAGCTTGAGATGCTTCTAAGCATTTAGTGTTGAAAGTTGTGTTTTATTTCTGTGTATGTCTTTGTTAAACTCGACTTTTGGCTAGACTCGGATCTATTACTCAGGGCCAATATTTTTGGCTTCCGCCCTTGGATTAGCCTTGGAATGGAATCAGAATCCTACCGTAAGCTCCCTCCTTTCTCCTTCTGAGTGAGAGCTTGGGCGAAAAAGTAATTCTCCCTTGGGTCAGCCTTGCTTGGGCTGGAATCAGATTCCTACCGTATAGTCCCTGGTTCACTTTTTCTAAGAAAATCGTGTGGGCCGAGTCTCTTCTATAGCTCTACCGTGCCAAGTTTAGTTGTATATGAAATTCCGTGTTATTTATATTAAAGTTATACATACGTACATTGTAAGATTGAAAGCCCTACTTTCTATGGTTATACAAAAAAATTATAAAACTGATGATTACTCCGAGTTCTTTAACCTTCTTAGCAAATTTTACTTACTTTCTTCGGAAATACCTTGAACTATGACGAGCTTACCTCAGCTTCGAAATAGATAACTCGTTAAAATTGTTATCTCCCATAATTCTATCTTTCAGTCTCTACTGTACCTAACCTACTGTCCCTTACCTACTGTACCTTGACTAACATACAATCCAAATCACGGAAACGATTTTATTCTTAAATTTTTAATTTTTAGTGATCTCCTAGAAGGGTTGTAAAAGAATACAATCTTTTGTGAATGCAACCTTCAAAAATAATTCTTTGAATTCAATTGAAAGATTGCATTCGTTGATATCACTTTGAGACAGTTAAAAGATTGCATTATATCCCCACAAATTTTACAGCAATCTTTGCATGCTTGAGATTTTGATCAAATATTTTTTTAATAATTTTATTTCCACAAGACATGCTATGAGAACAATAAGATTACTCGAAGTAATCGCCAATTTTCTTCTATGTAAATATTACGTTTCAATTAAGGGCCCTGGAGACGCTCGAACTTGGTGCGAGTCAACATGGTTCAAGTACTATGTTCGAGTTGATTTTATTTGTCTGCGAGCTGGTTCGAGTATAAATTATTTGGTGTCACTAAACAAAAATTTGGTCTCACCAAAATCAAAAGGAGTTTGATATTTATCGATGTTCGAGGGCGGGGCTAATCGTTTGTCGTACCAGATTCGACTGTTTGCGGACCGGTTTCGAATGTTTACTCGAACATATCGGTATAATTTCGAGTTTCAATATTAAAAATAAAAAGAAAAATGTCAAACAGCCGGAATAAAAATAAAATTAATGTGACAGTGAATATTTTTAATGACATATAAGTCGTAAGAATAATGAAGTTCGAGTAGTTTGGTTTCTGTGTCTGCGGAGTTTAGTCGAACTATGTTCACTCGCACCATGTTCGAGCGTCTCCAGGGCCCTTTATAAAATGGTTTACTCCTGACCAATAATGTCGTTGCATAGAACCTTATTTTATGAAAATTGCCTTCTCGCTGTTTTCTTAACATGAATGAATATAAAACTATGTCAACAAAATCTTTGAATTTTTTCATTAAAGGATAAATGCAAAGCTAAAAAGCGCATCGTTATCCCCTTCATTGAAAAATGGGTTTGTGTTTCAATAAGAATGAAGCAAACAATTCAATTAAAAACAATTTTATATAAAAATCTCCAAGTTTTATGAAGAGAAATGGCAACTATTTACATAGAATAATGTTTGAGGCTGCTCCATTCATTCATACTTATTTGGTATCTAAGAATTTAAGCTTTTGAATTTAACACACAAAAACTCTCAAAGGGATTTAATAGAAGTTTTCGAGAATTTTGAACAAAGAAAGTTTCCGCAGTATCCAGTGCCGGATCGTCTATATATCTAATTCAGAAAAAAGGCAATTTCTCATAGGCCCATATAGTGTGAGAGGCATTTGAGTAAACAACCCACCGCTTTAATAGTCCTTAGTGGTTTAATAATTGAATTCATAACCCTTATTGGGTTCGTTACTTTAAAATACACTGTAACTTAGTTTTTCATTGATAAAAAATTCAGAGTTATAAGCTTAGATTAGACGGTCAACGTCAATGGTCAACGCATTGACCCCTTAACGTCATCAGAAACATCATTAATATACTGTTAACGTAGACTCTCTCGTCAATTTTGTCCCAAAATATGTTGACGTGATCTGTGTCAACGCAATTAGTACCCTCTGGTGTCAACGTATTGTTATAGGTGTGTGAAACGTTGACGATTACACTACTTGACGACATCCAAACATACGAACGTTGACGCGGAGTTGCCAAGAGTAAAATTGAATCATTTTGTACGTTGACGATCACACGTCATTGACTGCGGTGTTATCGAACAAAACAATGTGGATGGATTAACAAATATATAAAAACTCAAACAATTTTTTACTGCTCCGCAAAAAAAAATGATTTTAGGTCAATATACGTTTGCTGTCAAAATATGGCTCGTCTTTCATACGTCAAATTCCATTGAAGGATGGGTAACGATGTCGATGGATTAAAAAAAGACATTTTTGAAGTTTATTTACTACCCCGGAAAAAGTGATTTGAGGGCAACTGGGTGACCTTTCAATTATACTTTTGCCGTCAAAATATAGTTCGTCCAACAGCCATCAACAACTGTCGATGTATTCAAAATCCTCAAAAAATCCCAAATTTCCGAGATTGAGATGAAGGTCAACGCTGGGTACGTTGACATGGCAGAAAAATCCGCTGTGTCAACGTAAGGACACAGTCAACGTGTTGGTGAGTAGTCAGTCATAATGTCCTAACTGCGTTGACAGGTTGATTACACGGCCAACGAAAATAATCAACGCATTGACGTTTAAATTCGTGTCAACGAGAGTGTCCACGCATGGACAGTATTCTCCGTTGACGGTCACACGACGAGACAATTCTGGGACAGAATTTTACGTCATTTTGACGTCAGAAAGTCAACGCGTTGACCATCTAATCATAGCTATAGACTTAAATTATCTCCTAAGAAATATCTCAAGTCAATTTAATGCTTAAAACGGAGTTAACCCAACTAATTTAGTGAATTCACTCTGTATTTATTGACGAGACATTTTTGACATATATATCTGAAATACCTAACAATAAACATCTAAAAATGAATTCTCATACCGGGTCTACCAAATTTTGTAAACTCAGTACTAAACTGCTGGGCCTTTGAATCAGTCTCCCTGGATCTAAGGCCGGCCCTGCTGGCATCTGACGTTGTGTGTCTTAAAAAATAAAAAATTAATAAAATAAAAGTTGGCTATGGATAATATTTTGAACTTAAAATTGTTTACCTAAACTAAGTAGCTTTTTTTCTTTGAATATCCAATGCTGCATTTGTGTAAAAGTATATAGACTGTAAAAATGTTTACATTGTAAATTACATTGCAGTGAGTTAAGTTAAATGAAGAGGTAGAGTTTTGTAGGAGGCAATATTTTTGGGTTTATTTTTATAAAGCATACAAAAACTATTCTTTTATATAAATTCTAACCAGCTATGATATTCAGCATCATTATCATCATGTCTGGGATTGGCATGGAAACTATATGTACTACATTTCCATTTAAATCCTCATTCATTTTGAAATCAAAAAGTTACCTACCACACTTATGAGGTTTTCAAAAAGAGAAAATCAAGGATCCTTACTAATTATTTTGGCTCAATTAATTTCGCTAATGACTTTGTTAATTGTGGAATAGTAGCCAAAATACCTTAAAAGGTTTTAATGCGGATGTTACTTATTTAGAAATATAAGTCCCTTTGAAATAGTCCTAGAAATTAGACAAATTAATTCAATTTCTGTAGTAGTGTATTGTGTATTGTAAATCCTTAATTTGAATAAAATAATACTGAGATATTATAGAAATTATAGAGTTTTTCTTTCTTTGAAAATATTATCAAGAAATCGAGTCGCTGTAGTGTATTAAAAGCACACGTTTAATAAAAGCAAAGATTTCATTCTAAATACAAACAAATCAAAATTAAAACCCAAGCAAGGCATTTTGCCAGAAGCAAATTTTGGATTTTGAGTAGGTGCAACAAATGTTTAGTGATTTGATTGATAAGGTAAATATTACCTACGAATAAGGAAATTTAGGCCCTTTTTAATGAAATTGAAAGAAAATTGTTTGCAAAATACGGTAGGTATCACTAGTACACGTGACAGTTATAACTATACCACGCTTTTGTAAATGAATCCTTTCATTTTTGAAATGTGTTTCTTTGCAGAGTTGTACTTGAAAATGTAACTCAGGAGAAATTGTGTCTGAAACTTACCTAAAATTCAATGTTTTGGTTTATTCTGATAAGAATGCTGAACCGAAAACTTGGTTATTGATATACTCGACATTTTTGAAGCTTTGATTTTTTTTTTTTTGTAAAACTAATTTCTTTGAGTATTTATTGTGTATGTGCTTGGTATGAGGATTTTTGTTGAGAGTAAAACCCGATTTCCATACCAACATTTTTGTTTTTAATTTTTCGAGCAATGAAGGGGTTGTGACTACTCTTAGGGGTACCGTTGAGTGGAGATAACAGCAATATTAGGGTGCTTAAGTACATGTGTTCATATCTTTTCAGTGAATGCATGAATTAAAAAAAGCGAAATGAGGGCAAAACATGTTCAATGCCGAAAGTAAGCGAGATGATAGCAAAAATATCAAGACATAGATCTTCCTGTAAACGGGCACACAACAATGGAACGAAATGCTGAAAAAACTGTGTGGAATAGCTTTTGAACTTATGGTTGGATCTGCATGATTTTTTTAACATGTTGTCTGTTAAATGTCAGTGGCTATTACTATTTTGAAAAAATCATAAGGCAAATAGTAATACATATCACAACAAAAACATAAATGTTAAAAAAGGAGCCAAGTTCTTATGTGTACAAGAAACCTGTGCGTAAAAAGTCTGCCAAAAAAAGTAATGAGATCTAAAATATATGCCAAGTTTTAAGTTCATGAAGTCTAATATCAAATATCTTAAGTAAAGTAATATCGAAACAATTTCAAATCATGACAGAAATTTGGTAATTAATGATTACTGATTAAAATTTGGTGGGTTTACTGGTCAAGTTGTCATACATTTTAAATTTGTGATTAAGTAAGTATTTAAGAGAAAACTTGCCAAGTAAATCCACCAAATTTTAATCAGTAATCATTTATTACCAAATTTCTGTCATGATTTGAAATTGTTTCGATATTACTTTACTTAAGATATTTGATATTAAGCTTCATGAACTTAAAACTTGGCATATATTTTAGATCTCATTACTTTTTTTGGCTGACTTTTTACGCACAGGTTTCTTATGCAAATAAGAACTTGGCTCCCTTTTTAACATTTATGTTTTTGTTGTGATTTCACTCCTTTTTGCAAAGATTTGTTTTGCCAGGTGAAAGTCAAGCCCTACCGCTCTACAAAGTTTCATAATTCTACGACAACCGAAAGTGCTCCATACAAATAATAGCAATTCTGATAAAGTGGGTGGATGGCACCCCCTCTGAATGGACAGTTCCAAATTTTCGATTTTTTCCTTTCTAAGTACTTCAAGTCCTACCGACCCTTCCAATTTTCATCGTTCTACAACAATCGGAAGTGGTCCATATAATTTATAAGAATTTTTTAAGAATGTGGGTGGATGCCACACCCCCTGACTGCAAAATTCCAATTTTTCAATTTTGTCTTTCTAAGTACTTTAAGCCCTACCGACCTATCAATTTTCATCGTTCTAAAACAATCACAAGTGCTTCATATAGTTTATAAGAATTTTTAAGAATGTGGGTCGATGCCACGCCCCCTGAACTGAAACTTCCAATTTTTCGATTTTTTTCTTCTAAGTACTTCAAGGCATACCGCTCTACCAATTTTCATCGTTCTACAACAATCGGAAGTGCTTCATATAATTTATAAGAATTTTTGAGAATGTGGGTGGATACCACGCCCCTGAATGCAAAATTCCAATTTTTCAATTTTTTTCTTTCTAAGTACCTTAAGCCCTACCGACCTATTCTTTTCATCATTCTACAACAATCGGAAGTGCTCCATATAATTTATAAGAATGTGGGTGGATTCCACGCCCCCTGTATGGAAAATTCCAATTTTTCAATTTTTTCTTTTTAAGTACCTCAAACCCTACCGACGTATCAATTTTCATTGTTCTACAACAATCGGAAAGGCTCCATATAATTTATAGAATATTTAAGAAAGTGGGTGGATGCCACGCCCCCTGAATAGAAAATTGCAGATTTTCGATTTGCTCCTTTGTATGCACCACAAAGCCTACCGTTGTGCGAAATTTCAAGTCTCTACGATGTCGGGAAGTGCTCCATAATTTTGATGATCTGTCAGTGAGTCAGTGAATTAGTGAGTCAGTGAGTCAGTGAGTCAGTCAGTTACGGTTTTTGCGATTTTTGAAGTCCTATATCTTGGGAACTACTAATGCTAAAGAGTTGAAATTTGGTGAGCCACCTGTGTTTGATCAGTTCAGCAAATACTCCGAATTTGAAGTTTCTGACTTAATTGGTTTTGAAGTTAAAGGGGGGTTGAAAATCGCCTGAGTTTGTTCCTGTAAAAAGGGTGTAGTGCCGCGAACTTGGCTGGGCACTACCGTGCCCTTTGATTTTATAAATAGAGCAGTTTTATAAAAAAAAAATATTTTTTTAAATATAAAATTTTTGTCACATTTATGAAATATCAATTCATCAACCCATTTTTGAATTATTGGATTTTCAAAAAAAAAAAAAAAAAAATTAGTATTTGAAGAGCTTAGAAACAAATGGTGACTTTTTCATTTTTTAATTTATTTCAAAAATTGAAGAAAAACTAAATTGAAGTATGCTTGACCGTTTTTTTTAAATTTTCTTTCTCCTTGTGTGCAGCACTTAAGTAGATTGTACCTACATACATATATCGTCGTCGTTCAGACAACGATATATGTATTCAGACGAAAGAGCTGATATTTAATAAAATATTTTGAATTTGTCACCTTTTGATCTAAAGCCAAATTATCGCAGGTAAAATGATCCAGCACCAAGTAAATAATAACGTTTTGGACCCGATTAAAATAAATCTAAAAGAGACAATGTCACCTTTTGTTCCTAAACTTATTTTGTCCAAAATATTAGTACGCAATATTAAAAGTATTTCAAAGGAGCTTTCGCATGAAATTTGATTAAAATTAGTCGAATTATTTTGAAAAAATTGAAAATAAAAAAACCGTTATTTTGGCAGAAAGTGACATTTTAATTAAATTTTCTTTCACATTTAATCTGTCACCTTAAAACACATCACCAATGAACCGGGCAAACAACATTGGACATAAAACAATACTTAATATAATAGTACGGGAGCCCACGATGCTAAATGTGGATTTACTCGAGCGTCGTTGGGACCTAATGGATTTTGAAGATTTGATGATAGAGAGAAAAAAATGTGAGTAAAATATACTGTTTCATCGGTGGGGGGAGCATCTACAGGTGTTCAAAAATGTTAAAAAAAAACAGTCACATGGACATATTCGAGCTCGTCAGATATTGATAGTGTATATGGCCTGGGTCTTTATAATAACGGTGGTATGTTAATCTGCCATGCCGGTTTGCGTGGTGGGGGTGGCTGTATGGGAGTGTTGAAATTGAAAAACAAATGGATTTACTCGAGCGCGTCAGATTTTAATAGGGGATGTTAAGTGACCCCCAAGGATGCTCACATTCAAAAGACTGACGATTCGGATGTGACGCAAGCTTGGGGCAGCTCCTTGAAAATGTAAAAAAAAATCGCCATTTTGAAATACTCGAACGCGTCAGATTTTGATATATATGGCTCAACTTGATGTCCTACATGTGCTGAACCTTTATCTGACAATTATCTGGAGGGGTTTTCTTAATCTGAAGATTTGAACAGAAGAAAAATTTGTATTCAGGATTTTTTTTAATCACTGGGGAGAGTATCATAACTTGGGCGCCAAAAATTGAAAATGGATTTTTGTAGAAGGGTCAAATACATATGTACCAGCATTTTTTTACTATGGGAGGGGGGGTCTATGTCACCCCATTTAGGAGGTAGAGGTGATTTTCGAAAGAAAAAGACTTAAATGGAAAAATAAATATTTAAATCCAACAACAATACTTAAAATGCAAAACAATAACGGCTTTAAAAGCCAGAGTTCTGTTCTTTAATCCTACAATTAAATTAAATTATTTGTGTCAATAGTTTTCAAAATATTTGCATTTTAACTCAAAATGTTGATAACAAAACGCAAACAAACATTTTTGGATCAATTGTTCTCAAAATTGTGAAATGAAAAACTGAATTTTCTTTTTTTTCGTCAATGCTGTGGTTAATTTTGAAACGAATACAAAAAACCAGGGGCTTATTTCTGCGCTACTACATCAATTACATCAACTACATTTAACAACTTCATCCTACAACTACACCAGTTACATTCGTAATTTATTAAACTTTTGTATCTATTATTTCATAACTCCAGTTGTATCAGATAATTATAAATGATGTAGCTTAAGGATTTTAATGTGCGATGTAGTTGATGTAATTGATGTATCTCTGTTGTAGTAGCGCTGAAATAGGCCCCAGAAGTTTTTATGTCTTCTAGTTTTAAGAAAATCGCAACTTACTGATACTACTTTTTTGAGATATTTGTAATTTGCTTGAGATATGTATGCAACCGCCCTGCTTGGGCTCACTATAGGATTTGGGGTATGTGCGAGGTTCGGTGTTTGGCAAATTTCGTTAGCATTTAAAGAACTTTTAATGTATTCTCTGTTCCCAATGTCAATAGCTACTATTGAGAATAGCTACATAATGATATAATATAATAATTTCATGAAAAAGTAGTATCAGTAATTTTCATTTTTCTTAGAAACTAGAAGACATAAAAGCTTTCGGTTTTTTGTGTTTGATTCAAAATTAATCTGAGCATTGACCAGAAAAAGAAAATTTAGTTTTTCATTTCACAATTTTGAGAACAATTGATCCAAACATCTTTTTTTGCATTTTTTATCAAAATTTTGAGCTTAAATGCAAATATTTTGAAAACTATTGACACAAATAATTCATTTTAAATGTAAGATTAAAGAACAGATTTTTGGCTTTTAAAAAAGTTTTTTTTTTTATATTTGAAGTTTTTTCGTTGTTTTTTAATATTTGTTTTTCCATTGAAGTCGTTTTTTTTTGAAAATCTCCTCTACCTCCTAAACGGGGCGAGAAAAACGGCAGATTATACTTTGCCCGTTATCCTAGAATTATATACTTTACAAATAACAAAAATTCAACCGCGCTCGAGAATGTACAGGTGACGATTTTTTTTTGCAAATTTGTAAGCCTCCCATTACCTTAGGTCACGCTCAAATCGTCAGATTATTGAAATACACATTTTTCAGCATGTAATCAACCTACCCTATCTTAATCTGACGCGCTCGAGTATTTTGAGCTATCGATTTTTTTTACTAATCTGACAACCTGCCCTAGGCGCCCGGCCCTACATAGAGGACTGATATGGTGGAGGTACTCAGCAGGGTGCAAAGAACCCCCCTTTATACTTATCTGACGCGCTCGAGTAAATCCAAAATCCCTTAGTGGGCTCCCTTACTATAAGGAACACCCATTTTAGTTCGGAGTCACCCAACGAGATTTTTAATTTCTTGCCATTTTGGGTCTGTCAAAACTGTCATTGCGATGACTTTTGTACGTACAAATTGTCTTAGTATATCGATACGCACTCGCACAACGTGTCAGCGATATAATATTCCAAACAGAAGAATTGTGAAAACTCGGTAATTCAAAAATTCAAAAATAATTTTCGAAAAGGGGCAGTAACCCGTACCTTTTTTTTAAATTAAATCAAAATTCTCTGTGGTAAATACCTATCAGTTTTTGACAGGGCGGTGAAGAAGTGGTTACGTACCAATTACCAACAGATAAATATAGATTGGTTAAAATTTCGTCGATATTTTGATTTTAATTTTGATTTACTCTAATTTGTATAACCTATAAAAAAAAAGTAAGGGTGTCTCTTGGCTCTGGACCTTTGGCACCTCATATATGGGAAATTTGGGAAAAAAATAATGCCATCTAACTGGCCAGAAAAGGTCAACTAGTCCTAGAAATTGGTAAGCCCTAGATAACTTGTAATCAAGGCTTAAAGTTTCTCAAGGTCACGTGTAATTTTTGGCATCTCATTTGTGGGAAATTTGCGAAAAATGTTTACCATCTGAAAGATCTCTAGATCTATATAAAAGGTCGGCTAGTTTTAGTAATTGGTTAAAGTTGAAGCTTTTTTCAAGGTCACGAACGATTTTTGGCATAAGGATACAAATTCATTAAAGCAATCAATGGCTGACCAACTCACCTTTTATGACGATCTAGTTACCTATAAGGTAGTATAATTTTTTTTTGTAAAATTACCCAAATGAGGTGCCAAAAGTCGTTCATGACCTTGAAAAAAAAATACTTTAAAAAATCGTTAGAAAGAATTTCTAAAACTAGGTGACCTCTTATAAAGATCAAGAGGCCTTTTAAGTCCACTTAAAAAAAAAACTTAAGATGACATCTTATAGATTTTTATGAGATCCAGAGATCGAGAATAAGAGTTGATCTTTATTTTCAATTTTAGGTCTTTTGGTGAGATTTATCATTTAGGTAACTTCCAGGATAACTCTTATCTGTTGACTTAGTTTCTAAGAAATAAAGGGAAACGATCAACCTAAAACTGTTTCTATAGAAGATTAATCAAATATGATATTTTCTCTCTAAGAAAAAGTAGATAATCTGTGTTGTTTCAGAAAAATCAGAACTCAGTAGACTCAAGTCGTCATCAACATTTATAAAATTGGATTTTCAGTTCTAGGTAGGAAGAAGGATGACGACAATGACGCCGCCGCTGCCACCACTGCCGATGACAACGATGATACGACGACGACCACGACGACGAGTCATCTCACTGATCCTTTGCCATGGTCGTCTAAACGTGGCTTTCAGTGCCGTGGTCATTGTATTAATCTCGCTTTTGTCTCTGCATGGCTTTCTGTGTCGTGGTTTCTTGCTATGGTCTCGCTTTAGTCTCGCCGTGATATTTACACGTGGTGTTTGGCACGTAGAATGTTTTTCCATCATCTCGCTTTGGTCTAGCTGTAGTCTCGTCAAAACTTTTTTTTAATTTTTATCGTTCAAAAAGTTACAATAAGCTAAAACCGTGATTAAAAATTCCAAACATAGTTTTATGTTTCATGGTCATTGTGTTTGTTTCGCTGTATTCTCACCGTGCCCATTTACACGGCTACCTGTATCGTGGCTTTCTCGCAATAGTCTCGCTTTAGCCGGCACGTCTTATCACATCGTCTCGCTTTGGTCTAGATTTTGTTTCGCCAAGGTCTGACTAATATGGCAATTAGAGTTGAAATTTAGCTCATTTTCAAGCTGCTGACAAGAGTGCCTGACTGGCAAAAGAAAACTGTTGACAATGACAATTGACTCCTTACTGCCAACTGAGCATACACACCCTAAGTGGGTCAATGATACCTGAGTGGCACAGAGGCCGCAAAGAAAAAATACAGATGAGAACCCGTTGGCCAGCCAAGGCACAATCGTTCAATAAAACTGTTGACTATCCTTAAAATATCCCTTTTAACAAATTTTTCAAATAAGACCATAACGAGGTGAAACTATAACCATTAGCGAGAAAACCTCGTGAACGTACCTAAATGCATAAGCCGAGAAGATATGAACACCATGGCTACAAATGAAAAAAAAAAATTGTAAACGGCCATGGCGAGGCGCAAGGTATATAGAATTCATGGTATGATATTGCGCATGTCGTTATCCTATCTCTCTTACGCATTTTGTCAACTAGTGACGCTATTCTCTTTGCATTTGTTTTTGTTTTTGATTTGTTGTTGTCTTTTCTACACGTTTTTGTCCACAAGTGGCGTAGATGTGCAGAACAAAAAAGAAAATCAACTCGGAATAGCATACCATGTATTCTGTATACCTTGGGCGAGGCATATGCCATGAGACAACAATACATAAGACTACGTGTAAACGTAATTGGCAAGATGATGCCAAGAAATCGTCACTATCACCATCGTGCAATCGTCGTTGTCGTCATGTGTCCGTCATCGTCAGTGACGTTGTATTTCAACTTGTGCGATTTTAAGGTGCGAGAATTGACCACAACCCTCATAGACGCATGCCAGCTCAAATATCAAAAAGTGTCAAGTACGATCAGCACTTCCACTAAACTTTGATTGAACAGTATTAAACAATGAATTACCAAATAATTCTTTGAAAATCCAAAAGCAGAGCCTTTTAATGGACAAAACAAAATAAAAATATCACCAAATGAGATTAATTTATTCTTTTCTCTCAGCGATAAGTGGTCAGTGGTTAACCGAAACTTAAGCAAATTAAAATAAAAGTTTCTCACTGACAGAAACCGAAAAAAGTTCTTTTTGGGTTAAAAAGTTACTAAGCGACCATTTTTAAACAATCTCGGCATGTAAGCGAAATTTTAAGGACTTTTCAAAAGGCTGAGTTTTATTTTTGACATCTGGTACTATCTGATGTAAAACAGCTCCCTCCGTAAACGACTTTAAAAACTCGCAAAATGGCATCTTCTTATATATAAAAATCAATCGTTGTGCGTTAGTCCTGCAAAAGCTCAAAAACGAATAAACCGATTTGGATGATTCTTTTCAGGAAATGTTTGGTATGAACCTGTGGGTGTTTAAATGAAGTTTGGTTTAAATCGGTCTTGCGGTTTGCCAGCAACGAGCAAAAATGCAATTTGAGTGCCTGTTATACACACAAAAATAAATATATCAATTTGAGTTTGAAACATCAATCAATCAATTATTATGAAATTGTTGTCTGACAGGATAAAATTAAAAATTAATATTACAGTCGTGTCTCCATTATCCGAAATTCCATTAATCGAGGACCGGATTTTCAAAACGAGAATTTAAAGTGCGGCCAATATTATACTTATACCATAAGAAAATGCCTTGCGATCGGTTTGGTAAAATGCAAATAAACTGTTGATACAGGAAATTTTTTTCTATCTAAGATGGTTTTAGGGGGTTGTAATTTCAGTGCATTTTGTTAAATTTCTAAAAGAAGTCAGAAATGGTATAATCTATTATAGTTGAAGACCAATGACTTTTGGTAGTTAGAGGTAAAAATGTATGTATGTACATACATTATGTTTGTATAAAGTTTTTCTTGATGAGAACATTTAAACTATATGTTCTCAGGTGCTAAACGGGGATTGGTGCTGGGATTAGTCTAAAAGGTCAGAATGAAGGTCTATAAGCATATAATGTAATTTGTTTCGTTTTTTTTTTCTTTGAAAAGTTAAAATAAGAAGAATAAGCTACAGAAATTGCGATAGCAACGGGGTCGGGTATCTATTATGTTTGCTTTTTTTAATCTCAGGAACTTCCGGTCCGATTCTAAAAATTGATATTTGTGTGTTGAAGGGTTGAAGTTGCAAAATGGCTTTGAAAAATGAGTATTTTTAAAAATCTAACTGTTTTTTAAACAAAAAATTATCGCTCCACCGAATTTCAGGAAGGCATAAATATGTACACTTAAAGCTCTACTTAAGGACAGCTACAAGATATCTAGATATAAGCGGAAAATTCCCTTAAATGGACATATGTTTGCGAACCAACTTTTTTCTCGAATTTCTCATACGGACACTAATTTTAAACGGACTCGGGCACTTATTTTTGCTCATTTCAAATATGAAACGTCACAACAAACGGACACAATGGAAAAAGCAAAGGATATGTTTTCAGAACAGTTTCGAGTTTTTTTTCAATTCGTTAGTTGAGAGTGTATAATTCCTATTTCTCTACCACGTTTCGGCATTGTAAATGTTCCACAGCTCTAAATTTCACAGTAATTTCATTTTAGAATGCCAATTAGAGCAGGTTGCCATTGAGCAATCTTTCTCTTAACCGGACAGCTCTGATAACCGGACAAAAAAGAGAGGACGATGAGTGTTCGCTTATTGTAGCTTTCACTGTACCAGGCTACCAAGTATTCCAAATACTCTTATATATAAGCCTATAAGTAGTGTGGCCATCAACGGCGTATACAGTGGGGAGGGTCAAGGGGTCATAACCAATTTTTTTTTTTAAGAATATATCTTTAAGAAATCTCATTTTTTCAGTTCTTTCTGTTAAAATTCTGCTTTCAAATTTTTTTTTGTTTAATTCTGTTATTTAAAATAATAAGCAATAAAACCTGTTTATTCAGTTTTTTCTCAAATAATCCATATTTATAAACGCAAATAAATAATTTTCCAAACTCGGTTAACAAATAAAATTATTTCATATTGTAAATTTAAGACGAGGCATAGGTAATTGAAAAAAGAAGAAGCAAGAACGCCCTTTTTACATATTGCAAACCTTCTTTTTATTATTGTCAGAATTATATAAACAGAATTTGGAAAATCAAAATTTTTTGAAGCCGAATTTCGAAATTAAAATTTCGCAAAACGAATTTTGACGTTGCCAAAATTTCGACTCCAACACTAAAAAAAAAAAAAAATGATAACATTTGTGGGACCAGCAGAACTTAATTGCAACAAAAGTCGAAAATCGGAAAAAAAAACTTTTAAAATACTGATGTGGGTAATTTTTTGTTAGTATGACACTCTCTAAGGAGTGAAGCTGTATACGGCGCTGGTGGCCATCGAGAGTGAAGTTGTTCAAAATTATATTCGGAGTTTGCCAACAACTGCATTTTCTAAGGATACAACGTTCGCTGGGCTTTACCTATGGAGAGTTACGCTCACATTTTTTAAATTAATTTATGGTGAAACGAAGTTCACCGGGTCATCTAGTACTTTCTAAAAGCAAAAAAACCGTTTCCAATTATCATATCCGGTTCTTTCAAAAAATACATTAGAAATTTTGACTTCAACGTTGATATTCTTTTCGACTCATATCAGCGTATCAGAAAAAAAGAATCAAGAAGTTAAAATCAATATAAGTTTGCTTAATTCTTGTTCCTTTCATTCATTTTCCTTTGAATTTAGAGTATTTTTAGTAATAAACTTACAAATACTTGGAATTACCCTAAGTGGTATTAAGCCGTTTTTCCCCTGGATCCTTCACCTTCATAATGTTTCAAACAGGTATTCTCAAATTAATCTGAAAAACATTGATTACATAATTTAATTAATGCAAACAAAAATAATGAAGTTTGCTCTTAGAAAATAATATCAATATATGCAAAAAAAAAAATTAAAATCGTTGGAGCCGTTTTCTTAAAAATTAATTTTTTATATATAAAATGTTTGTAACATTTTTCAAAAAAAAATTTGGTATGCCAATTTTGAGTATATATTAATATACATTTAAAACTGAAATTTCAAAACAATTCATCAACCCGTTTTTGAAATATTGAATTTTCAAAAAAGAATTTTGAATCTTTTTTAAAAATCCAAAATGTATGTTTTCAAAAATTTTGGTATGCAGTATTATTTATATTCTAACAAAGCTTTTGTGCAAAAATTTTTATTGAAATTGGATGAGCGGTTAATGAGAAAACCAAAAATCAAAAAAACCGTTATATGGCAGATACCGTTAATAAATGTTTTTGGTGATTTTTTTCTTACTAAAAGGTATATCATATTTACAATAATACACTGATTTTTTTTTTATCAAAATCGTTGGAGCCGTTTTTGAGATAAATAAGCTTTTCCTTAACGGTTGTATGGCAAGTACCGTTATTTTTTGAGCTAAAAAAAAATTTCAATTTCCCCTCTGGAGAGTTACAAAAAAACCTTAAGTTCAAAATTTGAAGAAAATCGCTTCAGTGGTTTAGGCTGTAGGTTGAGGTACGGACAGACAGACAGACAGACAGACAGACAGACAGAATTGTGCCACCCACTTTTTTCGTGTTCTCTATCATCGTAATGTCATGTTTGATTGTTATCTCGAAATTTTTTTTTTGCACGAATCCAAAACTTGCCCTATAGTACCTATATCGCAAGTAAAAATAGTGCGAAATTGATTGTACCTAAATGTATGGCGTAGCTCTTATGATTTTATCTATGTAATTATGCGAATGAAAACTATGTAAGGAATTCTGCACTTGATCAGCAAAATGAAACTTTGTAGGTCTCTTAAATGCATTCGGGAATTTTTTCAAATAAAATGTTCAACTACGTCGCCCAAAAGTGTTTTTCCTCTTACACAGCAGCTTAGAATCTTGAAGATTTGTTGTATAAAAAATGTTTAAGAGAAACTTATTCTTACTTCAAATTCCTAAAACAACTCCGAAAATATTTAACTCGACATTCTTCAACATTCTAGTTTTTGAAATCCAAATATTTCACAAAACCTATTTTCCACTCGAAAAATTATATCAAAAGTATAAAATTAATGTATTCAAAAAGTAAAATAAAATTTCATAATTTCAGGATTCCTTAGAGCTTGTCAAACAATGCCACATTAATAAAAAAAACCTTAAAAACCGCACAAATTAGTTCTACTCCGATGAAAACCAAAACCAAAAGAAACCAATTTATTACAAATAAAGGTCAAGTCCAAAAGGAACCCAAGACAATAATCCTGCCAATAATTTGAATATGAAAATCCATCGATTTGGTATATTTATAAACCTTCAAATCATTTCTAACTTAAATGAATTAATTAAATCAAAGTCATTCGTTTAATGTCATAAGGACACACGATTGAATAATTGTGAAGGCGGTTCTCACACACACAGACACAAAGTCACACAAATGGTAATGAATAAATAACTTTTGTCTGCAGAGATTCTAAACCACCGATTGCTTTCACACAAACGATTCCATGTCCTTTTCATCTTTTCTTGTTTTTTTTTCTTTAATTTTTTTTATTCGTTTGGCTCTAGATTATCCTTAGAAATTTTATTTTTATTTGAAGTCATAACACTTTGATGGCTTCTCGCATATTCTTCTTTCCTTATACATTTTCGCAGATTGTAGACAAGCCAACCAAATGGTAGAAGAAGAAAAAGGACATTCATAAAAATTGTCATTCTGAGAGCAGCAAGAAAAAAAGCCAATCAATAACTTTGAAAATCATCTTTTATCTTCATGACATTAAAGCTTTTATCCCCTTAAGAGACATCATAACAAAAAATTAAAGGAAGCAAAAAAGAAAAATTATAACATTGTCCTTATCAAAAAATGTCCTTACACAAAAAAAAAGAGAACAAAAAGTCGCCGTCGATAAAATCTAAAATGGCACGCGAAAATATCTGCGTCTATGGACGAAAAGAAAGGAATTTTCTTTTCTTAAAATAAATTTCACAGCTAATCGCATTAAATTCACTAAAAAAAATTCTGATTAAATTGAAATCAATTTGCCTAAATGTAGTTAAAAATCCCAAGTATCTTGCCACTTTAGAAAGACATTGGCGCGGGACATAACAACGACAACAAGGGAATGGAGAATTTAAAATACAAAAAGAAAGAAAAAAACTTAAAGACTATTCCAGTTGAAATGGTCGAACCGGGTTCTTCGGCGATGCGAAGGATGCTCTAGAAAAATATAATCCAATATCGGTCAAGAGATTCTGTCTGTCCGTCGTCGTCGTCATCGTCGTCGTTCTTGTTTTCGTCCTTGTGATTATATGGTTCCGTTCCTTGTTTCAATTATGTCTTTTTTTCTTTCTATTTGTTCGTATACAACCTCTTCGAGATATTTAGGTAATTTTGTTGTCTATGGTCTATGGCTATTGCAAGGCCAAGCGACGCTCCCAAGCCTTTCCAATTCCAATTTATTTTCCCTGGTTTTTCACATTATTTCTACCCGTGATGCTTCTTTTCGTCCTGAAAACATAAAGCTTAAGTCCAATGAGAACCTCTCATCTCAATTGGACCCCATTGAACAGTTTTGTTGGGTTCTTTTTGTTATGCTTTTCTACTTTTATAGTTAATTCGTTGCTTTTTTTGTGCTGTTTTAACTGTTGATAAAGATCTTCTTATCAAAGAAGCAGTTACCCAGAGGTCAAATAGTATACTATGCTGTGCGGTTTTAAACAACAAAACTTATCGTCAGTTGAGCTTACAGCCAAACTAAACTGAAAATGTGGAATAGGGACATACATACCTTGTTCATCAAAAATATTGCTAACAGGCTTGAATGCGTTTTTAGTGTTCTTCCAAGGTTCCAAGTTTAAAGCAAATTTGTGTGTCCCTCCCCACTAGCTTTGCTTCTTTTTTTTTAAATATACAATCCAATTTTCCAATTCCTTTTATTCATGTTTAGTGATGACTCCCGCATAAATCTTAGTGAATTTGCTGGTGGATGGCGTTCGTTATGTTGACTTTAATTTGGATAGCCCTGCGATATAAGATAGCCCCTAAAGAAGAAGTCTATAGGAGTTAAATGAAACGATCTTAGTTTCCAATTCACAACACCATCTTGCGAGCTAGCCATGCCTTAATCTCTCGTGCACAATGTCCATTGTATGGCATACACCAATTTGGAACTTTTAAGCCAAAAGAAGTAGCTTATATCATCGATTTGTAGATCTCACCATTGAAAATTATGGTAATGCGACTTTCTTTTTTTGAAGAAGCAAGAAGCATCCAAAAATGCCCCTCGTCGCTAAGATATTTTGTTTTTGCAAGAAATCACGAAACGTTTTCCGAAAAGGGCACTGACTTTGAAATTAAAATAATGAGTAGAGTATAGGTATCAAGTTAGCAAAGCAAAATTCACTGATCAATAAGTGGTTAGGTGTCGTTTATACGAGGGCTTTTCGATAAGTCAGTGAATTTTCAGAAAGGATGCGCTCGGATTTCATGAATATTTTTTTATTTATTTATAGGCAAACAAAATCAAATAGATGCAACTTCTTTAACCCTCAAAAAAATCATTTTAAAATTCTGAAACATACTCCTTAATTTTCTTTTTTTTTAGCAGGTTTTTCTCAAAAAGTTCTGTGTTTCGATTATTTTTTTTTGAATTTCTGAAGTGTTGTCGATTATTCATGGGTAATGAGAAGATGAAGGGACCTAAACACTGTTGTGAAATTTGAAAATGTTTTTCCATGTTCTAATGGTCATGTAGGAAATGAGTAGCTCTTATTTGCAATGGCTGCAATGTAAGTTATCAGCTTATCACCTTTACCTTGATCCAACGATCATTCAACACAATTTCCTGATATTTTTACCAGTTCTCCCAAAAAGACAAGATTAAGATGCTTAAAGATGCCATGGTTTTCCCGTGTTTTCTGTTCGCTCGACCACTAAGAAACCAATCCTTATCTCATTCAAGAGAGCAGAGAGTCTTCAGAATATTTGTAAAGCTTTTCTTTATTCTCCTTAATAGTTCTAGCATCAAAAAAAAAAGTGATTTATCAAAGCACGAAACTATTTTTGTTTTTTCATAGTAACAAACGCGGCATTGTTTTTCTTTTTTTTTACACTATCAGATCTTTGCCGAAGAGAGCTTAGTACAAGCGGCATCTTACGACCAAAGAATTGCCAAACAAAAATTAAGTGCTCATCAGGCTCATCACTTAGTGTAGTATTAGTAGTTAGTAAGCAACAAACTACTTTTCAAAATAAAATAAAAAAAAAATAAAAAAAAAAAAAAAAATACAATGTCATTGAAAAAATTAACAATTACAAACATTTAAGAGCGTGGTACACTGGTCAATGTAGCTTTGAGTCTATTCTTACTTATATTAAAATTAAACAAATTTGAGTTCAAACTCAGAATGTTGCACATGCGGGTAAAAAGCTCATGCATTCCATAATTGGTACGGTGTTATAGACATTAGTTCTAGACTACGGCTAAGGCTAGTACAAGATAATAAATCAGGTGCGTCAATAACGCCCGTCAAAATTTGATGAATAAATACAAAATCATTATTAATTCTCCTTTGTGTCAAAGTTTGAATCTTAAGAAGCTTAATCCCGTTTTCGTAAGGAGAAAGATTATAAGGATCGGACCACGGTAATCTTTTCAAGGCGTGATGCAGAAAAACGAATGAACCACTCATTTGGAATGGCTGCGGTTTTAGCTTTCATCTAAACTTTGGTTCGACGATAGTCCAACACAATTTCATCTTTTTTTTAAACATTTTTCCCAACATGACAAAACTTGGATTCCTTGGTTTTCGTCGCTTCGCTAACTCGCTCGACCCCCGCACGAAACTTGCGCCTCATCTCATTGGAAAGAACGGAATTTTCGGAATATTTTCAAAACCCTTCTTTGTTCTAATTATTGTTTTTCTCTTATTGCATTTTTGATTACAAAGTACCGAAAAAGACAATGCATCGAAAAACCCAATGTACCGAAAAAGACAAAACACTGATAAACCGAATTGGGTACAATAATGTACCCAAAAAGACAAAGTACTGAAAAACCCAAAGCATAGAAAAAGACAAGATACCGAAAAAGACAAAGTACCGAAAAACCAAAAATACCGAAAAAGACAAAGCACCAAAAAACCTAAAGTAGGTACCGAAAAAGACAAAGTACCTAAATAAAAGGACAAAGCACCAAAAAACCCAAAAAAAATCACTGTACCGAAAAAAAACTAGGTACCAAAAAACCCAAAGTACCGAAAAAGACACAGTACTGAAAAACCCAGGAAAAAGAAATAATACCGAAAAATCCAAAGTACCGTAAAGACAAGTACCGACAAAACCAAATTATCAAAAAGACAAAGTACCGATAACGAAAATGTACCAAATAAAATGCACGACTGAATCGCACGTTCTTGCTTTTATGTTCAAGATGCTTGAAATTTAAGAACTATTAAAATATGGAAGTCAATATAGGTAGAAAAAATATATAAATAATATAACAAAATTTTGAAAAATACATAAAAAGCATTTAAATCGTTCTTTAAATAGTGTAAAATAGCTTAACGCTCAAAATCAAGTATGCCATTTTATTACTTGAAAAAAAAAATAGGAATATATCAAAAAAAAAAGAATTAAAAATCGTTGGATCGGTTTTCTTAAAAAAATGCACATTTCGTTCGATGTGAATGCTTTTAGTTTTAATTAAGCATTAAACAAGGCTTTCACTCAGGTTAAAACAAAAAACAGAAACAATTCCTCAGAGCTTTCAAACTATGTTAACTGCTTACGCGAAATTTGTATACAAAATACGTTTTTATTTAAAATTTTGTGTGTTCACTATTGTGGATAGTTCACTATTTCGAGATTCACTAAATCGAGCGTCTACTGTAGGTACATTTTCAAAATTATTTTCGAAAAAATTCATCAATCCGTTTTCAAAATATTGAATTTTCATACAAAATGTTTAATATTTTTTAAAAAATCCAAAATTTATTTATTTCAAAATGTTGAAAAAATAGGTTGAGCCATTAAAGAGAAAATAGAAAGTCAAAAAAACCGTTATATGGCAGGTACGCGTTAATAACAGTTTTTGGAAATTTTTTCATGTACCAAAAAGTATACCATATAAACAGTAGCACACTGATTTTTTTTTATCAAAATCGTTGGAGTTGTTTTTGATATAAATAAGGTTTTTCTTTACAGTTGTAGGTATGGCAAGTACCGTTATTTTTTCACTAAAAAAAAATCTCAATTTCCCCTCTGGAGAGGGGAAAATTTGAAGAAAATCGCTTTTTAGGTTGTAAGTTGAGGTACAGAGAGACAGACAGACAGACAGAATTGCACAATTCCCCACTTTTTGATTGTTATCTCAAAATTTTTTTTTGCACGAATCCAAAACTTGCCCTATACATAGTACCTATATCGCAAGTAAAAAACTAACGTACCGAAAAAGTCCAAGTACCATAAAAGACTGAGTACTCAAAAACTCAATGTACCGAAATAGACAATGTACCAAAAAACCCATGTACCGAAAAAGACAAATCATCGAAAAACCCAAAGTACCTACTGAAAAAGACAAAATGCCAAAAACCCAAAGTAGCAAGAAACACAAAGTACCGAGAAAGGCAAAGTAGCGAAAAAACCATAATATCGAAAAAGACAAAGTACCAACGAAGACAAAGTTCCGAAAAACCCAAAGTACCAAAAACCAATTTCCGACAAAGACAAAGTACCAAAAACCCAGAGTATCGAAAAAGACAAAGTACCAAAGAAGAAAAAGTACCGAAAACCCAAGGTACCGAAAAAGACAAAGTCCGTCCTTTTATCATCCCGCTTCCGCAAATGCCTACAGATGCGATACCATACCGAGTTAGAGAGTTTTTAAAAGTATTTTTTCAACTGTCAATTCCAGTCAATTATGAAGTATTTATTTTGGAAACAAATTTCATACTGACCTTCTAACTTCCTGTACGTCTGGAACCGAGTGTACTAGGAACTTACAGAAAGGCATAAGTTGCATTTCAACGATTACTTTGGTTCAAATTTTGAAGTCCTGAATTGAAAAGAATTTCAAAAAATTGACTTCACAATGAAGTTATCAAGTCGCATTCTGTATCTTAGAAACAGGGAATTCCAGAAATATGCGGTAAGGCTCCAAAATTGCAGTTAGTCTTGCATTTCAGAAATAAATTTCATACTGACCTTGCTTCACTCAATTGCATTTGGAACTGAAAAGCCGGGAAGAGAAATGCAAACATAGCAAACAAAAAATCCTCTCAATTCCTGTCAAGTTCCCATTTTCCTAGATAAGAATTGCCCTGCTAACTTCACAGATGTCCCAAAATGTAAGTGTGAGCAATTTTGTGTAGACGAGTTGCTAAAAATAATATCATCTATACCTACATAACTATTAAGAAAATAACCAGGGGTTCAACTTTGTCAAAAATATTATATTTTTTCTAAAAAGAAGGCTTGGTACATTTTTTTTTGATATTCATCATTGGTAGAGTGATTTTCAGTTTCTTTCCTGAACTTTTTCCGCTTTCTAATTGCAAGTTCACTGTGCTTGGTGGAAAGCTCCTAGTGTTGGTTAGGAAGTTCGAAAAGAATGAACAAGAAGCAATTTCACGAGAAACGGACAGGCTCCCCTCGACAATATTCGAACAAGACAACGCATCCTTCACCTATACAAACATTTTCGTGACTAAATTGAAGGTATTGCGATGAATTTACCTATGACTTTTGTCAGTTCTCCAACATGAAGACATGTATCCCGGGAAAAAATGTTCGGCTCAGACGAAGATGTCATCAGGAGCTTATTTTAACAATTTTTACAGGTTTTATTTTTAAGATGATCATCAAAAGCAGCTCAACAAAAACAATCACAACAATCAACACAATTTAAACAAAAACAGAACACAATCAGTTTTTGCTAAAAAAAATTACCCACATTATAATATTTGAATGAAAAATAAAGAAAGGAGAATAGGACAAAACGGTCTACAAGACCAATAACGACGAGACATATGTCGTAGGAAAGGTATTTTTATGTACTACAATAGTTACTATGGGGGCTTACTTCAAATCACTGTGTGAAAAAAGTTATTCGCTAAATAGGATTGTGCTCTGGTGCATTTTAGTATGAATAAAATATATTTAGTATGGGGAAAATTTATGAAAACTGGTGTAACAAAAAACGACAATATATATGTCATTGGAAAGGTATTTCCATTACCTACAATATCTTTTATATTAGTTCAGTTCAAATTACTGTGTGAAAAAAGTTATTCGTAAACTAATGAAATATTGTGGTTCATTTTAGTGTGAAAAAAATGTTTTTTTTTTAGTATGGGCAAAAAGTGTGATGTCAAGTTCAACCAATAACAACGGGACATATGACGTTGGAAAGGAAATTTTATGTACTACAATAGTCAATACGGCAGCTTAACTCAAATCACTGTGTGAAAAAAGTTATTCGCTAATTGCTACTCATGCTCCATACATTTTATCTGTGCTAAAATTCCCTAAAACAGCGAATAACTATTTCCACACAGTGATTTTAAATAAGTTGTTATGGTAACTATTATTGTTCATAAAAATACCTTTTCAACGACATGCATCTTATTAGTACTGGTAAGACCAGTTTGTATACATTTTGTCCACACTTAATGGTACCAAAACCAAACGTTGTTTAACGAATAACTTATTTCACACAGTGATTTGAAATGAGCCACCATAGTGACTATTGTAGCGCATAAAAATACCTTTCCAACGACATACGTCTCGTTGTTATTGGTTCCTAGACCACCTTCCATACATTTTTGCCGATTGTCCTTTAAAGTAAATTTTGTTTTCGTACAAGTTTTTTTCTCTTGCACAGCACTGTATAAACGGAACGGAACTAATCCTTATAAATGCACACAAGAGATCAATCCCTGTCAAGAACCACAAGAACACCCTATAAAACTCGGCCAAGCAACTGCAATCTGCAAAAATCAATCTAAGTACCTACCTAGTTCAATTGAATGTTTCCTATCGCTAGATAGATACTTTATACTACTTGCCTTGAATCTGTGCTTTTCAAGGAAAATAATACAAAAAAAGGATGACTCCTATCGGGCCCATTGTCTGATTAAGTTTTAGTTATTATGGCAATTGCGAAGGCGATCAAGCACCACCAGGAGCTCCATCAGCATGGGGCATATAGAAACAAATAAAATACACAATGGGCTGTGCACACCGAAAAAGGCATACCAAACCAACAACAAGAAATAAAGGATACAATTGGACGAATGGGGCCATATTCTTAAGGAGAGATAGCAGTAGGTGGTATTGGCTTCCATATCGATGACTGTGGTATAGCTCAAGGAAAAGTTTTATTCCGCTTAGTGGCCCATTCAAACTGTGATACAGGTCCGGTTATTGCCAGGCTTCATCATAGCATAGAGAATATCGGTGATGATAGTTGAGAAACTACCACAAAGCTTCACCATAAGGACCTTCCTGCAAGAGCAACCCCCTTAAATCCAAGTTGTTGGCAGGGGTATTTTACAAAAGTTCTATTTATTTTGCTCTCTTTGTTGGAAGGAAAAGTTTCTTGTTATTCTTTTTATTTGCTCAGCTAACGGGTTTTATATTTTTTTTTCCTGAAAACTCTTCGGGATCATTCAAGGAATTAATAAAAGTTGTAGATAGTCGTTGTTATTCCTTTCTCGAAGAGATAGATACTTTTACTTCAGTAAAAACAAAAAAAAAACAAAAAAAAAAAAAACTATCGCTAATTTCATTGCAATTCTCATTTTCTTTTTTTGTAACTTCATTTCTGTCTTTTTCTCCTTTTTTTTAGATATGTCCATGGGATAGGTTCAGAGACACGGAATTCACTATTTCATTTGCATAACGGACGAGACCTAGTTTTGGTAACAACGTGCCGTCATGGCAAAAGCTGGAGGGAGCTTCAGGATGCCAGATGCGACGAAGACAATCGCGAGTACGATAGGTAAGTTCAGTAGTAAGAAGTATCTAATGCATTTATAGAGTTTGTTATTTTTTTTTCTTCGCAAAAAAGAGAATGATTTGTCAAGATTAAGTGTAACGGACCGTCGCGTCGTATCGTCCGTCCGTACCTAAGATGGTAGGTATAGGTAGAGGTTGGATAAAGTAGAAGGAAACGAACGCAATTGATAAAGATTACATGACTTTTTGAGTAGAAAGGGATATAGAACACAGGATGTAGTGTGCTTTTCCCTTTTTTTTTAATGGCGTTGCGTAAGAATTTTGGAATTTTGTTTTTTAAACTTTCTATCTGCGAGCCAGAATGACTTAGTTGAAGAAAATCTTTTGAAACATAGGAAAAGTTATCCTGAATAATGAGAAGGACACGAAGGACTTTACATGAATATTTCAAAATGAGATTCCAAAAAAAAAATTAATTCAAGCATAAGATTAAAGAAATTTGAATAATTTACTTTGTAGTCCATGAGGGGTATGTATGTATATGGTATGGCGTTGTATTTTTGGGGATAGTGATTTAACATCCATTTATAGATTTTATTAAAAAATAGATGAGGAAATGTTGGAAAATAAGAAAAATAAACCCAGAATTTGGACCCAAAAGATAGATAAAGAACAGAAAACTCTGTTTAGGAAAATCAAATTTGTTGCTTATGACATTTCTAATACCTATACCTATTTCAAACGAACATCAGAGGACAGAATTTTAAAATTATGTAGATTCAAAAAGATGTGTATTACTAGGTTGGGTCAAGTTCAACCAAAAACATTCTCTATTTGTTTTTAAACCAAGAAACCATCATGGTTGTTTGGAGCTCTAAGGAATTGCCCTGAAAATATTTGCTTTAAATCGTCCTCGGTTGTTCAGTGTCCAGTGGCAGTATATTGATTTAGTGTGGGGAAAGAGTTGGCGTTTGGCAACGGTAATGGGCTAACCCTGGGTAAGAGTAGAAGATTACTGCTTTATCATTAGTTGTTGAAGTGATATCCAAGAATTTCATGGCGCTAAGGTACCTTGGTTGAGGATGTCGTTGTTGGTTTGTAATCGTTCTCATCAGCTGATTAGGGTGGATGGCGATGTTTCTAAGCAGTTTATCTGCATATATCATTAAGTATATCCAGGAGGACTCCCTTCGCCTCAGGGTAGAGTTGCTTGTTCTTGAAGTGCCTACGCCGCACAGTGGGACGAATGTATGGGGAAATCGGCAAAACTCATATCTTTTGTTTAAGTTATTGAAATCACGCAAAGTTGCATTGGGACGTCTTTTTACACCTAAATCTATGAATTAAACATAAAAACCAAATAAATGGAAAAGTTTTAGCAAGAAAATTAAAGTTCATTTCATCAAAAGAGTTGAGCAGCGAACTTTTGTTTAGGATTTTCATTTTATTATTAATTTTATTTCTTCTTTTAATAACAAATAATTAAATTTCCGCCGCCGCTGACGATCGAAGTAAGGCCCAGCCCAGATCTTCAGGATTTCCCTCTTAAATATTTGCAGTTCCTTCGTATCTGTTTTAGAGATGGTGAAATAAAGTATGGGAAGATGTAACTGATAACTGGTCTCAGGAGTTGCTTGTAGACTCGAACTTTTATCTGTTGGCTCAGCTCAGATCTCTTTTTCATCAGCCTGTAAAGGCGGCGGAAATCAGAGTTGGCTTTTTTGAGGACAGTCCCTAAATGTGGGTGGGATCTAGTAGCTCGTAGAAGCTGATGCCTAGGTATGTGGCACTGCCTTTAGCTGGTAACCTAGAATTACATTTTTAATCCGCGAATATTACTGACTTTCGAGAAAAGAAGGAATTATGCAAAAAAAAACTTGACAATTGGACAAATGGCGAAGTTGGACTGTCAAAGTCGAAGCGAATTAAAAATTGTAGTTTGCAGCAACAATAAAAGTGCTACCAATTTTGAGTGGATTTAAAAAACAAAATTAAGTTTATATTTTGTAGATTGATAGTTTATTTGGAAAACCTTTTAATCTAGGAGTAAAACCCAATATTGTTAAAAAAAACAAAATTGAACAAAGATTTCGGAAGCCAAAAGAAGTTGCACCGTTATCGCTCGATCCCGAAGGGACAAGGAAAGTCAAAGGAGAATCAACCAATGAGTTTTATAACTCGAAAAACGAATCAAAGCGTAATAAAGAATACCTAAAACCAAAATTCACTCTTATAACAAAAATATACTAAGCTTCGTTTGCCAATTTCCTCCAATCTAATATCCCAATATTTTGAGTTCTTTCCACCAGTTTTCAACTAATTCACTTTTCCCTCTTCAGAATTTACTTTTTTTTCAAACTGTGTTCTGCTAACTCTTCGAATTTCTACTTCTTCTTCTTCTTCGATAACTTTACTTCTCCCCTTTATTCACGTCAAAAATAAAAAAAACTCTGGTTTCTTAGAGAATCACAGTAGGAGTGCCTTTCCAGCTTTTCCATCATCCTGGAAGGCCTCTTGTTTTTGTCAACTCCCCAGCTCTCTCAGCCAATCAGCGGCCATGGTTTTCAGTTGCGCCATTATTCAGCTACTCCCCTTGCTGTATAGAGCCAACGCAGTTGAAAAACCGACGGTCCTGCGTATTCTCACTATCTCCCTGGCTTTTCATGGAAATCACCGATCGCTGGTTCTACTTCCAGAAGCGGCGGATCCGATGAACGCATCCAGCCATAAACCCCAATTTTTCAAATTAGAAAAGAAAAGTTTCCGAAAACTAAAAAGAAATTCTATTTCACACTACGTTCATTCATCCTCGAAACTGGTTGGTCAGAGGTCATGATGTTGTATAGAAGTGGTCAATGTTTCGAGCCTTGGGCAACTCCAGCTCCGCTGTTATTGATTGTAGATTTGCCGCTCTTCAAAAATGAAAAGAGAATATAAATTTTATTAGTGCTGAAGGAAAGCCTATAGTATATGAAGTTTAGGGATATGGATAAAGTCTTCAATCCATGAACTGTCTACTGCTTTATCGACATACAAGAAGCATCCGATGGTGTCCTAGTGATTGTTTAATGGTATGGTGATGTCATGATGAATCTGAAACAAGACAAAGATGGAGTGTAGAATGCTTTTCCCGAAAACCGAACTCCATGTCGGGATGATATTTTCGACTCAGAACTACTTGAGCTTCCTGAGGTCTCTTCCAAGAGCTTACTTAGATTGTTGAGGAGGGATATTGGGCTATAGTCGGTGACCATATTCCTAGCACTTTTTTTGGGAATCGCCACGATTTTTTCAGTTTTATACTTCTGGGGAATGTAACTGTTGTTGATGCAGTTGTTGAATATGATGGCTAGGAACACCATTCTGTTTGTGGAAGCCTTTTAAGGACAAAGTTGGATACTCCATCCGGTGCAGCTGACTTCTTCGGTTTAGAGTTGCTAATTATCTTAGCCTACTCCTCTGGGGTTCTCAAGCTTAGGCTATCGACTGGATCACTTGCAGGATTTGTGTCGCTAAACATTGCTCGAACCAAATTGGGTACCAGTGGCTGCAGGATGGATGTCTCAATTTCGCCAAGGAAAACTGGATCATTAGATAGGCTGGCCATATCAAAATGTATATCTATGGCTTCAACTTTATCCTGTATTGTTTTTGCGTTGTTGGTGATAATCGTATCTGGGATTTAGAGATGTTTGACCAATCAGTCTGTTGATGTTATAGAAGACGTTAGGTCCAAGTATGATTGACTGCCGTCTTTTCTAGAGTTGGTTGTTGTTGTGGTATTGGATAGAATTCCGGAACATATTGTTGATACACTGAAGCTCACTCCACACTGTCTGGTAGTGCCTGTTGGTTGTGTTTAGTACTCGCTAGTTTTGCATGTAAAAGGGAAGGTGCTGATATATATCTATCTATCTTGAGCTGCTTTTGGTTATCCAATACGTTTGCAACAGCCAGTTTCTGACAGTCGATAGCTTTGTCGATCTCAATTTTATGCAGGTTCAAGTTTTGGGGGGGAATGGTGTATTCAACTTCTCTTTGTAGTCTGTCTACTACTTGATGAAATCGTTGTCGCTCAATGAAAACTCCCTAAGTCCATTTTTGTTCATTTTGAGGCACCGGTACTTTTTATGGATTTTTATTAACCACAATATGAAAATGTTTGAATTTGGGAGTATTTTTTAGTTTAGGAATAGACCAACATAAGATTTAGAAACCTTTTACAGAACTGAAATGTTTATATTTTAATAAATTTATCGTATTCACGAGAGGTTTCTCGGTTTCGAAATAAATTAGGTAACTTAGTAGACTAAGAGCCCACAGCAGATTCCGTGATATGTAATCCAAGGAGCTTATGTAGGGAGGGGTGAAAACCAATTTCGACTAAAACTAAATACTTCAAGGCATACCAACCTAACAATTTTCATCGTTCTACAACAATCGGAAGTGCTTCATATAATTTATAAAAATTTTTGAGAATGTGGGTGGATGCCACGCCCCCTGAACTGAAACTTCCAATTTTTCGATTTTTTTGTTCTAAGTACTTCAAGGCCTACCGACCTACCAATTTTCATCGTTCTACAACAATCGGAAGTACTCCATATGATTTATAAGAATTTTTAAGTATGTGGGTGGATGCCACGCCCCCTGTATGGAAAATTCCAATTTTTCAATTTTTTTCTTTTTAAGTAATTTAAGCCATACCGACCTACCAATTTTCATCGTTCTACAACAATCGGAAGTGCTCCATATAATTTATAAGAATTTTTAAGAATGTGGGTGGATGCCACGCCCCCTGTATGGAAAATTCCAATTTTTCATTTTTTTTTTCTTTCTTAGTACCTCAAACCCTACCAACTTACCAATTTTCATTGTTCTACAACAATCGAAAGTGCTCCATATAATTTATAAGAGTTTTTAGGAAAGTGGGTGGATGCCACGCCCCCTGAATAGAAAATTGCAGATTTTCGATTTTTTCCTTTGTATGTACCACAAGGCCTACCGTTGTGCGAAATTTCAAGTTTCTACGATGTCGGGAAGTGCTCCATAATTTTGATGATCTGTCAGTGAGTCAGTCAGTCAGTGAGTCAGTGAGTCAGTGAGTCAGTCAGTCAGTGAGTCAGTGAGTCAGTGAGTCAGTGAGTCAGTCAGTTACGGTTTTTGCGATTTTTGAAGTCCTATATCTTGGGAACTACTAATGCTAAAGAGTTGAAATTTGGTGAGCCACCTGTGTTTGATCAGTTCAGCAAATACTCCGAATTTGAAGTTTCTGACTTTATTGGTACTGAAGTTAGAGGGGGGTTGAAAATCGCCTGAGTTTGTTCCTGTAAAAAGGGTGTAGTGCCGCGAACTTCGAAGTTGCATTCATCTTTTTTTTTCGATGCACTGTTTCTCGCAAAGGCCCCAGTTGTGGACTGCAAGACCTTGATTTTTCGAATAGCATTTAATGAAGCTTTCGACGCTTATACAGTCAAACTTCTTTATAACGAACCCTCAAGGGACCAAAAATTTGGTTCGTTATAGAGAAATTAAATACAAAATTCGCAATAAAGAATTTTTCTGAAATTATTGAAAATATTGTTTTTTTTTTTTAATATCATATAAAAAACAACAACCTTTTTTATTTTCACAAATGGACAATTTTAACGGAAGTGCAATAACTTTTCGTTTCAACATTTTAAAAGAACTCAGAACAACGCACTTGAAATGCACAGTTGGGCTGTACTTTTTTTTGTTTTTGCAGTTTTTCAACGCACAAGAAATCTGAAGAGTACTAGAGCGTAGAGGTAGCAAAGATGTGCAAAATCGAGGAATTCGCAAAAACCGAAATGGTTTTATTTGCAGAAAATTGTGAAAAAACTTTGTTCGGAATTTCGTTATAAGGAAACAATTATGATGCTGGGTCCCAAAAATTATTTCCTTATAAAGAGAATTTCGTTATAAGGAAATTCGTTATATGGAAACACATTTATATAGGTTATTTATTTAAGGGGACGGGGACAGAGTGGCAGTTCGCAATAAGGAGATATTCGTTATAAGGAAGTTCGTTATAAAGAAGTTTGACTGTGCCTCTTTTTTTGCTATCGATCACACCCAAAATCTGCTGTGGGCTCTCGGTCTATAGGAGTTTTCAAAGAACGACGACGAAATGTTCTACTAGTTCTGTCACTAGGAAGATGAGTTGCTGGAGTTTGCTATTCTTAATTGAACACTGATTTGGATAAGATGCAAAACAAAGCTGGTGCGTGTAGGATAGTTCAAGACAAATAGGGTTATTTTTGCCCGTTCAAGTAAAAGTTATTCCTTTCCTAAGTCGTAAGGTGTTGAAATTCTTCCTCTTGTGCGTCTTCTTGGTGGAGTATTGCTTCAAATATTATAGAGGTTAGGCGTTAGAGTATTCCATATGTTCCAAAATAATTGCTGCCCATGTCATGACTATGGCATAGTTCCAAATTTCTACCAGACTATCGAAGCTCCGTACTCCACCTTGGATACTGCCGAAAGCATCAGTTCCATTATACATTTTCCTTCCCGATGGTGCCATTATCGTTGCGTATAAATAAAATAAATTGAGTGTCGCAACAGCTCGTGGAGAACTAGAGCCTAGTGACTTACAACTCTCAACCATTCCTGTGTGCGAGTTTTCGGCAGCAATGGAAAGGACCTATTATTTTTTGCCGAGCCCGATCGGCTAGATGAGAAGCACTTATCCATAACAAGTATACTCTTGCCTCACAAGAGACAGAACCTTGGAAAAAAACATTTCTGTTTTTAGGTGGCAGTGGCTGGGAATCGAACCCAGACCTTCGGCATGACAGTTCAACGCTCTAACTATTATGTCACATGGTACAACGCTACGTTTTACGTATGCAAGCAGCATTTTTCCTTTCGATTTATGTGAAGTTGGATCTAAGTGAATTATTTTTCAAAGCAATCTTAAAGAAGACTTCGCGGCTCAGTTTTTTATTTTTCACTCGACAATGCTGTCGAGATCAGAATTTATTTTGCTTATCATCAGGCTGCTACTCAAGTTTCACATCCGAAAAAAAGGAAATAAATCTTGTTACTAATGTGAAAAGCTGAAAATACTATCGTCTGTAAAAGCAATTTAATGTTTTAGAAGTTTCAGTTAGGAGATCGTTGATAAATTAAAGAAATAGAGTCAGGTACAAAACGGAGCCCTGAGCGACACGAGCTTTTATTTTATGAATTTCAGACTTGAAACCGTCTAATACAACTTGTATGGAGCAGTCTGAACAGTTATTTCTAATTCCACCAAGAAGTAATTCATCGATAAGAAATGCACGTATTTTCGACAAAGGAACTTAATGCCAAATTCTATCAAATGCTTTTGAAATATGAAGTGCAATAATCTTACTTTCCCCAAAACAATGTGAAGATTTGTTCGATTGCTCGATATTGTTTCTTATTGGCTTGTTAGTATAAACCTATGACATAACCTAACCTATTAAAATGAAATCCAGCGGCAACTGCGACACGTGGCTTTAAATTGCTTCAGCACCCTGGCTATTCTAACGGAATAACGCTATAACGGTGGTAATTCTTAATAACTTCGAAATAATGCTCGTTCATGAACTTCACCATGATACAAAATGTAAACCTTGACTGACGTTTTGACATTGACAGATCATAAAAAAAAGTTCTTCGTTGCAATTGTATTAAAATGCAAAGTTTTTATGACCCTATTTAAGAAAAGTTCTTCTTTCCGCTTTGAATTCAATGCTATCGTTGTTTCAGGAACAAAAAAGAAACATACATTTCACAAGCCACGATAACCATACAAATGAAAAATTATTATACCCTAACATCAATTGACTCTTTATTTGACTCTCTTCGAACTTTGTTTAAAATGAAAATTATTATTATTCCGAAATTTCTTCAAGAACTATACCAATCCTAATAATTTCCATTTCCATGAATCCTTATTTTATATATACGAGTATTGTTTCTCAAAAGTCCACAACCTGTTTTGACATTTATTCGAATATAATTGAGAAACCAATTCAAGAGCAATCTCGTCGAAATATTTATTCATTGTCCTTTCAAGAGAACAAACTTTTCTTCATACACGAACGGACAAACACACATAGTACAAAGATGAAGGTTTTTTTTCGTCCTGAATCAGACTCAGTACCAAAACCATTCTAAAGAAAATGCCCAAGGATATGTCTTCTTGCGCTCTGGCTGCCCTATTCGCCCGCATATATGAGAAAATTTCATGAAACTTCTTCCACATTATACAAGAAGGTATCTGTATGTCTTGCTTGATAGCCTTTTAAACGATAAAATAAATCATTTTTTTTTTTTTGATTTTAAACTTTTCTTTCGTTTGGAACCAATTTTCATTTTGGTGAAAGATGATGCATACTTTTTCTTGTTTTTGTATTATTTATCGATTTTCTTTTATTAAACAAAGAAATATCTAAACAAAAAGCATATTTAAAGCTTACATACTTTTTTATGAAGAATTTTAAATCTTAAGCAAAAACAAAAAATGATAATTTTTGGAAACTGGCTCAAGATGTGTAATGGCACGTGATGGAAATTTCTAAATATTTACTGAGGCTAGTTAAGGACTTTTGAAAGATTAATGTGAAATTTGTGTTATTTAGCAAGGTTAGGTATTGCATTTTTAAAAATTATATAAAAGAGACGAATAAAAAAAGTGTCAGTGTGAGGTTATTTTTTTCAGCTCTGAAGTTGGAGTTGAAATGATTTATTCAATGAAAATTGACGTCGCGTCGTAAAATTTTTAACTCAACATTCCAAAGCTTATAATTTACATAAATAAAATTAAATCCGCAGACATGGAAAATATGTATCGCGCCTTGAGAGTAATATATCAAAAACTTAGTAAAATATCTCAGTTTTGAGTTAGGGTGGTATATAGGCAAGGGTCGGAGCTAACTTAACGGTGAGGGTTGTATCGTGTCTCTATCTGGAAAACTCTTCAACAGAGGATTTTTCTCACTGGTGTCTCTAAAAATTTCGAGACACAAATTGTTATGTATGTACTACGAAATTCCAGGATATAATATTGATTGGCTTCTCTTGAAAAATCCTGTTTCCTTGAAGTTTGATGTTACTGTTCGTAATTCGATATAATATGCCATTTGCTGAAATGCATTCGGTTTTATTTCATGAGAAAAAATTATAAGCCTTTTATATCGGCTCTGGACCTTTGGCACCTTATATGAGGGAAATTTGATAAAAAATATGTCATCTTATTGGTCAGAAAAGGTCAACTGGTCCCAGAAATTGGTCAGCCCTATGACGGTCGATTTTTTTAAATCGACATTTTAAAATTCAGCAAATCGTACCCAAGCCGATGTTTGCACTAATACCTATTTAGTTTGTGATCAATCCATCGTAATTTTCAGCTTCTTTTGTCGCCATCCAGCCACTCTTGACGTGTCCTGCGCCTCAATTCCTGGTTTGATATAATTTGTGGCCAGCGAATCTTTATAGTGTGGCGTAGACGGCGATTCACATAACCCTGCAATTTCCTTGAATTGGTAGTCGTGACTTTCCAAGTTTCCTCTCAACTGGCGTCCCCTGAAAAATACGGTGATGTGTGGAGCGGCCTGTGAGCATTATTGTTGTCTTTTTGCTATTTATTTTAAAACCACTCTACTCTCCTTTTAACTTCAATGTCTCTCCTTTCATATTCAGTGCTTGACACATCCCGTTCAGCCCGCTGATGTTGATGCCAGGAGTCATATATCATCGGTAATGTCTAAATGACTAAGCTTTTCAAACTATCTCCATTGAATGTCCTGTCCTTCGTCTGTTCCAAGCTAGCCCCGATGTTGGTGGTAGAACATCCCCCTGTCTCACACCCTGTCGCACTTCGAAAGAGTCGGATAGCTGTGTTAAACAAAGCATCTTGCGTTGATGTAGGACTCTCTTTATAATGGCAAAAGTTTTTTGGGAAATTCCCCTACCAAGAAGTGATCCATATACATTCAGAGTTGATTCGATCAAATGCCTTCTCAAAATCCACGAACATGAAGTAAAGCGGTAATTGAAATTCCGAAGACTTGTCAAGGACGATTCGCAGAGTGTTGATATAGTCGACACTAGCTTCATACCTCTTGAGCGTAGACTCGATTCTCACCTTTATCCGCTCGATAATGAGAGGTGCCATTAGTTTTGGAAAAATGTCCAAATCTGCCAATTGTTGCAATTCTTAAACTCACCTTTTTTTGCAGCTTAAGAATCACACCATCTTCGGCGTCCCTGGAATAGGTTTCGTTTTACCAAACAGCCTGTATCAACGGATGTAGGATATTAGCCATTGTAACTGGATCAGCTAATTGTTATTTTTGAGAAGAGTTATCGAAGTTTGGATTTCCACTATCGAAGAGAGCTCGATGGCAATACCCCTATAAGATTTTTAGATTTCATAAATACATTTATTTCTTCAGAATGTGAAATACATACAACAATTCGTATTAAAATAATATATATGAATAATAGAAATAAAGTAGTGGCATTTAATATTTTAAGAATAAAAAGGTGCCAAATGCCACTTCAAGTTAAACAAATAAATCAAATAATAATAATTTGGGTGGGGTTACCCTTATTCAAGAAAAAATGTACAATTTAAAATGAAAAAAAAAGAAATATTAACAATTCAAATCAATTATACAAACCAAGATAAATTATATTAATTTGCTTACAAAAGTTATAAAGAACAGAGAACAACTGTCTTTGATAAACCCCAGAAATATCTAAGTAAGTGTTTTATATAACAGGAGACAACATTCTTTCTAACTGATCGAAGTGAAAAGTAAGCAACCAGTCCTTTACAAGTTTCTCAAAACGATTTGGAAATATAAGTGATCTTATCGTAATCGGAAGTTTATTAAATAATCGAGGAGACATAACAGAATAGAAATTACGGAAGGCAGTAGTGCGGAAATTAGGAACAGGTACCATACATTGGATGTTACCACGGAGGTTATGGTTGTCCAAGATTCTGAAATTTAAATTTCCTGAGCGCTTGAAAAAAGTTTTGAGGACCTTATAGCAGTATAACCCCCAGTTTCACAGTCTCGTTTAAACCTTGAACTGAGTTCAATTGTTCTGCTGAACTAAAGTTTAAACCAAAAGTGGAGTTTAAACTCGCACTGTGAAACTGGGGGTAAGTGTCTTACTGGAAGAATCTTCAACCCTGTGAATAATGAAAAACCATGATGCAATCTATGTTTTCTGCTTATTTTTCTAATAACATATTTTTGGAGTGTCAAAATCGGTTTTATTTTGTTAAAATGCATTCCACCCCAACATGCTACACCATATTGCAATTTAGATTGAAAAATTCCAAAATAGATTTTTTAAGCAGATCAGTTGAGCATACTTTTTGGAGGTAGAAAAAATGTCGAAGTGTGGAACGGAAATATTTTTTTAGATTCTCAGATTGACTAATAAAAGACATCTTAGAGTCAATTAAGAGACCTAGATATTGAAATACATCAACTTTCTCAATTTTGAAACAATGATCACTGCAATTGAAGTTGTGAGAGTATGTAAGCGAGGTGGGATAATATATACAATGGCAACCTTGCAATTTGAATCTTAGGCATTCAGGCTCATGGAAGAAAATATCCGGTTCCAAGGAGTTCTGTTGGGAAAGGCTAAAGAACATAATTTTCGTTTTAGAACTTATGACAAGCTTATGTTCAGCGAACCATGACCTAAGCATATGTAGATCCCAATTGATTTCACAGACGAGATCCAGGAGGCTTTCGGCACCAAATGCACAACCAACGTCATCAGCAAAAGCAGTAACATTCGATTTGAGTTTTAAGCTGAATAGAGAATTAATATATATTAGGAACAATATTGGTCCCAGTACTGAGCCTTGTGGAACCCCTATGTTAGTAAATTTAAAACCACTCTTAACATTGCCAATTTTAACTCTCAGTGGTCTATTACTAAGATAGGATCTGAACCAGTCCCTCATAAAACTTCTTAAACCCAAATTTTTTAGTTTAGTAACCATTATATCATGGTTCACCATATCAAACGCTTTAGTGATATCAACGTAGAGTCCAGCAGTGAACTTTTTGTTATCTAGGTTATTGAAGATATCAGAGCAAAATTTCAGAAGAGCATCTTCCGTTGATTTATTTTTTTGAAAACCAAATTGCAGGGGATTTAAAAATTGTTTTTTATTTAAAAAATCAATAAGTCTTTTTTTAATCCTTTTTTCAAAAATTTTACTAATTGTAGAAAGAATTGAAATGGGTCTGTAATTGCTTACTTCTTTCTCTGAACCTTTTTTATAGATTAGAACAATATCAGCACATTTCAATGCTTCAGGAAAGTTTCCTGATAATACGCTTCTATTGAATATAAAGGCTAAAACATCTACTATGAAACACGCAATATTTTTAAGCACCTTAGATGAAATTCCATCAGGTCCACAAGAATCCGAATTTTTAAGACTTCCAATACATTTAAGGAGTTCTAAACCAGTTATGGGTTCAAAGAAAAACGAGTTTTGGGTCAAAGGATCACCATAAATAATTGCAGATCTGCAAGAAGTACAGTTAGAAGAAAAAGAAGACTACAAGGAGTTTGTTGCATTGACAAAGTAATCAATAAATGTACTGGCAATAATGTTTTTATCAGATACCAAATTTTCGCCAACTTTAATGTTAATATCCTTTTTGGAAGATGTAGGCTTGTTGAGCATACTGTTTACCAATTTCCATTCATTTTTAATATCGCCTTTAGCCCGATCAAATTGGTTGCTGTAATAGCGGTCTCTACAAAGCGGAACATCTTTTCTAAGTTTTGAACACATCTTTTCATATCGTCTTTTTAAATTCAAGTTAAGTGGATGCTTTGCACATTTGGTTCTTAGCTTGTTTTTCAGACTAATTTTCTTTAAAATATAGTTGTTTATCCACGGTTTCAATTTTTTTTGCTTACATCTTTTATTTATAGTATAACTACATTGAATAATATATTTTTTTAAAGTTTCAATAAAGATATCATAGGCTTTCGAAATATTATCCTCCAAGTAAACTAACTGCCAATATTCATGAGAAAGTTTTGTTTTCAATAAGGAAAAATCGATTTCAGTTTTTTCAACACTTAAAACAGGAGATGAATTTTCGGGTTTATTGGGGCAGCTCACTAAAATACCTGTCATGGCATGGTCAGTAATACCTAGATCAAAAATACATTTTTCAACTGTGCTTAACGAGCAGTTGGAAAAACGACCATAAATATGATCTAAACATTTCCCAGACGCAGGTCTTGTTTGTTCGTTGATAAAGGAGGCTAAGCCATGAGATGCAAGAACCGACAAATAAGCAGAAACGGCATCAGAATTCTCCAAAATGTCGATATTAATGTCTCCTAAAATGATTAAATTCTTTGAATTTTCTCTATCCAAAAGATTAAAAAATTCTTCCATAAACACCGACGCACTATATTTATGAAGTCTATAAATGCAAAGAATAACAATTTCTTCTCGATCTTGTTTAAAAGACAGTTTTAAAATGTCGGCACTCAAAAAATCTATTTCCGTTGGAACGCATTCATAACCATCCCTAACAAAACAACCCACACCGCCAGCACAGTAATCATCATTCGTTTTAGCAAAAAATTTGAACCCAGGCAAAGTATAATCACTTATCTCAAACTTATATATCCAAATCTCAGAAACGAATAAAAAGTCAGGGATATATGCAAAAGAATCTAGATGAGAAACAAGGCAAGCAAAATTCTCTCTTAAACTTCTGATATTCTGGTGAATCAAAGAAAGTTTGTTAGAGCAGTAATTTTTAGAAATTAAAATTTGTTCACAATTGTTATAAGAGTTCAAAAGATTAAAGGTAGGAACATCATCACTAATAAATTCAAAATTCAAATTCATTTAAAGTTGAGAGAAAAAAAAAATTATAAAATGTTATTTAGGTCTTCAAAAGACCTTATTGGGATGGGATCACTACCTTCAATCTTTCTCATCAGAATTCTATTGTTTTTAATCCATACGTATTTATATAATTTCTCCTTCTTAATCGCCTTCGCTTGCATCAACAATGCATGAGTGTACTTCGTTAGTGCATCATTAATGTAGATAGCTCGCCTCTGTCCACTGCTGTTGCTGTTGCTGCTGTGTGCACACCAAGGATTCATTTTTTGTTGATTTTTTGACTTCTCTTTCATAATACGCTGCTTAAGAGATTTATCAGCTAGTTCTATGAAAATAACTGGTTTGCTCTCTTGATTTTTTTCGCTCGACTCTCTGCCTCTCCTTTTTTTAACATAGCACTTGCTTATATCGCAATCATTCACCTCAACATCAATAGCTTCACGGAAGATCTTTTGTGCAACACTCTTGGAGTTGTTGTCATTGATGTCAATGTAACCTGTTTTCTAGAAGATGAACTCTAGATTTAAGCAATTCGTTCTCTTTTGTTAAAGCTGATAGAGAAACTAGAAATTCTTTATTAACCGCTTCTAAGTTTGTAAATTTTTTGTAAATCATTTGCAGGGTAGTTTGATCTTGATTTTCTACACTAGTTTTCTCTTGTGTTGGCGCAATATCAGTGTATTGAACTAAATTTTCACCACTCGAAGAGCTTTGGTTTAAATTGACATTCGGCATCGTAACACTGCCTGGCACATGATCGGGCTGATGAATAGTTGAACGTCTTTTCGCAAAGCACTTTTTACATCGGAATGATTTATTTGTGGTTTTCATAAAATCGAGATCGTCTTTTAGTAGACCGACACATGCACCATGAAATGACCAATTACAATCACTACACGAAATTCGCAATGAATCGTTTTTTAATATTTTTTTTGAACACTCTGTGCAATTCATTATTGAAAATTGTCTTAACTCAAATGAGATGCGCACCCCACGACACTCGGAGAGAGAAATGCATCTTCGCATCTCGTTCAGCACTCTGCTCAATGGAATCCTGATTCAGCAAGGCATAAAAGGGATCCTTCCACCTGCGTAGCTGATCCTCAATTGATACCAAAAGTGTGCCATCCACATCCACTACAGGATGATTGGTGTTGCTTTTTTCTTGTGTCCGATGATTCTACCTGATGTTTTTCTCTGAAACTTAAGTTTGTGGAATTTATAATTTTTCGGATTTTATATCAGCCTTTGTTATGTATGCTATGAAAACATAATGAAAACATATATTTTAGTTTGGAGATTAGTCTACTTATATGCCAGTTTTTGAGTGCGACATCATACTAGGTTTAAACCTGATTTAACTCCACAAACGTATTTTTTCAAACAATTTCAATCCTAATTTAACTCCGAATTTACTCACCTTATTTGCTGAGTTAGCACAGAGACTAGACGGAGGGTGATTTTCGTTATGCCGCCATCTTGACTTCGATAAGGGTGATAATGATAACCGAACATCGATTTCAATAGATTCTCTACAACTTAAAAATAAAATTTATTCTCAACTGAAAAAGTGTTTAGCTGAGTTTATTTTATTTTCAAGGCTGGCCTTAATTCAGTATTAACTCAAAACTGAAAAACTGGCCCTTAAAGTAATAGTTGTATGTTTTTTAAGACCCGTATGGTGATACGAAACTTAAAAAGCTTATGTTCTACTTTTTCCTCCGCATAAAATCTCACATAAGCGCGTATGTTCTACTAAGATAAGTTTCGTATCAGTATAAATGGGCCTGAAGCTGCTTGGAAAAAACTACGTCGTAAAATTTTCGATTCAAGAAAAAAGTTTATTTTAAATTATTAAATAATTAACCATTCTCATTTGAATGGTCTGAAGTTTTTTCCGAATAACTGAAATGTTTTAAGAGCTGTTAAACTATCCAGGGCCAATTTTTGTTTCTTTTGAAAACCCCATCCAACGAGATATGATATGATAAAAGGCGGTCATTCAATATACAAATTCCTTTGTTTCCAGTTGCTCAATCAGTCGGAAAAACAGAAATATTAAAATAATATTTACTGCCATTCAATTCCTTGAATTATTGTATTTATCAAGCCTTCCCAACCCTACTTACATTGAGCTCATGCCTTCCAATTAAAAAAAAAAGAACTTGTTTCTTGTCCAGGAATTAAAATTAATTTTTAAAATATCCCATTAATTTCAATATTAAGTCCTTACCTGACGTTGAAATATTGCTCGCTTTCGACATCAACATTCTTCTTCTGTATAATTATTTTCCCTGAACCTTGCATGCTTCATCCCCCAATAACACTTAGGTAAATCCAATACAAACAGAATAAAAAAACACTAGTCCCTTCCTTCCACCGAGAACATATAATTACAATTTGAATGGTTTTGCTAAAATCGCTTTACTTCTTAAATTATAACCAAATGTGACTTTCATTTGGCATTTCCTTCACACAACAATTAAAAGGGATTCCTTGATATAACAACACACATACATATATTTGGGTATTTGTATATAAAGTTTATAAAAGTTACTCTCTGTATAATTAGACTTTGACACGCTATTGTTTGAAAGACAGGGAAATTGCCTCTTTCCATTTCGACATCCCGGAAAATGGAAACAAAAAAAGAGGAATGATTTTGACCATTTGAAGAAAGTTGAATTAGATTTTTGTTTTAATTGTTATTGCTGATGTTGTCGATGGGCTGTCAGATTTCGGTGATTAACTCTTACAACTTAAGTAGGCATTTAAGCAATTATGTTTCGGGATTGGTTTGAAGGCTTTCTAAGAGAGAGAGAAAGAGAGAAACTTTCATGGGAGCCTTTAATGGCTGTTGAAAAATTGTTGCCCGATTCAAGTTTTTTTTTAATTAAGTTAAGTTTTCACAGAGTTCGAAAGATTGTGAAAAGACTTTTGAATAAAGTTTTCAAATTAACTTTTATTAAAACAAATTTTAAGAGTTACAATTATTATGTTTTGCCTACTTCATCTTTATCCCTTGTTCTACCACGAAATATGACATTGGAGATTGGAGAAATTGTGGATAGTTTCAAATTTTTCACAGGAAGTTTTTAGAAGGAGAATTGTTTTTCTATTTTTAAATTCCTTAGGAATGATAAAAAATCAAATTGATACCAGATCAGGAAAATTAGACTTTCACTTCGAAAAAATTCCGACAAAGTTGAATTTTGGTGAAGTGCTTTGTTTTGACGTTAAGCACCTTCTAAAAGATATTCGAAATTTGGCCCGTTTTGGTGAAAGCTAAATTATTGCACTTGATATTTCATAAGTATTTTATATAAATAAATAAATTTGGTGGCGCGAAAGCTTGTGGAGAAGCATGGCCTAGTGACTTACAAATCTCAACCATTCCTACCTACAATCTTTTGCCGGTCCGAACGGCAAGATTAGAAGCACTTATTCATGACAACAAATACTCTTGGAGAAATTTTCAGTTCCTTGCGAGAGGCAGTATACCTCGGAAAATAACGTTCTTTGTTTTTAAGTGACAGCTCCTGGGAATCGAACCCAGACCTTCGGCATCACAATCCAACGCACTAACCAATATGCCACGAAACGAGGCATTTTATATAGTTTGACATCAAGCACTTTATCCAAAATGGGAGCATTTGGTTTCACCGATTATAAAAGTAGATTTGAACGAGTTCAAGTCATCCACAAACCAAAATCCGATGGTATCCCAATTCTTCAAAACGTCTAATCCAGTTCTTTAATTTGCTGACGACATTACTTTTAGTTTCTTGTACTCATTTTAAGACTCACCTGATTACTATTGTGGATGTGGGTGTGGAGCTTCAACCACAGCGTATAGCAAAACTCATTTTATTCTGATCTTTAAAGCTAAAAAATGGGGAATCCCTTACCGCGTGAAATTAAATGTCTCCAAAGCCCAATGTTGTCTTCTATCACTAATGAAGGCAAAACCTTCTTCCTTTGAGTGGCAACTGCATTGAGGAATTTAAAAATTCTTTCAGTTGTCGGTTTTGGTTTCACTTACCAATGAGTACTATTTTTTTTGTATGGACATAAGTCTGTATCTCGTGCAAGAAAAGTATTATAGCCCCATAACTGTTGCACTGCACTCTAATTCTTTCCTCCCTGTTTAAGTTGCGTCTGCAACACCTTCTGAAATATGTCATTGGTTAACAATACGGATACCAAGTTTTTTTCAATTCTTCTTGGTGAATAATAAAAACAGGGTGTACTGTATTATTATACAGTACACCCTCAGTAAAAGCAACCTTCGACAAACGCAATACCTCATTTAAAGCAATCATAGGCGTATTGTGCCAAGGCTCAACTTTTTTGTGACTCGGTTATTGCAACAAACGCAATTTACGCAACTGCCCGAATTTTTATTGCGGTTGCTTTTACCGAGGGCGTACTGTAGTTCTTGGACCGAAAGGCATTAGCATTTAGTTATTAGTTAAGCTTAGAGCGCCCGTATGAGGCCAGTTAGTTAGTTGTATTGTAAGGTATTGATAAGTAGGCTAGTTTGTATAATTTTTTTTATAGCTTTTAGTTCACTGAGTGCTACTTTTTGTTGTATGGGCATAAAACTGTTTTTTTAAATTAGTTAACACAGTGTGAGCGTTATAAGAATATAGGGAAAGATTCAAGAGGAGATACCGATAAATATTGGTTTTGTAGTTCTGAATATCAAAATGAGAAGGAAATACAGAACCAGTTGAAGCATTCCACATTCGAGAAGTGCGACTAAGAAAAGTATCTCTATACGTCCGAAACTGGGCTCAAGGGTAAACTGATGTGCATTCCTAAAATCACGAGTATTACGGTAGAACTGCTTAAAGGGAAGAATGCAACTGGCTTTTTCACTAAAACACTGTTTGAAATAATACCGATAAAATAATGAAAGGCACGAAACATTTCGACGGTGTTCAAGTATTGCAAATGTTTCCGTGATCGTTCCATCACCTATCATTTTAACGCTCTACTTTGATTTCTATCCCAAGAGACTTAAATGGGTCTTAGGGCCACCTGCCCAGATATGGGAGTTGTACTCAAGCTTTGGACGAATAAAGGCTTTATAGATAACAGCCATATCAGAAGGGGTGAAAATTGTCTTGTATCTTCGAAGAAAATCTAAACATTTCGCAGCATTTTTGGCGATGCGACCGCGACGTCGAGTATGTGATCATTCCACAGAAGGTGGTTTGTGATGCACTTAGCCAGCCCTGAAAGCTGTTCAGTTTCCTCGATGGAAGTGCCACTCATGGACAGCGGCAGAGGGGCTGGATCTCGCTTTAACGACAAAAGACAGCATTGAGCTTTTGAAGCATTAAATTCTACACGGGTTTCGATTCTTCATTGGACAATGCTGTTAAGATCAGAATTTAATGAACTTATCATACGCTGCCGTTCAAGTTCCACATCCGAAGAACAAGGAAGTGACGAATATGAAAAACTGAGTTAGCTGTCGTCGCCTGCGAAACAATTAAATGGATTGGAAGTTTCAGACAGAAGATCATTTATAGAAATAAGGAAGAGAGTCGGAGACAAAACGGAGCCCTGGGCACACCAGCATTTATTTTATGAATATCAGACTTGAAACCGTCCAACACAACTTGTATCTTGTATCGATCGGTTCAAAAGGTAATTTCTAATCCAACAAAGAAGAGGTTCATCAAAACCAAATGCACGCATTTTCGATAAAAGAGCTTGATGCAAAACTCTATCAAACGTTTTTAAAATATTAAGTGCAATAATCTAAGATTTGTTCCACTGCTGGGTGGACCTATTGCTACGAAAGCCATACTGTCGGTCATTAAGAAGCTTTTGTTTTTAAAGACATTTCTTAAGCTGATAATTAATCAGCGTTTCCAAGACCTCGGAAGGAAGGAACGTAAGCGCAATTGATGTAAAGTTAGCAGGACACTTTTGGAAATTTATGTTAAAAACTATCCTATCATTAGTTGCTACTTAATTGCGAATTAGTTACCCAAAAAAAAAATTAATTGCTTTTTTGGTTTAAGAAAAAATGGGTGTCCAGCTAACTTCATATGAACTTAGCAGGACAACTTTCTCAAAAATTTGTATAAACGATTGAAAAAAAAATTGATTTTGAGAACTAATTAATTGCGAATTAGTTACGCAAAAAAAAAATGTATAGCATTTTTGGTTTGCGAATAAATGGGTGTCCAGCTAACTTCATATGAACCTAGCAGGACAACTTTCTCAAAAATGTAGATAAATGATCCGAAAAAAGTTTGTTATTGAGAACTAATTAATTGCGAATTAGTTACGCAAAAAAAAATTTAATTGCATTTTCGGTTTGCAAAAAAAATGGGTGTCCTGCTAACTTCATATGAACTTAGCAGGACAACTTTCTCAAAAAAGGAGATAATCGAGCTGAAAAAACTTGGTTATTGAGAACTAATTAATTGCGAATTAGTAACGCAAGAAAAAAATTAATTGCATTTTTGGTTTGCGAAATAATGGGTGTCCTGCTAACTTCATATGAAGTTAGCAGGACAAAAATAAAAGTTGGTTATTGAGAACTAATTAATTGCGAATTAGTTACGCAAACAAAAATTTAATTGCATTTTCGGTTTGCGAAAAAATGGGTGTCCTGCTAACTTCATATGAACTTAGCAGGGCAACTTTCTCAAAAATTAAGATAATCAAGCTGAAAAAATTTGGTTGTTGAGTACTAATTAATTGCGAATTAGTTACGCAAACAAAATTTGTATTGCGTTTTAGGTTTGCGAAAAAATTTGTGTCCTGCCAAGTTCATATGAAGTTATAATAAACTTTTTTTTAGCTCGATTATCTTTATTTTTGAGAAAGTTGTCCTGCTAAGTTCATACGAAGTTAGCAGGACACCCATTTTTTCGCAAACCAAAAAAGCAATAAATTTTTTTTGTTTGCGTAACTAATTCGCAATTAAGTAGCAACTTATGATAGGATAGTTTTTAACATGAATTTCCAAAAGTGTCCTGCTAACTTTATATACATGCGCAATTGGGCGATAGTTAGAGGGAGAATAATATTCGCCTTTTTTAGGGACAGGCTGGAAAAATGCTGTTTTCCATCCACTCGGAAAGAGACCAGTAGAGGAGGACAGATGGAAAAGCTTACGCATTAGCCTTGCCAGCGTTGAAGAACACCTCTTCAGAACAATGGGAGGGATATTATCGGATTTGTGAATATCAAGTTCTTTTAGAACTCTTGCCACTGCAAGAGTGTGAAAGAAGATTCATCCCATGAAATCTTTTTTGCTCTCAAGTACGGGAGAATTTGTGACACTCGCGGTAAATTAACAGCAAACTGTGCTGCAAGCAAATTGGCTTTATCTATTGAGCTAACTTAGGGAGTGTCATTGAAGACGAGTGTTGGAACCGAGGATGAGGTGGTATTTCCCATGTTTTGTATAAATGGCCAAAAATTTGTACTACATTTGGGACACTGTAATTGTTTGTGTCTAAATTTTTTGGTCATGCAAAAATTTGATTCTTCTGGCTTTGTCTTTGGTCTTTCTAGCTTGTTTAAACTTGAACCGGTTTTCCTGAGTAGGGTTGGCCTTATAACATCGAAGCTTACTTCTCGAACCCAAAATCAGCTCAACAAACCATGAATTCTCCTTCGGTTTGATAGATTTTATGATATGTGGGATAAAATTTCTCATTATGTAAAGTCAAGTTTGTGACCATATCTGCACTGGAGTCTACATCACTATAGAGGAAACATAGTGACCAGTTAAAGCCCCTGAAGAAGCTGTTGAGACCGTCCCAGTATCTCGTGAAGAAAAAGTGTTAAAGCGCAATAACTGCTAAAGGAGTTTTGGCGCAGTGCAACAATTATTGGGATATAAAACGTTCCCTGCACGAGATAAAGACATGCCCATCACTCATCGAGACCTTTCCTTTGATATAGGTCAGAAAGTGTTACAAAATATTGGACGAAACGCCCATTCTCCTTTCGAGTACAACTCTTATTTCTGGGGAGGGCTTCCTCAATGATCGGATCCAAAACAAATCCTTAAGAACATTATCTATCAATGAAACTATTAAGGTACTCTTGAACTATACCAAATTATATCCTGATGCCTCTTCCTTTCTTATCGCTTTTTTTTGTGCCAATAATTCTCTAATGAAGATGCTAGTTGCACTCATCCACTGAAAATTTCCACGAAACATTTGTCAAGCCAGGAATACCGATCAGTTTCCCTTTTAGCCCACTTTAAGATGCACGGTAAAATATAGAAATTCGTTCTTTAGCCGCACCACACGAATGTAGAATATTTCCCACTCACTACAATCTTAAAGTGTCTTAAATCCAACTATCAAAACTTTCAAAACCTTAACTGGTCATATTGCCTTAAAACATTATACATTTATAAAGGCAGCCAAATTCCCTTTAATTTTAAAACAAATTATTTCGCAGTTTAAATTACAAATTTAATTATGAATTTATGCAAAATATATAAATAAACATTTGAAGCCTTTGCTTAATCCAGTATTGACCCGAAGACCACTAAATTAAAAATTTATTCTTCTACGAAAAAAAAAATACTTTTTTATTGAAATATAAATTTGTTTATATCTACCAAAATTAATTATTTTATTTTTTGTAGCTTACCAGGTATTATTTTTATAATTACATAAAATAAAGAATTTAATAGCCAATTGTTTAATCAATTTTTCTTTTTTTTTGTATATAAAAAAGAAAAACATGATTTGAGAATGACATTCGTTGCATCAGACGATCCAATTAAAATCAATGTGATAATAGAACAAAACATAAAAAAATATATATCTACTCGTATTACCTGTATACTCACTATTTTTGTTTGCAAAGGACAAACACTTTAGAATATCCACAATTTAATGGATCTAATAACAAAATTGTTTGTTGGGTTGGAATAAAAAGAAAAAAAGAAAAAAAAAAATCGCACGTTCAGAGAAAAAAAGCTATTTACGTGTCAAGGTTATTATGGATTTGTTTTTGTCTCTTCTGTCACACATGGTTTAATGTATTATAAAATATTTTTTCAAACAGAATCTTGCCACGGATGCTGTTAATTTATTTGCTGGTTAGAATGAGTTTAAAAAAATACGTCCAGTTTGAGTAATTGATGTTGTGTTTGGGTGCTAAACACATGTCAGCCATTTAAACAAAAACTGATTTTTATTTATGCTGTCTTCTATTCGTTGACATTTATCATGAAATCATAAAACAGTGCGTTGTAATAACTAAAGTTAACAACAAATATAAAAAAAACTAATGAATAGTTCACGGAGTGACCATAATGACAGGTACACTTGTTTCAACCAAATAATCATAAATCATGAATTTTTTTAATCTGCCCAAATATACCTAAGCTCGAAACTTTACATTTAAATTCATTATTGTGGGAACTGAAGTAGATATTCAACTAACTGGATCGTTTTCTGTCTTTAGGGGAAAATTACTAGACTTAAACCCATAGATACTTTAATTGTTATGATTTTTTAATGAAATAATTAATATTTATAGGGTAAAAGTAGGTTTTTCCTAAATTCATAAGATAATTATATGTGTCTAGCTATTTACTGAAACAAAGTTTAGCTTTTTAGGCTTTCGTTTTTGCAAATATCCCACAAATGAAGATCTAAAAATCTCTAATGACCTTGAAAAACATTAACTATTGATTCAAACTTTTGTATGGCTGACTAATTACTGAAACTTGTTGACCTTTTATGAGCAATTCCTGACCTTTGAGATGGTATAATTTTCTTTCGAATATCGAACCAAGAAAGTATATGCACTTTTTTCTTAACAAATAAATTCTGTCGTTTTCATGTACCTACCTCTTTGTTTCTTTTTTAACCCTTCGAAAACTTTTTTTGCATTTACCATGAAAATGTTGGTGTTCAACCCTCCGCTAAATTATTGCTATACAGCGAAGATAATCATCTATTTTCTTTGTTCTTATCTGCCACAAAAAGGAAAATCAAGATTGTCCCTTCGGTAATCGGTAAAATCAATAATAATAGGGGATATTTAAGTCACCCGATGAGGTTTAATTTTAAATTACATATTATTTCGATACTGGCCTTATTATTTTTTTTGTCTGCATAATGTGAATTTAAAAAATAAATTTTGGTGTGCCATTTGCTGATTAGTTTTAAAGTTTATAATCACACCGCTCAATGCTTTTTAAAGTACAGTGTTTTATTATTAAAATTTAAATATTTCCTTTAAATTGAGGACTTTAATTATTTTTTTATTTTGAACAATTTGAGTTAACAAAAAAGTTTTATTCAGAAATTCTTGAAATTCCGAATATAGTTCAAATACAAAAATATACAAAATCCTTTGAAAATAAAATGCACGACTGGTTTCGCAAGTGCTTGCTCTTTTGTTAAAGACGCTGAGAGTTTTAAGAAATTGTGTTTAAAGACATGAGAATTATTAAAGAAAATGTTCAAAAGCATGAAATACGATATTTAAATAGGTAAGCTAAAACAACTCCTGTAATAGTTTGAGGTGAAAAAAAATGCCATCTCAATTCTTGATTAAATATAATTTTATGAAAACAAATTAAAATCACTGAAGAGGTTTTTTGAAAAAATATTTTTTATTATATCAATTTCTTGAAACATTTTTAAGGAACAATTTTGGTATTAAGTATTTATTACTGTGCATATAAAAATAAAATAAAAATAGGCAATCAACCAGTTTTTGAGCTACCGAAAAAAAAAATTGAAACTTCTTTTAAAAATTTAAACATTTTTATGGAAACCTACGATTTGCAATATTATTCGATCTTATTTGAAATTTGTTTATAAAAAAGAATAATCTTTATCCGTTCTGCCCATAATGAGAAGTACTATTAATAGTTGCTAAATGCAAGTTTTTATAATTTTTGGTATTAATTTTTGCATACAGAAAACGTTTTATGAAAATCCTAGGAGACGTTTTTACGAAAAAAAAAATATTTTCCTTAACGGTTTTTTTAACATTTGTATGGAAGGTACCGTTATTTTTTCATGTAGGTACGAAGTTTTTTTCTTGAAATATTCTAGGCAGTGTTTAAAAACCCTTAAACCCTGATTTTCAAAAAAGAAGCAACCATATGGGTTTTAAAATACTATTTGATTTGCAGACAAACATTTTTGAACATCAGCTTTTGAAAATCAACAAAAAAGACTGTTTATATTTCTTAGAAGCTTCTGTATAAAAAAATTATTGAAATTTAGTAAAAATGGTTTCCTATCCAAAAGTAGCCTTTACTAAAAGAAATTTGCCGAAGAAAAGTTGTTGAGCCGTTTTTGGGAAAAATAAGATTTTGTAAAATTGTTATAAATGATGTTATGAAGGCAATCGTCAAGTTGTCGTCTGGAGAAACTCCTTACTGACAACTGACTGTGTTGAGTGCGTTGGTAATGGAACCTTTTGAGTTATGGTTGTCTGGAGGAACTCCTGACGAACCAAAAAAGCTAGTGGTAGTGATCCTGGTACCGAAATCCAAAATATGTTTGATTGCCTGGAGGAACTCCTAACTAACCAAAGTCCAGCAAAATCCAAAATATGTTCGGTAGCCTGGATGAACTCCCGGCTTACCAATGTCCAACTTCTCAAAATAATAACAAACAAAAGAATTTTAAGTCAAATATTTATTTAAAACAACTTTTTGCTTATTTACGATATAAAGGGTCCGCCAAATTACTTTTTTTTTTTTTGAAAATGCTACTACTACATGGAGTGTAGCTTCGGCTGTGTGGCACGTAGCGCCGTTCTGTTGAAATCAAATGCTGCCAATATCCTCCTCTTCAATTTTTGTGAACAAAAATTCGTTCAACATGACCCGATAACGATCGCCATTGACTATAACGGCCACTCGAAGAAAAATGGCCCGATTATGCCTCTGGACCAAAATCCGCACCAAACAGTGACTCGTTTTGGGTGTATCGGCTTTTCAATGGCGTGCGGGTTTTCTGTGCCCCAAATGCGACAATCTTGCTTGTTTACATACCCGCCAAGATCAAAATGAGCTTCATCCGAAAAGATGATTTTTTTTGGCAAAATCGGCATCTTCTCTAAGTTGATCGCAGGCCCACTTAGCGAAGCAGCCATTTGAATGAAATTATTTTACATTATTAACCGGAAGGATTGTACTTTCAAATAAAAAAAAAAAAATTGAGAAAATATTCAGTAGTTTTTTTTTATAGCATTTCCAAAAAAAAAAAGTTATTTGGCGGACCCTTTATATGAAATTCAAACATAAACTTATAGTGCAAGAGCCAGAGCAAAAAAGTAGGTTCAAAATGCAATTTATTACTGAAGTGATTTTCCTGATAGAATATGTTTAGACCAGGGTTGTCCCCCGAAAGTAAATCCAAATTGGCAGGACATGGGTGTGAGCATCAGCCGCCATCTTGGAACGTTTTATCAAATATCCGGTGAACCATGCATCATACGACAAATATAGTAAATTTTCATGGAATATAATAGTAGATTTAGATTTAATTCTTGTACACTGTATGATAAAATTGCACGTACAGCAACTGAAATCATATAAACTGTAGGTATTTTTGTAAGACTTTTGCGGCTAGAAGTTAATTGATTTGCAATTACTCATCACGTTTTTCTGTTTTGCTTTTTAGAACAGTTCATGTGATCTTAGTTGACGAAAAATGTCAAAATTTTTGGATTTAACGGTCGAAAATTTGGTACCAAAAACCGAACACATGGTATTATAGGTAGGTAAGCAATTTAAAGACTACGGTGAAACATGAAGGTGAAAGCATTGTGGTTTTGGGAGTTATGGTTGCAAATGGGGTCTGCAATCTTGTTTTTATTGAAACAACAATATGGAAAATACAAAAATTTGATTATTTGAGTGAAAAATTTAAGGCCAGTCTTGGAAAAATTGAGTTATTGAATGATTTCATACTGTTAGAGGACAATGACCGGAAGCATTAATCTATATTAGTTAGCAAGTGGCTGATTAACAGTGTAAAATGTTATTTGTCTCATCTACCACCATCTTCAGACCTTAACTCCATCAAGCATCTATGGGGGCTTTTTGGTAAATAAAGTTCAAAAACTCATATAACTATCAAAAATCCTCTTAAATCTGTAATTTTGGAGAAAAGGAACATTATTTGTGTTTTTTTGCATGTCCAAATAAAATTGTGTGAAAAAAACGACAACAAAACAAAACAATTTACATGTTAAATACAACAACAACTATGTCCATACAGAGTTAGCTAAGTCCAGATTATTAACTGGAGTTAAATGTTGTCCCCATAAAAACGGTAATGCCAAACTACGATTGTCGTTGTGTTATCGATAATTTATATAGAAAAGGTAAAATGTTTGTTGGTAAGAAAATTCAAAACAAAATGGCAGACTAATGCAAAAGGTAAACAAATGTTGAAATGTCCCAATGTCGTTTTTTTCGCCAAACTCCATATGCACATGCAAAAAACGCAGCTTCTATATCAACAGAAGTTACCTCAAAGCTTGTGTTTTTAATAAACAGCCGTCTCAAATTTATAATTAGAGCAAAAAAATTGCACTTTTATTAGGTACTAATCTGAAAGAAATTTGACTTTGAAGCCACTGTACGTGCAATTATTTGATATATTTTTTTTCGTTTCTCTTAATTTTTTGAATTCATTTTATTTAAAAAAGCTTTTAAATATAAAGTTTTATCTTTTTTCTGATAAAACTTTCAATAAACCATTCACAAATTGCAGAAGTTTTACCAAATCATGCCAATTTGCTTTAAAAAACGCTTTTTTATTCAAGAAAATCAAATGTACGTACATTTTTTTAATTCACAGTATATGCTTTTTTAAATCAAGTTGTTTTCGGGAAAAGTTTTTGAGAAATTCATTTTTTTTTTCAGTCATCGTAAATTGTATAGCTCTTGGCCTATTATAAATGTTTGTAAATGAAGTGAATGTGAATTGTAAGAATATATATAAAATGAATGATAAGAAAATTATGGCTACAATTTGAAATTTTTTTTTTTTTTTAATGAACGTTACTATTTGAATTCGATAATTAGTTTTTAAACTGAATGTGAACTTTATAGAAAATGAAAAAAGAACGTTACTTATTTGAATTTGAAAATGAATGTTATGATGACAATAATTCATATAGAAATGAATTATGTTGTTCTATCATTGTATATAAACTCTATAGTATTCTCATGAAGCCAAAAAGCTCGTGGCCATCTAGTGTCCAAATGTAATCGTAATTTTTATTAAGAGATCTCGGTAAGGCGATCACAGCAAACCTATCGACCAAATGTCAACCTACAAAACCGTGTTACATGAGAATACTATAGAGTGTATATACAATGGTTCTATTACAAAATTGCTAAAAAAAAATTGTATAGCAGATACCGTTATTTTTAGTTAAAAAAAAATTAAAAAACCTGTGGGCAGAATCAGCATTTATGTACCAGTATGTACCTATTAAGTTTAAAAAAATCGATTATGCCGTTTAGGCTGTAACCGAACAAACAGAAAGACAGACAGACAGAATTGTGAGACCCACTTTTTTCGTCTTCCCTACCATAATAACTAGTCTGTTCGAAATCTCGAGTTCAATAATTTTTTGGAAAGCATAACCAGCCATAAAGAACCTATATATATCGCAAGTAAGAAACCGGTTTTATTATTATTTACTATTAATTGTAGCTTAGTGTAAATTTTTATCATAGTCGCTAGTAGATCGCACTAATTTAAGCAAACCGAAATAATTTTTTCAAAATTTTAGTTATTGCTATCGTCAATTATGCAATCGTCTTGCTTGCACAAAATCGGTTTGATCAACGTCAGTCAATTACTTGCGTTTACGAAAACGCTCTCCGCTGACTTTAGCAAACTGCATTATCGAACACAATGCTAATGCAGAATGCAGTAGTTTGCGCTTGAGAACATTCTTCAAATGCATTTTTGACTTAGATTACGTTTTCAATGTATTAACCTCGTGGCATAATAGTAAGTGCGTTGGACTGTCATGCCAAAGGGTCTGGGCTCGATTCCCAGCTGCTGCAACCTAAAAATAGAAAATAGAGATAAGTACTGCCTCTTGCGAGGAACTGACAAATCCTCCAAGAGTATTCTTGTCATGAATAAGTGCTTCTTATCAAGCCGTTTGGACTCGGCAAAAAATTCCTGCCAACAACATGCACACAGGAATGGTTGAGAGTTGTAAGTTGTAAGTTGAATTCAGCCGTTAAGGCTCTATCTTCATTGAGCATCATAAGTAGGTATATTCTGTTTTACCTCTATTACTAACCGATAAAATTCTTAAAGTCTATTCGCTTTTAGCCTATTTTGAAAAGACTCGAAATAAAGCCCTTAAGAATACAAACAGATATTTGGATAGAGTTATCTTAAAATTATACCAAACGTTTCAGACATTTTTAAAATATACTCTCACCGAAAAATATTCTATTACGGTTTTGCTTTTGGTTTTTATTTAGCTTCTATAGGTACCATATCACCAGGATATGCCAAAGTATTGTCTTCTTATACGCCCTAAGTAAATATCACATCAGCTTAATCAAACACCACATCCATCAACGTAATGAATAATTCACCTTTGACGTAGCTTATAGGAAGGTATAGCAGCAACAATTCGATTTTACGATGAAATAACCTACAATCTACCTGACAGATTCCTCTCCCTTCTCTCCCGTCTATATACATCACATTTAAAATATCTTTCCTCATTAAGACCCTGTCTAGATAAATTCTAGTTTGACTGACTCAATAAAAACGTGCCAAGAATATTTTTGTCGGTAACATCATCATTAGTAGAAATAAGATAAGCAAATGTAGTAATTAGTTTAATTCTTATCAGAATAATCCTTCATAAAATATTTTTATTTTTTTTATTATTTTTATTTTTACCGAAAGTCATTCCAACCCTAAGCTTGTACCTATAGGTTTTGCAAACGAACATCCATAATATGTTTATGTGTAGATATGTTTGAATGTAGGTACTTACCTTATCCGCATGGCTGGAAAGCATTTTTAAAATACCTTCGTGTTTACTTAAGCATTAATCTAGCGCCCATCAGAAAGTAATCATAAACAATCTGCTATAGCATTTCAACCTGGATTGCCATGTAAACACGAACACAATTCCACAACAACATTATTTCCATCTTCTGCCACCAAAGCAGTGGCCCAATCCCCACAACCCGAACCCTTAGCCCCAAAATGGGTGACAACAAAACACCCAGCACCATAAGCTTCACCTCTGATAAATTCATCACCTTAATTGGATATAATTATTCAAACTGAAGTCAGTGTGCCTCGCGACCCATGTCTCGTGTCACTTTTAAGCCCATGACTTAACCACCCCCAACAACTACCCCCCCATCAACATCCGCAGCAGCACTTATCATCCTTACCCCTTGATGCCCCACTGCCATGTCCTCCACAGTTGACGATGACTGAATACAACAACCTGAAAGACAAGGTAACTCAAAACCCACGGCATTCGAAGCTATGACTTACTAAATTGCTCCTTAAATTCAAATTTACGAAGCACAGTTTCAGATTTCAATGCACACGAAACAGTGACGAGGACGAAGTTGAGGATGAGTATACGAGGACAGGTGACTACGAAGAAGCAGAGTAAGTCCGCGCACGGTGTGATGTGGTGTGGTACGGTGGGCGACAGATTCATTTCTCCATTCTTAAGCAGAAAAGTGGAAACGAACAAGAACCGTTTTTTTTATTATTAATAGACATCCCTTATATGAGAGGACTTATAACAGCTTACTTCTTTTTCTTTCCCTAACGAACGACATAAAGGGTGTCCCCATACTCGGGTCTGGGTACCGGAAAATCTACCTTGCCGTCACCCAAGCTCTCCTTCGGTTGGGGGCTTAGTAAGTACCTACTCTCAATGTCTCTGGAGTTGAGTATGTAAAAAATCCACCCAGGCAATTCGAGATCCTCGTATACCTTCTATATGCAAATGCCAAAGCCTGATGTGCGATATATTTTTTTATTTCTTCAATAACGCAGTTTTTACTTCATTTTGGGTAATTTTTGTTTTTTTTTTTGTTGCTATTCGAATGACTTTAGACGTCTTCATCGTCATCATCATCGTCGTTGACGACTATGATGATTACTACCAGTACCAGCCCAGCAAATATAATGACAACGACGATGGATACACCAAAGGAAGTTAAACCCTAAAGGACTGCCACAATGGTATGGTATCTTTTAATACAACCAACCATCAGGCATATGTGATGAAGAAGCAGGGGGTCTGATGATGTTGTGCTGGTGCTGGGTCTGAAGATTAAGCGTGCACAAAAAGTGCTTTTTAAGATTGTTTGAGCACTTTATAAGATACAAAGTTGTTGTCGTCCTCGTCGCGTCGTCGGTCGTTGCTGAACGTAAATGCAATAACATTTCCAAGAAAATACCCATTGATGCCAACTGAGCGACATTTGATGGTTTTTGGGGAAAATTCAATCGGAAATTGGCGTCGAGTTGATTTAAGTTCACTATTTCTTCTTTGGCAGTTAATAGATTGTTTTCTTTCAACCGGTATCTATGTATGTATCTCTTTTTGAATAAGCATCAGTCAATTGATTTCTATGAATTTTGTATTTCCTTCAGTTTAGTTATTCTATTTGAAATATACAAGTTTTGTATTTTGGTTGTTGTTGAATGAATACTTTTCAAAATATTCGACTATGCACCTATTTAATCTTTGTGTGACTTTTGAGGAAAGTTCATTAAGCATTGAAACATGATGGAGGTTCGGTGATGGCGTGGGGCTGTTTTTCTTGGATTTCTATCGGACCGTTTGTAAAAAGATCGATCGATTGAATTATGAAGAAAAATATTTTGACATTTATAATTAACGAACATTTATGACAAAAACTGGCTACAGAGAGTCTGAATTCATTTCCCAACAAAATGGGGATCCCAAGAAAATCTCCGAATTTATCAAGGAATGGTTCGAAAATCAGGAGTTTCCGACAATTGTATGGCCACCAGTCCAGCACAAAGCCTTGACCTCATTCCAATTGAAAATCTCTGGCAAATTGTGAAGTGATAGCTAGGCAGTATAAAATTCATCCATCACTAATGAGTTTAGGGATCGAAGGGGGCCGAATTTCTGACCGATTCCTTCACAATTTGGTACAGAATATATACCCACACTGTATTTGCAAGTGATAAAAAACAATGGTCTATGGAATAAAAAGAAAGACAAAAACATTATCCCAAAACGGGCAAAAGTGGTCAAGTCTTTAAATTCATTTTACATATTTTGTCTGTGTAGTGTAATATTTTTTTTTTAAATTTGAGTGAAGAAAATAAATTTTGATTTAATACACAAAATTAAAAAAAAAATTGAAATGATTTCCTCCCTACTTACAAACTAAGTTCTTTTAGTTAAGGATACCTTTGGATAGGAAATCATTTTTCAAAAAATTATTATCAATGGTAACTTCCAAACTTTATTTTATTTTCGATTTTCTTCAAAAATGTATAAGATTTCAATAATTTTTTGTACAGAAGCTTCTAAAAAATATAAATATTTTTTTTTTACCAAAATTTTCCAAAAAAAGTCTTGGAATTTTAAAAAATGTTCAAGCTTTGTTTTAAATCATATAGAAAATATGTGTTTTGAAAACTACATATGTATATAGTCGATTTACTTGAAACTCGGTATTTAAGGTTTTTTTTAACACTAGAATATTTTTAGAAAAACAATTACTTTTATGAAAAAATAACGGTAGGTACCTTCCATACAAATGTTAATATTAGTCCAGTTAATTTGTGCTCAAAAAGGCTCTTTGCGAGCAAATTGTGGGGTAGTTTTCTCGAAAGCGCTAAGAAATTACTTTGTGTGACAAAATTTGAACCTTTGTTTGTAACATGAACAAAGATATACTTTTCTGATGGTCTTTGATGTGCTGAGTTCGAATCTGGCCTTGGAATCGAATTCGAATTCGAATCTAAGTATTAAAAAAAATGCATTTTTATGCAAATTTGAAGTTATATTTATTTCTCGAGGTAATTTGTTTTCGAAAAAATGTTTATGGTCATTCTGTAGTGTGAACATTTTACTTCAAAATTCTATTTGAATCTTTCAAATACCTCCATTCTTTTTCGAGAAATCGTTGGTTTTGGTCTTACTACCTTATTCGAAAAATCGAGACAATTTGTGCTCAAAAGGGAAAATTGTTGGATTTTTCGAATTAGGTAGTAAAACGAAAACCAATGATTTCTTGAAGACGAATGGAGGTATTTGAAAGATGCAAAAAGAATTTCGAAGTAAAATGTTCATACTTCAGAATGACCATAAACATTTCTTCGAAACAAATTACCTCGAGAAAAAAATCCCCAAATTTGTATAAAAAATGCATTTATATTTAGTTTTTAGATTTGAATAGCTATCTCGAAAACGTGACGTGATAGAGCAATTTCAAGGCCAGATTCGAACTTAGCGCATCAAAGACCATCAGAAAAGTATATCTTGGTTCATGTTACAGACAAAAATTCAAATTTTGTCACACAACACATAAAATAATTTTCGAAAACAGTAAAAATACATCAATTTTCGAATAGCGCTTGAGTCCAAATAGGTTGTCGCAGAAGTAAACCTTAAATAGGGATTTATTGGAAATTGTGTATGCTTTCAATGGTAGCTTGATGTAATTTTCGAATAGTTGGTAGTTTTCGAGCCATTAGTGAAAAACTCCCAAAAAATGCATTTTTGCATAATTTTTTGCTTTTTTTCCATGTTGTGTCACGAAATTTTGTTGGCAAACCTCAGATTCAGATTCAGCACCCCCGAAAACATAAAGGAGTGAACAAATCAAAACTACCCCACAATTTGCATGGTCAAAATACAATATGACTGGACTATATACCGTTAAGGAATTTTTTTTAACGGCTCTTACGATTTTAAAATTTTTCCTGCCTATGCTAAGATTAGTGCGATCAACTACTAAAAAAAAAATTTACATTTAGTAACTACTAATACAGTGAAACCTCCCTTAGGCGGACAGCGACGGTCACAGCACTTTTGTCCGTCCAAGAAAAAAATCAAAAAATAATTTAAAAATAAAACTTTTATAAAGAAAATATATTTAACTTCAAAAAATAACAAAAAAAAAGTTATATTAAGTGTCCTTAAATCATTCAACAAAATTAATAATCTATACATCTATACATCTATACATCTATACATCTATACATCTATACATCTATACATCTATACATCTATACATCTATACATCTATACATATAAATACAATTGGAGTGTCTGTCGTTAATATTGAAATAATTTCAAGTTTTTGGGCTTAGGTGGTTGTTTACTTGCTAAGAAACATAACTGCATCATTTAAATTTTTTTGTCTGTCTGTCTGTTTGTCCGCGGTAACCTTCGAAACAGCAGAACAGGTTATAATGGGACTTTACGTGGATGTAGTGGACAGCTCTGGTAGTGATCTAGGTTACTTTTAATTATAAGAATGTTAACGGTTTCTTTGAAATATTAGAAAAGCAATGAAGATTAGGGAAAATTATGTCGAACAAAAAATTGATATATAGGAAATGATTATAAACAAGTAGAAATAATCGATTTAAAAAGTGTCCGAAAATTAAATTAGATTAATTATAATTATAAACATAGTCTTAGAGGTGGTGAAAGCTTTGCTCAAAATTTTGTTGGCGTACTGTGCAAACTACATGCCACCAACAAGACAACGATGCCACGGCCGGCCCTTTTGACCACAATAATGACTTTTTAAAATGCAATAATACGATTGAATCGCTGCCAGCTTTTACTAACATAATAATTAAATTGGGGTGTTTGTCTTTAATATGAAAATAATTGAAAGTTGCTCAGGTGGTTGTTTATTTGCTAAGAAACATAAGTGCATCCTTTTTAAAAAAATTTGTCTGTCTGTCTATTTGAACACAATAATCTTCAAAACGATTCTGACGAGACTTTACGTACATGTATTGGGGTAATATAGGGCAAAAATGGTAAAGGTTTCTTTGATATATTAGAAAAACAGTGAACATTTTTATTTTTGAGGTAAAAAATATCTTTCATCCGAAACGGGGTTCAACCGGACCTTTGAAATTTTGAGCCCTAAAACGAATTCTATATATAAAAATGAATACATGTTTCCCTTTGTCACACCATAACTCAAGTACTGCTAGAACTATTTTAATGATTTTTTTCAGGTAGTGTTTGGTATTGGGATTGTTTTTGTGAAGTTTGGTTAAATTCGGTCTTACGTTTTGCCAAAAAGGTGCAGAAGCGCACTCTTGGTACCTGTTTTATGCAAAAAAATTCTATTGAGTTTGAAAAAAAAAATCAATCAATCATAAAATTTGTTTATAACAAAATTTTAAAAAATACCGTCGAATCTTGATTATCCGGTATTCGATTAATCGAGGACACATAATTAAAATTGTGTTTTGTTAATTTGTTCTCGAAATTTTATATACCCGGGCGGAGTCCGGGCGGGCCAGCTAGTATTAAATAAATTTTAACCAAAGACTTTTAAAAAAGAAACGACTAGCGTTTTAAAATCCCAAACACTTTTTTCCCATTAGTATATTTCACTGAGTGCTCTATATAAAAAAACTGGTAAAATAATTTAAAATATAAAAAAAACACACCGATTCTACCAAACTACACCTTAAAAAAGTAGTTTTAAAAAATAAAATAAGCTCAAAAATCCAAATAAACAATTTACTATAACTTTTTTCTTTAAACATATTATTTTGTAGCTTTTTTTATTTTCATATTTTCCATTGTCTGGCGAAAAATTGACCAACAAAAATCTGCCAGCATTGCTTCTGACCATTTCCCGTTATATCTTCGTTCTATGTGCATCATGTCTTGATAAAACATTTCACCGTATTCATCTGAAACAACACCAAGGGTAACCGGGGGAAAAAATCTGAGTGGGAGTCCAAAATATGAATTTTCACTGACATGTTGCAATTAAGAACTTTATATGATGAATTGGATGATTTCCTTGAAATTACAATATCTTTGGGAGGAAAACGAATTTTAAAAAGATTTAAAATGATTTAGAAAGATGAAATATAGTTCTTTCAGGTCCTGTTACTAGTTAAAAAAAAAAGTTTCTATCGGTGAAGAAATTCGACGTCAAAAGTACCCAAAAAACGGGTTTTTGACATGTTTGAATTGGAATATCTCAAAAACGTGACGTGCTAGACTAATTTTGACTTCGGATTCGGATTCAGCATGCCAAAATCCTTCAGAAAAGTATATTTTGGTTTAAAGGCGATTTTCGTTGCAGACCAGTGTTATCCGGAATTCGATTAATCGAGGACACAATTAAAATTTCGTTTTGTTTATTTTTTGTTCTCGAAATGTTTGTCTACCCGGGCGGAGCCAGGGCGGGCCAGCTAGTTTAAAATAAAATTATTAATAATGATAAATAAAAAAATACAGAAAACAAGATTTAATTTCACAAATAAACATTATTCATTTCAATAAGGAATTTGAAAATTGGTGCAGTAATGTTCATTTGCAAACGGTTTATAAATGATGTATATAAAGTTAGCAGGACACTTTTGGAAATTCATGTTAAAAACTATCCTATCATTAGTTGCTAATTAATTGCGAATTAGTTACGCAAAAAAAAATTTTATTGCATTTTTGGTTTGCGAAAAAATGGGTGTCCTGCTAACTTCATATGAACTTAGCAGGACAACTTTCTCAAAAATAAAGATAATTGAGCTGAAAAAAGTTTATTATTGAGAACTTATTAATTGCGAATTAGTTACGCAAACAAAAATTTTATTGCATTTTTGGTCTGCGAAAAAATGGGTGTCCTGCTAGGTTCATATGAAGTTAACAGGACACCCATTTTTTCGCAAACCAAAAATGCAATAAATTTTTTTTTTGGCGTAACTAATTCGCAATTAATTAGCTCTCAATAATCCAATTTTTTTAGCTCGATTATCTTTATTTTTGAGAAAGTTGTCCTGCTAAGTTCATATGAAGTTAGCAGGACATCCATTTTTTCGCAAACCAAAAATGCAATAAATTTTTTTTTGCGTAACTAATTCGCAATTAATTAGTTCTCAATGAAAAACTTTTTTTTGGCTCGATTATCTTTATTTTTGAGAAAGTTGTCCTGCCAAGTTCATATGAAGTTAGCAGGACACCCATTTTTTCGCAAACCAAAAATGCAATTAAATTTTTTTTGCGTAACTAATTCGCAATTAATTAGTTCTCAATTGTCAAATTTTTTCATCTCGATTATCTTTATTTTTGAAAAAAATGTCCTGCTAAGTTCATATGAAGTTGGCAGGACACCCATTTTCTCGCAAACCAAAAATGCAATTAATTTTTTTTTTGCGTAACTAATTCGCAATTAATTAATTCTCAATTGTCAAATTTTTTCAGCTCGATTATCTTTATTTTTGAAAAAAATGTCCTGCTAAGTTCATATGAAGTTAGCAGGACACCCATTTTTTCGGAAACCAAAAATGCAATTAATTTTTTTTTTGCGTAACTAATTCGCAATTAATTAGTTCTCAAAAACCAACTTTCTTCAAATCATTAATCTTCATTTTTGGGAAAGTTGTCCTGCTAAGTTCACGTGAAGTTCGCAATACGCCTATTTTTCACAAACGAACAAAAAATTAATTTTTTTTTTACGTAACTAATTCGCAATTAATTTGTTCTCAATAATCAAATTTTCTCAGCTCAATTATCTTTATTTTTGAGAAAGTTGTCCTGCTAAGTTCATATGAAGTTAGCAGGACACCCATTTTTTCGCAAACCAAAAATGCTATAATTTTTTTTTGCGTAACTAATTCGCAATTAATTAGTTCTCAAAATCATTTTTTTTTTAATCGTTTATACACATTTTTGAGAAAGTTGTCCTGCTAAGTTCATATGAAGTTGGCAGGACACCCATTTTCTCGCAAACCAAAAAAGCAATTAATTTTTTTTTTGCGTAACTAATTCGCAATTAAGTAGCAACTAATGATAGGATAGTTTTTAACATGAATTTCCAAAAGTGTCCTGCTAACTTTATATACATTTATAACGGGTGATTTTTTAGCTGGTTTGGTTTTGGCAACACTGGTTTTGACAGCTGACGTGTGTTTAGTACCTTGTGTCACTGTCAAACAGCTTCAGTTTGGTTTGCAATTTAACCATGGATCGTCTTACAAATGAACAACGCTTGCAAATTATTGAATTTTACTATCAAAATTCGTGCTCGGTTCGAAATGTTCAATGTGTTCAGCGATGAGGCTCATTTTTGGTTGAATGGGTACGTAAATAAGCATAACTGCCGCATTTGGAGTGAAGATCAGCCAGAAGCATTGCAACAGCTACCAATGCATCCCGAAAAAGCCACTGTTTGGTGCGGTTTATGGGCCGGCGGCATTATTGGGCCATATTTCTTCAAAGATGATGCGAATCGCAGCGTTACTGTCAATGGTGAACGCTACCGAGCGATGATAACAAACTTTTTTTTGCCCGAAATGGAAGTTCTTGACTTGCATGATATGTGGTTTCAACAAGACGGTGCCACATGCCACACAGCACGCGAAACAATGGCGCAATTGCGAGGCGAGTTTGGTGAACAGTTAATTTCACGTTTCGGGCCGGTCAATTGGCCGCCTAGATCGTGCGATTTGACACCATTAGATTATTTTTTGTAGGGGTATGTCAAGGCTAATGTCTATAGGGACAAGCCCGCTTCGATTGACGCACTGGAAGCCAACATCCATGCATTCATTCGTGAGATACCGGCCGATATGTGTGAAAGAGTATGCCAAAATTGGACTCAGCGGATGGGCTACCTGAGACGCAGCCGCGGTCAACATTTGCATGAAATTATCTTTAAACATTAAATTGCAAGGTTCAAACTATCGATTCAAATATATATTTCATTCATTTTTTCGAATTTTTTGTGTTTTTTTTTTTTTTTAAGTTCTAAACCTCTTAAAAATCACCCTTTAAATGAACAAGAAGATACATTAACTGACCTCAACTGCTAAAAAAATCCGTTATAAGATTGTTTGTTAGAAAATTCATATAAAAAAATGTTTGTGTCGGCCTAAGAGAATTATAAGTAGAAAAATAAGAGATCTATCTGTCCGTTAAGGGAGGTTTCGCTGTAGTACCTCTCATAGAATCTTAACGGATTAAGATAATATTTTAAATGGTTCGTGGGTTCAGGTCATTGATCTGAAGCCCACGAATAAACCAACAAATTCTATCAAAAAGGTCACCTTTTCTTCATAGATAATATTTTTATATTACCAAATAAGCTCAAATAATATTGCATACCTATACAAATTTTCAGAAAACACATATCTGAAAAATGTTTTTTTTTTGAAAATTCGATATTTCAAAAACGGGTGGACAATTTTTTTAAAATTTTATTTTCATAAGCATTTAAGATTTGCATAAATACCAAAAATTGTTCTTAAAAATGTTTAAAGAATTTAATTATGAAACAAATATTTTTAAAAAACCACTGCAACGATTTTGAATTTATTTCTTCCGTACAATCATATTCAATCTAAAATCAAAAGATTGCGTTCTTTTTATTCACTTCAAACTAAACTCCACTTTGGATGGCAATGGTGCAGTGGATGAAGTGCTTGACTGCTAACTTGCTAACTTAGAGGTGTGAGTTCGAGTCCCATTCTAGGCAGCATTCCTTTCTATACTCTCCCAGCTTAACTGGACGCCACCTGTGAGATTTAATGAGATAATAAACACCTTGATCTCAATCCACTGTGCCAAATCTTTCCTATCCTCCTACTCTTTCTAACTAGTGCCGTGCAGTTCAGGTTGCATATAAAAGATCTTAGGTCTTACAGGCATATAGTTAAAATTATAAAAAAAAACTATCAAAGAAGGTGTTTTTGCTAATTTAAATCGTATTTCATGCTTTTAAAATTTTTCTCTTGTCATTTCCATATCTTTTTATACAATTTTTTTGTACCCTCAACCTTTTGAACTTAAGAGCAAGTACGGGTGACCCAGTAGTGCATTTTATTTGTCTTTTCAAAACCCGCGATTATAAGTTTATCAAGTCAAGCCCGCATGGAAGAGACCAGATCATGTGGTTACCACAAGGAGGTTAAATAAGCAGAATTAATATGTGTTGTTAAAGTCTCCATGATGACGCCAAAAAGTTCTCAGAATTCCTGACTATCAACCACCAATTTTGTTTGTTAATGTAATAAATAAATTCATTTGAAATTTAACTGCTGACAAATTAGAACAAAGTACATTGTTTCATTTCATTTAATTTCAATAGTTTTCTATTTTTCGTTTTAATTTGTGTTCTTTATAATTTGTTAAATCATAATATTAAAAATCCATTAATTATCGTTTATTTGATTCAAATAAAAATGTTTCGTTTGTTTTTAAATGATACATTTCAAATTAATTTTAAATTCTTTTATTCCATTTATTTTAATTTAGCATGAATTTAATTTATGTTTTTTAATTTTGAAGTTTTTGAACCAAGTATTTAGTAATTGTATATTTTTGTAACTTTGTATTATTAATGCAGTCCAGTTAAATGTTCATCAATTTAAATAATATCAATAATGCAGGTTCAATTCTATTGAATTCATAATAATTATATAAGTATGTATGTATGTATGTATTGTATATTCAAATTTATGTACATTATGCGTACATTGTACATAACATTACTTACATATTATGTATAACATCTACTAAATAAAAAATATTTATCCTTTTATCGCTCCAAGTTCTGTTTATGTCCTTAATGACTCATTTTCATTTTTCTTAGAACCAGTTGCAAATTTTGTGGACGAACGCACAACCAAAATGTTAGAATGAGGGTTTTATTTGAAATCATAATGTTCCCGATATTATTTACTTTTATTCATAATTACATTCAAACAAAGAGTTAAGTTTCCTATATGTTTAAAATTGGCTACTTGAGGATTTCGTTTTTACAAAATATACTAACAGTGGCGAGCCTGGAGTTGTTGACGCCTTAGGCAAACTATAATTTTGCCGCCCAAAAGTTAAAACAAAAGAAATCGAAACAAATTAACATTTACAGTTTTATTTCATATTGTTTGAAGGGCTTCGATAATATTAAAAATTAAAATATTGCTCTGAGTGATTTCAATTTTGCGAGATCTTGTAGCGATTTTTTCTTCTTCAGTAGGATTTAGTATGTGTTTTACAATAGAAATACAAAGCTTTAAGTCGCTATAAGGTGATAGATTAGCTTAGGTTGGAAGGGGCGATAATACGGCAAGCCGCACCATCTCACTCGGATCTCAGTGGATCCATTGCGCTCCCCGGGGTATAGGTGGTTAGTGAGGAGGGATGCCCTTAGGTCGCTGACTCAATTTATCCGGCTCGAAGGACCAATGTTTCGGGGCACGAGAGGTAAAACAGATTTTTTCCAACGAACTTATAAGGAAATAAAAAGATAAAAGACTCTAAATTTTGATTTGGGAAAAACCTTTCGGTTAAAAAACCCAACGTTTATTATTCACTATCGTTCGCTAACTAACTACAGAAAAATACATTTCATTTTACAAAGCTGACTTGCTGTCCCTTGTATTAGTATTAGTAACAATGTTGTTATATAAGAAATATAATATAAGTAGTGATAGTCCTCTTTTGATGCAGCTGTCCCATCTGATGGTTTTGCTAAATTTGTATTGCTGTTGCAGATTATAGGTAGGTTGTTTCTTTTACTCGTATGGTTCCATACGATACAGACAACATAGAAGAAGGAAAAAACTACAGGGATGTGGCTTATGTGTCATTGAAGCACCCTTATGTTTTACCCTTTTTCGCCTTTAAATACATTGAATTGCTTTTGCCGCCCTAGTCAACTGCCGCCCTAGGCAGTTACCTGTTTTACCTACGGGAAGGTTTGCCACCGTACACAATAGATCCCCTCAACAATTTTGTTTTTTTTTCAGATTAACTTGTACCTCTTTGGTTTTTGTTTAAAGCTATTTACTTACTTACTTTTGATAGCGCACACAGCCCAGAATGTACTATGGCCTCAACCAACAAGCTACAAGCCTCTCCAGCCACCTCTGTCCCAAGCTAGCCACCTCCAGTTACCCACATCGAGTTGGTTGAGTTCGTTTTCTTGTGTGCCACCTGTTTGGGGGTCCTTCCTCTGCCTCGCACATCATCAGGGTTATATATTCGAAGATTCATCTCCTTAAAGCTTAGTTTACATTTCTTTTGAATAAAACTTGGTGATGAGAAAAACAAATTTCGGCAAAGAAAATATGTCCGTAGCGCAAAAGAATTTTTTAAATTCGTCGTCAGTTTTCAGTTTGCAAAAAAAAACTGGATGAGACTGGTCTATGCAAAAGCAAACACAAAAAAATTTGTCCGCAAAAGAATGTCAGTGGCATTGTTTTGCGCAAACAAAATTACTGTGGTGAATATACAATTTATTCTCTTTGTGCTAGTTTACAGTTCGAAAAAAAATCTAAACGTCAAACATTTTTTTTTGCGCGAAAATCAATCGCATAAGAAATACATATAGTTTTTTTTTTCATTGAAGAACTTTATACTAAAATAGGTAAAAACAAAAAATATGTAATTTAAAACAAAAAGCTAACAAAAAAAAACTTAATCAAATTTCGTCCTCAGATATAAAAAAATTTTTAAATTTGTAAGTGAAAATTGAGGTGGCAACATTACCCACCAGGTAGGAATAAGCCTCAATCTCAAACACAAACTGTCTTGACTCATAATGTTGAAAGAAAATGTAGGTATAAAGCTTTTATTCCCTAACGTTAAATATGTTCTCCCTTCACGATAGCACACACCGTGAGGGACCAAACTTTTGCGATAAAAGAATATTATTGTAAATCGGCAGGACAAAAGAATATTTATTCGAATACCCTTGAAGGCGATGGTTTGCATAGAGAGCACTTGATGCGCTCTTGCATGACGATGAGAGACGGGTGGGATGCGATTGAAACAAAAGCTTCTTAGCATACGAAAAGCGTGCTTATCAACAGAAGCTTATTAGGGACGCATATACATACATATATAAAAATTCGCATAATACATGCAAAGGAGCTGCTGCTGTGTGTAGATGACAAGAATTTTATACAATTTGCATTTTATGCATTTCTTTATTAGAAGTTTATTCTTCCATTCAATGTTTATTTTTTTTTGTATATTTTTTTTCTATAGGAATAAAGTATGTAAGTATATGGTATGGTATCATCATGGCTATGGAGAAAACGAATTTGCTAGATATTTACCCAGCACACATTGTATGAAGAGGATACATTTTCTTTATTTTTTTTTTGTGTCGTGGAAGACTTTTAAGGTACCTAATAGCTGTAGGTCCTTAAAAAAGAAATGCATTTTTTTTTTCGTTTTGAAAAAAAAGTAACTTATATTAATGGTTTGCATAAAGATGAAGATCTTCAAGAAACAGGAATAATAAAAATATTTTGTAAGGAAAACTTACAAAAAGAATAATGATATTTGCATCTACTTTTCAGTAAGGAAGTTGGTGAGTTTTTTTTTGTTAAAAGAACTCAAGAACTAGGCATTTGGAAAAATTGGATCACTTATCGCGAAAGAGATGAGATTTTTCTCATTTTTAAGAAAATTGAAATAAGAATAAGTTTTTGTTCAAGAAGTCATATATCTTTATATTCTCAATTTGATTTGAACTAATATGTGCGAGCAGAAAAATATATGAAAAGTCATTTCTGTTCGTATTAAGTCAGAAAATTGCCTTCTTTTGGAAGCTGCCGACTTTCCAGAGATATAACTTAAGACTGCGATATTACATCATCTACAAAAATCCAACAAATAAGAGTTAATTTTTGTGATGAGCACATTATAGGTTTGCTCTTTAGAGATCGAAGAAATTCTCTTTGGCGTACCAAATGTTTATTGCGTTGGAATGTATACCACACAGGGGCTCGTTTAGACAAAAGTAGTTGCACAATTTAATTTTCGTGTAAATTTGAAATTTAGCCCGGAAGTTATTTCTTAATCCTGTCGCTTCGCCGCCATTTTGAAAAATGGGGCCTAATCTGAAGATATTCCGGTCAGGACGCTATTTTGAAAATTAGCACCCAATCTGGTAAAATGGTAAAATAAAGTGAAACTCGTGATTTACTTGGAAAATTTCCGTGGCTAAAATAACGGTTGATAGGTATATCTTAAAAAATAGGTGTTGAGTAGACGCATCTTCGGGTAAAATATCAGTGCCACTTTCGGGAACATACTTTTGTATGTCAATGATCGAGATCTCCCCTTTTTTGGTATTTTTTAATATTTTGAACATAAAAAAGTAGTGGAAACGCCTCCAGATGCCAAACACGTGCTGGGAAAATAACGGGATATACCTTAAAGATACGTGTTTTTTCTTATGTCAAAAGGGTGGAGTTTTGATTATTTTGGAAGATTTTAATGTTTTCAACTTAAATAATGTAGCGGAAATGTCTCCAAATACCAAACGCGTGGAGGAAAAAATAATGAGATATATCTTTAAAGATAGGTGTTGAGTAGAGCAACCTTTGGGTATGCTCTCGAAAAGTGGCAAAAGTGATATTTGTACCGAAAGTGCTTCTACTCCACATATATCCGTCAACGTCAACCGTTATTTTCCCGCGTATGCGTTTGGCATTTTGAGTTGTTTCCACAACTTCTTTCGTGTTCAAAATATTAAAAACTAACAAAAAAGTGGATGTCCCAACCTTTGACATACAAAAATTATGCTTCTACTTAAAACTTATCTTTTAAGATATCAATCGTTATTTTTTCAAGTCAGGTTTTTTTTCACCCTAAGAAAAACGAAAAAAAAAAGAAAGTCCCACATTTTGACATTGAAAGAAAGTATGTTCCTGAAAACTGGTAACATTGAAATTTTAACGGCGGGTGCGGTTACTCAACACCTATTTTTCAAAATATCGATTCTGGAGGCGTTTCTACTACTTTTTTCATCTTCAAAATATTTAAAAAAAAAAAGTGGAGCTTCCGCCCATTGACTTACAAAAAGTATGTTCCCGAAAATTGGCAACACTAACATTTTACCCGAAGGTGCATCTACTCAACATCTACCTTTTAAGACATCAACCGTTATAATAGCCATGAAAATTTTCCAAGTAATTAACGAGTTTCACTTTATTTTACTATATGGCCCAGATTGGGCACCAATTTTCTAAATGGCTAAATTTTATACCCGGCATGTTAAAAATAAATTTCAAATGTAAAAATAAGATTCCCCCACAAAAAGAGCCATAATTTGGGTTTCCTGACTGGAGTACCTACAGGTTGGGCGCCATCACCAGAAAAACAAATTCCAAACATGAAAAAAGGTCCCCGCCAAAAAACGCATGGGATTCGGTTTCCTGACCGGACTAATAGTTCACTGATGATTTTGATGATTTTGCAACAGTTTGGACTTTGGCGCACCAGTAATCGCAAGCATCATTTTTCATGGATCAGTTGTTCTGTCTTCAGAGCTGGATTAGCCATAGAGGCCATCGGAGCCATAGCTAAGGTTGGAAAATTTTTTGGGGGCGGCAAATTTCGAAGATTGTAAGAAGAAAATAAAAGGTAAATAAAAAATGTTCTCATACTTATTTGGTTTCATTGCATCTTTCCCATAAAGAATAAGCATGGTGAAAAATTAACTTGAAAAAAAGAAATCAATTTTAGGATTGAAATCTGAATTTACCAATGCAAAACGTATTTTTAATAAATCAAAAAATTATTGATTACGTTGAAAAATTGTAACAAATTTCAAGTTAGTTATTGTTGTTTTTTATACTGAAAGTTATGCATTGTGGGTTTTACTTTTTTTTAGTGTTTATTCAAAATCTATGCCTGGTGGGGGTGGCAAAAAATGTTGGCCCAGGTCGCCAAAATAGCTTAATCCGCCCCTGTCTGTCCTTAGATCCAGTCAAAGTAGATTAATTATAAAAGTTATCAAATGAATTTTCTCATTGTTCTTTTTTAAGGTTTATGATGGGTGTTGCGGTAAAATTTACCACAACACGTTTCAACTATCTATTCCCTTTCTTGTATCTGCGTTTAGACCTCCTTCTGGTTGTGGCTCCAAAAGGTTCTTAAAGTTTCAGTAAAAACTTTGTATCCATCAGCCACAGTCCTGCTCTTAGAAAATCTCGGAACAGAAATAAACATTTATAGGTCCTCGCACTAAAGTTGCGCGACGTCATTTCATGTACGACGGGCAGTCCACATTAGTATGTATAAGTAATCTTCTGTGCGACAGGTGATCTACAAATTGAAATGTGACGTATGTGACCACACGGACGATGTGTCCATCATAAGACAAGTGGTTCACGTCTCCCATAAACATTTCACGAAGTGAGAGATGGTCCACAAGTTCATCGATCGTCCGACACTAGATGTTTGAAAATATGATAAATTCGACCCATGATCACCAACATGTGTGACACATTGCTCACACAAACTTTAACACAAAAAGAAAATCACATTTTGACATGTTTCTTTTCCCCTACAATTCTGGACAAAGGTCTACGGGTTTAAAGTATGTAGTTCAATTTTTGCGTAAGTCATCGGTTATTGAAAATGACAGTCATCTCATCTGATAAAAGTTTTCCGGACTTGGTTTTTAATAATTCTTTGCTTTTCTTGTCAATTGATATTGACGGATGGCCATATGGTCGTGGCAATGAACGTGCCAAGTCCGAAAGAGTAAGGAAAAAAAAATCGAAAAATTATTATTGAGTTGTTTAAAAAAAAGTTAGCTGTTGAGAAATTCTCAGTTAAAGGAATTTTGAATGAAAGAATTTGATATTCTCTATCAAGGAGGAAGAAAAAAAATTCGTCAGTGTCTTAGTTTATTTAGTCAAATTTTGTGAAAAAGTTTCCTTTTAATCGTTTGGTTGCGTTGGCTTAAAAGTGGCATAGTTTCAGCTTTTCTGTTTGCCTTTTGGCGCTTCTCATTGTAACGAAGCGTTACACTTTTTCACTTTTCCGCCGAACCCCCTTTCAAAACTAATAATTATTTACCGAACCCTAATGTTATTTACCGCACCGAACCCTGGGTTGATTTAATACCTCCACCCATATAAGGAATACAGGCAACCAGATGTTGTTTGAGCTGAACACGCATGACGTTGTTGGTAGTTTTTCTACCTTCTTTTAGTTCACACTTCCTTGTCCCTGAAATGTTAACATGGGGAGGTTGATTTTCACTACTAATTTGTCTTCTGCCTTCACCTGTTGTTAGTACCAATTTAGTGTACGGCAAGGAAGAAAACCACGCTGATTCAATTAAATTTGGGAACCAAATTTAAATTAGCAAGTAGGAACACACTGCTGGTTCGTGTACCAGATAGGAGTTTCGAAAAACTTTTTGCTTTTAAACTTCTACCTCTTCCTGTATCTATCCTTTTTCCCCGTTTACACTTCTTCTAAGTGTATCGTGGACAAAGAACTAACATCTGCCGATTTTTCTTCTAGTCTTTCACTAGGAGCAGGGCCGTGTCCCACCGATTATTTCTGTGTCTACCCTTCTTCAAAGAGTAACACAGACAAGCTTGTTAGCGCGAACAAAGCACCGATATTTCTTCCAGTTTGCCGCTAGGAGCAAGAAGGTTATATTGTACCTGTTTCTTTCTGCGCTCCACTTCTTCTAAGTGTAGCGTAGACATAGACAAGGCTTAGCCTACAATGATTTTTCTTCTAGTCTTTTGCTAGGAGCAGGGCCGTGTCCCACCGATTATTTCTGTGGCTACGCTTCTTCAAAGAGTACCATAGACAAGCCTGTCATCGCGGATAGTGCACTGATTTCTCCTCCACTCTCTTGCTGGAGGCAGGGCTGGCCCCACACCCGTATATGAAATACCGTGTTATATTATTGTAGGAATACTTATTGTTACTTATACGAAATACATTGTTATATAAAGAAATAATAATACATATAAATAACGAATATTTTAAAATACTGTAAACCTGATTTGGAATTAATAAAGTTTGTTTTGATTGGAGTTTGGAAACTTCTACACAAGTTTTTTGCTTTCTTTGGGATAAACCCTGGACACCGACGAGCCTACAAACGAGCCTCGACAAAAAAGCATCACATCATATGGAATCAATTATACTTACTCCTTTTAACTTGAAAAAAAAAACCTTACCCAAAAAAATTTCACAGATATTTAATAAATAAACATTTTGAAATACCACAGAAGAAAAAAAACAACCAGTTTTTTAACTTTTCACCTATCTCAAAAAGTGATGCAAGCGCCATAATACTTTCTGCAGCCAATTTTGTTTCAAGTACACCCCACCCTGTACTATACTTTTATAGTATCCAACTATATATTCGCCATTTTATTAATGAGACTCAATTATAAAACTCAATTTTGGCACATTACGTTCTTAAAGTAAAGATTCAATCCTTTGAATAAATACTGAAAAACTAATAGGATGAGCTAGTACCTAAGCTAAAGTCGAGGCAGTCATTTAAATTGTAAATTATCTTCCATAAGTAATCAGAAAACTTCTCCAACAAATCAATTTTTTTTTGAAATTATTGAATGCTTTCAACGCCCACTTTACTTAAACTCATTCACTTCGTCATCATGAATCTTAATTCCTGATAAATCTACAAATAATTTCAAAACTCTTTTTCGTTTCGTAATCCAAGTTTCCATTGCAGTCCTTAAAATTTTAATTCAATATCTGATACCTGTTCAATTTCTCTCAATCATTAACTTTCTTCTTCCGACAAACTTAGGAATTTACACCTTGTCTTTCATCAGAATTTTAGTCTTTACTCCTGCTCAACTTTAGATGATTTAAGGTTCTGTGTAAGCTCTCTGGCAAATAAAATACTGATTTTTTTAAGGACCTTGCTGTATAATTTAAGAAAAATCATTAAGTGTCACTTAATACTTACAAGATTAAAGCAATATGTACCTACTTATATTTTAAATTGATTCATGATTAAATAGCCTTAAAGTCAAAAGCAGTTCATCATTTACATAAATATCAATTAATTACATCAAAGGGCACTCCTAAATACTCTTAATCTGATAACGTCTTTCAAAATTTCTATAGACAAAATGCTTTTAACTAAACCTACTTGTTTGCCTCAAGCCATACATAATTTTATCAAGATAACATGAAAACTTTAATTGCTTTCAAAGTGTTTTCCTCGCCACCAACTTACATTATATTGAAAGCAAAAAGTCTGATCAAGTCTCTTCGATATTCTCAATCAAAACTTAAAATCTTCTTTCCTCTACCCTATAGCACCGTCACACACATGGGTGCCTACCCTCATAATAAGTTTACAAAATTACATTAAACTCACGCCGTAATAAGCTCCTCATGGCTTCAACATCAAATACAATGCTCTCACTGGGCTATGTATAGGTATATCATTTTGAACCCATCTCGCCCTCATTTGTCAGGTATTCAATTTCCGATAAATTTACAACCAATTCACCCAAACCTACAGCTGTAGTAGCGTATAGTCTTCGATATTATCTGACCGTGTCACACGACCTTTTCAAAAGGATACGTCCACCCTACCCCATTTTACTTTTCTTGACAATAAAAACCCAAGAGTCATGTTTTCTAACACTTCCCATTCTTCTCTACTCGAATTCGTCTCTACTTCTATGTAAGCTTGGCACAAAAGGAAGGAAAACAAAATTGATTTTTGCACAAAATGGCCAACGAAGCCAGTCCGCCATCCCCTATCAACCTTTCCATACACGAAAAACGGCACAAATCGAGTCAATGGCACACAAATTTAATTAAACTCTTTGAACTCTCTACTTTCAGTGTTGGCTTGCTGCTGCTGCTGCTGCTGACTCTTAACTTGTGACTCCCCTTACGGCCTCAACTCAATAACCCCATCCGAGTGGAGTCCTTGCAAATAGAGTGGAGCTGGAGAGCCAAGAGTCGACTCGACTCTATCGACCATTGCCTGTCGCTTTAATTTGTGTTTGCATAACCGAATCCAACGAACTTTGCTCCACCCCTCCTCTATTCAACTTTTCCTAGCCTGAAGGGGTGCCGCTCGGTGTCGGGCCAAAATCGGGCCGACTTCGAACGGGCATGGGTGAAACAAGTGTGTGATTTATGTTGCCATCGTTTAACTGCAGCCATTTAGATTGGTGGCCCTCTTAATTGTTCATTAATCTCATTCAAATGACTAGCGGCACATAGGACCTTTTGTTATTTGGTTGAATATACGTCGTTCTTTCTATGGAATGGATGGGAATAATTTTCGTCAAGGTAACAATGAACAAACGTGGCTTTCCTGTTTAGTTTTTGATATGTTACTACCGCCAAGCGGCCGTCGCTGTCAGTATGCCAAACCCCTTATGTCCACCTGAAAACCTTTATACTTAATCCGACTTGAAGGACCTGACGTTATGTGTGGTGTCGTCCATTTGTGCTTCTCCAAGGAGAAACACACTTTCAACTTCTGTTCTGTTTTTTAATATATGTTTGCGCGAAAAGGGAAAAACTTTTCATTTTTGGATGGAAAAATTTAAAAAGTTTGTCCTTAATGGATTTTTTTTTAATTTTTTTTTTTTACTTGCTATTTAGGGTCAGTATTGGATTTGTGCTCACAAATAAGAAAAACATTACGCAAACACCATATTTTAAAATGTTAATTTTAGTACCTTAACATTAATGTTGATTAGAATTCTATAATTTCGTCAAGTTTTTTGAGGAATTTAGGGTTATAAGTGTTTTAAATCCCGTTCTGTTCGTTTATTGGTCGCTCTCATGTGAATAGTCCTTAAGCATTAAAAATTAACTTGTTGAAGTTATTGATTCAAAATAGCTTTTAATACTTACTTACTTACTTAAGGTGGACCAGGGCATCAACCAACAAGCTTCTTCCAGCCAGCTCGGTTTCTACTAGTTAGCTGTCTCCAGTTTCGCACGTTGGTTGAGGTCCTCTTCCACTTGCGTGTGCCACCTGTTACGCTGTCCACCTCAACTGCGCCGTCCCACAGGGTATTCAAAGACTTTCCGGGCCGGAGCATTGAGATTCGCGCTAGGTGACCCAGCCATCTCAGTCATTGGACTTTCACTTTTGTGGCTATGTCGAAGTCGCTGTACAGCCCTTACAGTTCGTTGTTGTATCTTCTTCTGCATTTCCTATCTATGCAAACGAGACCAAAAATCACCTGGTGAAATTTCCTCTCAAAATAACCTAACGCGTTCTCATCCACCATTAATAGTGTCCATATGCCTCTGTATCATACATCAGGACCAGGATGATAAGCGTCTTATATAGGGACAACTTAGTTGCTCGAGAGAGGGCTTGGGCTTTCAATTGCCTTCCTGGCCCCAAGAAAGCGATTAGCACTGGTATCATTGCCTGAGTTGATAGCGGAGCCTAGGTAGATAAAGTCTCTGACCATCTCAAATTATGTCAATGTCGTCGGCGTAAGAGAGTAATTATTCGGACTTTTGAAAGATTGTTTCTCTAGTGCTAACGTGAGAGTTTTTTTGCACTATTATTTGAAAAAAGATGTTCAAAAAGTCACCTTGTCTAAAATCTTTTTTGACATCAAAGGTATCGGTGAGGTCTTTGCCGACCTTGATGGAGTAGCGTGCATTCTCCATCGTCATCCTGCACAAACGCATGAGTTTGGGAGGTATGCCAGAACTAGATATTGTTATATATAGCTCTATAGTTCTTGAAATAGCTGTTAATGCCCTACTACAAATTGGCGTTTCGCCCGGCGCTGTGATATCACTCGGACTCATCAATAACATAGTGAGCGTCTTTCTAATACGCAAGTTTTATTAAGTTCAATTCAACTTCCATGGTTTTTTTGACAAAAAGCACTGTAAACTATACTATGCCTGATTTGGCAAAAAACTTTAAGATTATTGACTAGGAATTCAATTTTGTTCGATATAATTTACAGGTGGATTAGGTGGATAATAATTTACCTTTTTTTCGACCTGCGCGAATAGACGAAACTAAAACCTAGCTGCGCGACCACGAGGTGAACGCTTAGTTCGAATTTTCGAAATACGTTTCGTTGCCGGAGAGAAAGGAACAAGCCCAGGACGTAAAATGCTGTCAACTCCGACTGCTCAGCAAGGGTGGGTTCAGCGAAACTATATGTATACAAATTTTGATGACCTTTTTTGGATTGATCAGATGAGTCATTTTTTTGTTTCTGTTCCCAATCTGAAAATAAATGGTGCCAGTGTTTTTTTTTTTTTCTTGTAAAAGGAAAGGAAGTTGCAAACCTCTGAAGCAGAACCAACGTGACGCACCACAGGGTTGTATAAGAATGCAATCTTTTATGACTTTGATTAAAAGATTGCATTCATTTATTTCGACTTCGAATTTTGCCATCACCATTAATTTGCCTTAAAAAGATTGCAATAATTTTTTCCCGAATGCGAAGAATACACGCATTCTAAAATGGTTGAATTCAATTAATTGTTGTTAAATAATAATTGGGCGAACAAATTATTGCAATCTTTTAATGCAAATGAATGGCCATTGCAGAATCTGAAGTTGCTGTCTTAAAGTGAAGTCAATGAATGCAATCTTTGAATAAAATTCAGTAAATGATGGTATATGATCGCATTCACAAAAGATTGCGTGTTTTTACAACCCTGACACGACGGTGAAAAGATTTTTAAAATAAAAGAGTTAAATTATAATTTCGAATGGAACTCAAAAATTATTTACTTATTATTTTGCCCAAGATCTCTTTAATTAAATTAGCAAAAGTTAAGGGTATTTTTTAAAGACGTGTGGTTTTCAAGAAGAAATAAAACGCATATAATTTAATGTTATGGCCAAGAATTTAGCTTTGTTAAAAGATAAGGGTTTGCCATTATATATATAAAATGATTTCGGGCAAGTGGCCGCCGCGGCTGGCTCGAATAAATTCCAGCCGAGAGGCCCAATTTTCGACCACTTTTTGCAGCAATTGGGGCCGTATGTCAGCAATAACGCGTTGTTGATTGTTTCGTTGGCTGTATGGCATGTAGCGCCGTCTTGTTGGAACCAAAGGTCGTCAACATCAACGTCCTCCAATTCAGGCACGAAAAAGTCAATAATCATCGCTTTATAGCGTTCCCCATTGACTGTAACAGTATGGCCGGCTTCATTTTTCATCACAACGCGCGAACCGAACCATTATTTTGGTTATAAATTTGCACGATTTGCAAACGTTGTTCAAGAGTAAGTTTATTCATTTTGAAATGGCAAACCATACTGAGCACAAATCAAGTGACAGCTGTCAAAAAGACCAACACCGAGAAAAGTATTGCCAGATTGAAAACCACACGTCTAAAATAGCACCCTTTAGTATTAAATAAAGATGAACCTGCAAGCGAGTCCTGCAATGCCAGGAGAACCGAATTTAAAATAAGCACAATTAAGCCACCAGATAACGAATAATTAACGAATTAAATCTGAATGAAAATCTAAGCAAACAGTTTAAAACTCTACTTTTATCTTTTCCAATTTCTTCTCCAATGTAGATTTTTTCCCTGTACGTCTTTTTCTATTCTTCCTCCTCAAGTTCTCCTCCCCAGGTTCTCCTTCAACTTCCTCCAAAATGTCCTTTTCAAATTTTGGGTTTTTTTTTACTTTACTTTTTCTACTTTGACAACAAAATTAATTTCTTCGATTTCGAACACTTTCTTCCAGTTCTCTCTTATCTGATCTCGATACACTGCTCTTCAGTTAAGAAGTATTCTTCCAGATTTTTTAATATCTGTTCGAACCTTCTTTAACTTGTTTCCCCAGTGCTTTTGATCAATCGGAGCCCGATCGATCACGTCATTTGTAAGCAACTGATGTCAGCTATGTTGCTGAACAGTGCCCTCGTTGACGAAATCTATTGGTCCTACTTACTCGCATTTATATGTAACCCTAGCTTATGCATTATCATCGTCATTTTCCGATCGCTGGTGTCACTTCCAGAAGCGTGCGAACGCAATGAACAAATTAATTTCGAAATTGTAAAACCATTTTTCCCCTCCAAATTTCTAAAAAGAAAAACAGAACAGGAAAATAAAAGGAAAACTCGGGCGACAAAAAGAGAAGACCAATAACTAGGAGCTCAATATGCGTAAAGGTATATTGAAAACTTTGTTCTACTCGCGATTACAAAAAAAAAGTTACTTCGGTGAGTTTCTGTTAGATTTCGGGAATTGGGAATAAGTCGATAACTTTTCATCTTTGACAGTATCGTTATAAAGTTTAAGTTATGTCAGGCACTAAGCTATTCGCAAAAAGAGTAACATCTAGCAGACGGGGACCAAATGTTATCCGTACTTTGGGTTATTGGACTTGAACACACCACCTGTCTGTCAGTTATAAGGGCGTTCGGGGATTAACTGTCACCCGCTGCTCTCGTGTTTTTGGATACATTTTTACACAGACCGCCCGCGCCCGTCTACGATAGTGGCTTGCTCTTCCAAGTTTTATTATTTCAAGGCTAAGATTATTATCTAAGCTTTGAGCTTTTCTTCATAAAAATAATAAACGAGTTTCAATGAAAGCTATAACCGGCGCGCGCCTAAGAGCGAGCTACGTCGATTATCTTGATTCTTCAAGATACTGGGTACTTATGGCTGATGTTTTTCTACTCTCTCACAGTGTATTGAAGAGAACACCTGCAAGATAAGTAGAGATAGAAAGACAAGAACAAGGATTTTGGAGTATGTAAAGAACAGTTTTTGTTGCGGCAAATTTTACCGTAAAAAATCCAAAATAATACTATTCAAAAAAATTTATTTATTATTGAACAGCTGTTTCTCAGTTATGAGCGTTCGAATTGAGTTGAAAAAAATAGAATTCTACAACTGCATGTGTGTTTTTTTGAAATTTGTTTGTAAATAATTTTGTATACGGTAATCTTATAGCACAACTTAAAGAAGACACGAGACAAAAAAGGAATTTTTGTTTAGTTTTGTTGAATATTTTTTGTTTTGAACCAGTCCAAGGTATTAGTAGAATTACTTGTTTATGCAACTTTAATCAATTTGTTAGTTATTTTTGTACAATTTTATTTAGTATGAGATATTTGACTTATGTCCTTACAAAAAAAAAATACTAATAGAGACATTTCCAATGATATAGGTCAGAAAATGTAACAATAGGTATATGAGACGAACGCCAGTTCTCCTTTTTTGCTTAAAACCTACCTTCAACAATTTGCTTTTTTTTTTTTTATAAAGTTTTTAATTGATTACATTTTTTTTATGACAGAAATTCTTTCAAATATTAAAATATCTTTTCATTAAAAAACAAAAGACCGAAATATTTTCCTAAAATTATATTTGTGCATGGAAAAATTACACTCTGGCAACCCCTTTTCAAAAGCAAGCAAACTGTTTTTGAATAAATTTCGTAGACCAAAAATTGAATCCATAATAATATGGAAAATCTAAAACTCAAAACACTTTAATGAAGGGTTTAAGGATGTCAATTTATATTCATATACACAAATATTTACGATGCACGTGTATGTGGCAACATAGATATTTTTTTCCCTTTGTCACATTATATTTAAATTAATTTCTAAATGCCCCGAAGATGATTTTCGCTAGAAAAAGCAAGTACGTGCAACTCAGTCGTGCATTTTGATTTTGTTGTTGTATTTTCTCGCCTTTGCCCGCGAAACAATAACAATATATGAGTGGAAAAAAGTCCTTGGGTAACAAATGCCTCCTGAAGTGGGCCCACCATCACTGGATGTTGCCGCTGCCTCGTGTGTGTTGCGATTGTAACTAGATTTTGTGTAATTCCTTTGGTGGAAGTGGAATAGTGCTTCCCAATATATTCTCACAGAAGGAGGACGAAAAAGAGGTCCTTTGGAGTAAAATGTGAGGTTTAAATGGAGCGAAAGTGGGTGGAGAGTGGGCGAGGTAGGTTTGTGTGTTTGCTTCATATGTATGATGAAAGTTTTCCAAGGACGAAAAGACGATGACGATGGAAAATTATTTTATATCGAAGGAAGTGGCAAAACAAATGAAACTCCTCGAGGGCACATTGTGTACATTTGGTATAAGTTGTTTCTTTGTATGGCTGTGCCTTGTTGAACAAAAAAAATGAATAAAAATGGAGCAGAAGACAGAAAAAAAAACATTAAAGTTCCCAAGCTTGAGCATATGAATTGTGCCACCTAAAGCGTGTGAGCTAGTTGCCAGTTTTTCTGTGAAAGGTCGGGGGGTGGGTATGGAAGTTATGACATTTTTTTCTTCAAAATTTTTGTTTGAAAAACAAACTTTTGTAAACTTGATGGCATATGTGCGACATTTTGCCCAATTTTTTGTCCTTTTGTTTTTTTTTTTTGCAATTTTTTGTTTCTTTTGTTTTTGTAAAGATTGGAAATCCTGACAGGAAGAAGAAGCAGAAAATTTCTTGTTTACGTATGCAAAGAATGATTGACAGAAGGCAGCAGAAGCCGCTCTTGGAATTATAGCTTCATGAGCGGGATGAGTCGAGCGTAGCCGTCAGCGTCATTGAAACTGAAGTTGAAGAAGATGTTTTCTTACATACATATAGCAACGTGAGGACTAGTTTTTTTGTGAGGTTAAATATGGCAAAACATCATCAGCGCCGGGTGAGGTGGAATTTGAGAGAAAAAAAATGGCGATGTGGCACGAACATTTAATAAGACGTGGCACAGTGGAACCTTACCTTGCCTTCCCTTGAGAGGGCAGAGGAAGAAGGATGAATTTTTTTTTTTATTTTTCATACGTCGGGTATTTGTGTCCCTTCAATGGTGGGATGTGTGTATCAACTTTTTTTTTTGTTGGCGTTCATTTTACGTCCTTGTTAAGTTTCAATGTGTTCGATTCAATCGTCGTGACGTGTGATGATAAGGATGCTGAAAGCCTGAAATTGCAGCGTCATGATGAGAAAAAAAACACCCCACCTGTGTGCTTGTGTTTTTGAAGGAACGGAAATTGAAGTTGGTTCATTTTCATTTTCAGAAAAGAGGAATTAAGGTTATTCGGTATGATTGGAATGAAGGCTTACGAGTATAGGTATTCTGGGTTACCTATAATGTGCAAATGGGATAAAACCTGGGTGTCAAATGATTTAGCACAATATGCGTGTAGCATTCCTTCAGTTATCTGCGAAGCATAACATATTTATAATGGTTAAACCAACTGTAAATACTGATAACAATATGGAAGTGGAATTTGCTTAATAGTGTTGATATGGTTACAAAAAATAAAAATATTATATAGTGATTCAAGAGCCTCGTTGCATTTCTGTTTTGTGGGTCTTATTGTGTTTTAAATGATTTTGAGCTTTGATTGCATACCCGTATAATGTTGGCTGTAGACACAAACATTAAACAGAACTTATTTAAAGTAGACTTTTTTATCATTTGAGTGAAATAGTAGTGGTTTTTGTGGTTTATATGACAACTGATTGTGAAAATGAACAAAACATGTGCACAGTGAAATATGAACTTGAAGTTCAAGTAGGTACCTACCTACCTATTTTAATCAGCCGTTTTCAACAATCAATTTAATATTACATTTTATGCTGACCAGCACAAGGCCCCCAACTTAATCTGGGTATTTAATACAAAAATTCAGACCAGGTAAACAAAAAAAAAACTACAAAATTAAGGTGAACGTTGAACGGCTTGAGCTAAGATAGCTCAAAACTCTATCAAAAATCAAAAACTTTAAAATGAACCGAAAAGTCGTGCTCATAGGAGTATGAGATTCTTACTGCACTAGAAGCACCTCCAAGATTTTGTTGGCACATAAGGGGCCTAACGCTATACATTGATTGAATATAAAATACAAATTAAATTTATAATAAGTATAAACGTAAAAACTTAACATAAAAGTCGGATTGACTTTGTCGTCCTCGGGTTGTTCAGTCCCGATTGTCCAGTGGCAGTATATTTATGTACATAGGTGATACTTATTCTGCGATTCTAAAGCAATTTTCCGTTCACCGCACCAAGTCGGAAAGCTTAGTTCTTTTCAGGCGTATGCATACTAAATTCCATTCATCAAGAATGTTGGTAATCGTTTAATTCGAGTGTTGTTATAGCCGATTTCTATGTTTTCTTGCGAAGCTCCTTACCTCATCCCTAACAGTAGGAATACCGAGATCGCTGTAAAGATCTTTGTTTCTTATATACCATTTCGCATCTACAAACGACCTAATCAATTTATTTTTAAACGTTTGTAAGTTATTTAAATTTATATCGCAAAGTTGTACTACACCATAAGCCCAAATAGGAGGTTTAAGAACCTGCCTGCATAAATTCAACTTTTTGAAAATACTGAGCTTAGAACATTTCCCGAGTAGAGAGTTCATATCTCTTAATTTACTTTTTAATTTTTCACATTTCTTCCTTCCATTTTAATTTTACGCCTAGGGTAATTCCTAGATATTTTGCCTCATCTACATATGGAATACGAGCGGTATTAAAAAATCTATTTATTCTCTTATACGTAAAGTCCATGTGGACTATACCTTTTGTTCATTGAGCTCTATTCGCTTCTATTCGTCCACTTACTCAAAAAAGGAGGAAAAAGCAACCACCGCTTAGTAAGGATTGTCGTAAGTGTTTCAATCGAGCTAAAAGCACTCGTGAAGTGTCAGATTGGGAATTCTATAAGGTAACCCTCAAATGATATAACAAAGAGTTGAGAAAGCCAAAGTGATCCTCCTGGAGAATTTTCTGTGGAAAAATATAGAAAACTTCTAAGCTAAGGAAAATTCTCTCTACAAATCCAGTAATGCCAAGCTGCTTAAAAAATGCTGATGGCTCATGGACCAACTCCTGATGCGAAGAATCACTTAATCTGTTATCGTGGCTAAACACCAACTCTACCCCATCCTAAATAAATCATCACAATGGACCAAATCTTGGTGTAAGTGTGTCAGTCTTCACGACTCATTAATATTATAAAGAGCATTTTGTATATCAATTGCAGCTTTGCTAATTTTTTTGCCTACCGCAGTATTGCAGTATCATCAGAAAACGTGACTACGAAAGTGTCTTCTGTTTGAGGTAAATAAAAGGTACAGAACTGGACCTAATACACTTCCTTGTGGTACCCCACCACTATTTTCTTTGAAATTTAAATATTCATTTCTGTGTCTCACACGAAAAAGTTTGTTTTCTAGATATTCGTTTAAAATTTTATAAAGTCCTTCAGACAGAACGTGTCTTAATTTGAATTTGAGGCCTTCCAAAAAGATCTTCGAACAAATTTTCTTACTTAAAAAAGCTCTCTCGATTACATGATGTCGGCTTAGAGTCGGCTCCAAATTTTTTTTATCATCATAGACCATTTCAAATTTGCTCTAAAATAAAAATATCTATCAAATCTTTTCAACTTTACTGAATATAGAAATAACGAGTGTTGAAAAATAGTGAATGTATTTTTAGTTTTATTCAAATACAGCGAACACTTTTTTTTTAAATCATTTTTTGTAAAAAAAAAAAGCAGATTAGCAGTTAGGTGCTTTTCCCTCTAATCCGACGATCAATAATTCTGTGTACTTGATTATTTGTTGAATGCTTACTCCTAAATCCGAGCTGATGTTCAGGTATTAACCTTTTTTTCTGCTATGGGCTGTAGGTGCATAAGTAATAAATCTCTCAAAAACTTTTGAGATCATACGAAAAAGCGAAATGGGCCTGTAAGACTTATTTTCAAGTGTTAGTTTGCCCGGTTTCAAAACCATTTTAACTTCCGAAACTTTCCACTGGCTCGAAAAATATTCTAGCCTTAAAATGGCATTTTTTGTAAATAAAAGAGGTTAATCAATCCTTTGTGAGGAAGCATTTTTAATATTTTTGCTGTTATTAAGTAAAACCTTTCTCTATTCAGTTTGGCAAACGTAGTATTTCTAGTTATTTAGCTAAAACTCATGTTCCATTGAGAGCTTGCCCAGTGAAAGGTCTGAATGTTTCTTCCAATTAATCGGCGAATACCGCCGCTTTCTCTCTTTTAGTCCATTCGTTTTGGCTTTTATTAATCGGGGGCACTGGAAGCTTTGGAAGCTTTTTCCGTTGTTTTTATAGCCTTCCAAAGTGAGCAATTGGATTCTTTTCGTGCTTTCAAGCTTTCTAGGTAATTTCCAACTTCACAGTTTTTGAAATCTGATATCGCATATTACACAAGCCATTTAAATGAACTTTGTGTTGAGGAGCACCGATTCGCTGCCATTTCTTACTTGCTTTTCGTTTATACTAAATCATTTATTTCCTGCGAATATTTCTTATCGGCATTCCACTTTGATAAGGTGTGTTATTCCATGCTGCCTTTTGTATCATACCAAAAAAGGTATCAATTCAACGTTGTCCTCGATATTTTTCTTAAATCCTTTCTATTTGATTTAACCGTGTGTTAACTTGGGTGTTTTTTTTAATTTCAACAATGCTTTTGCTCATAGTGAGTATGGCGGCAGAATGATCAAAGAAGAGAAGGTATTCCTTTTATCATTAATAAATCGATTAGGTCAGATATTTTTGACGGATCAGTTGGCCAGTAAGTAAGTTTGGTTTAAATATATAAAAGTTCGCTAAAGCTAGTCATGGCCAACCTGCAACAGGATTTTTTTGAAAATCCTTGGTACCCAATCATATAATTATCAGGTGGATGTACACGGTAATAGTTAGACCGCTATTAGCCTACGGTAATCTTGTTTGGTAGAACGCGACTGAGAAAACATTAAGCCTGAAAACCTTGACAAAAGTTCAACGATTAGCATGCGTAGGTATTACGGGGGCGTTGAAAACCACCCCACCGCGGGACTCGAAGCGATATCAAACCGCAGACCCCTTGATCTATTCGTGCAAGAATCAGCAGCATACAGTGCCTTGCGGCTAGGCCAGACTAACTGTCGGAAAGAAATACTAAGCGAGCACAGTCAGACTCCCGGATTTTTGCAGCGTCTTCCAAGATGATGTCTTGGCTGGTCACTGTAGCTACGCAAATATCAATGATGGCGATATCAACCCTTCATCGATAAGCAAGCAGCAATAAAAGCAATTTCTGTCACCGAGACACATTCGAAGTTTGTTACTTGGCATGCATCAGCATGACATTAGACTCTGCTGCGTAGTACCTCGTGGCTTAATGGAAAGTGTGTTGGACTTTCATGCTGAAGGTCTGGGTTCTATTTCCAGCTGCTACCACCTAAAAACAAAAATGTTTTTTCCCGAGGTATTGCCTATTGCGAGGAACTGACAAATCCTCCAAGAGTATACTTGTCATGAATAAATGCTCCTCATCTAGCCGTTCGGACTCGAAAAAAAAAACTGTAGGTCCCCTCCATTCCTCCCAACAACATGCACACATGAATGGTTGAGAGTTGTAAGTCACTAGGCCCTGGTTCTCCACCATTGGTTGCTTCACCCAATTTAAAACTGCAAGTCACCGTTAAAACTGATAATCATTGAAACCTGAATTAGGATTGAGCTAATCATGTGCTTTTCGTAGCTCGATGCATAGTACATTGGCATCTGATGAGCTTGTTACCTATAGTTCGCATCCAGATGACAGCAAAGAATTTTTCAATTAATATGAGCACAGATTAAGGACCATTGAAAGGAGTCTACAGATCGAATTGGTGCTCTTGAAAAATGTATAATTTCAGCCTTGTAATTTGGTGGTATCACAATAAAGTTGCTGTTGTTCATTAAAAATGTTTCCAAAGTATCCTCCATTACTAGATGGCTTGCTTCAGAGGGTAATTGTGGGAGGTCGAGGTACAGATGAAAAGAACGACTTACATAACATCACCACCCAAGTTCCTCGTCTTCTCCATCGTATAGTAACAAAATGCTTAAATAATATCTCCAGTTCGATTTTTAACGGTTGAAGTTTTATATACACATCTTAACCAAAAAAAAAATGCGTAAAAAGCGCCGCCGTCCTTAAATTATTTTTAAAGATATGCTGCCTTTATCATACTTTTATTACAGCTACAGTCCTTACAACCCCTATTTCGTCGACCCTAAATCAGAAATAAAAATATTTCTCTTCCTTTCAAAAGCTATAGATACCTTCATTTTTGTTGGATCACTCTGACAAAAAAAAAGTTCTTGTGACTTGCTAATTTTTTTAAACGCTGACATATCTTACCCATTAATCAAGATAGCTGTCTAACTTTTTCCAAAAGAAAAAAGCAATAAAATATTTTATAAAAGATGAATGTTATCAAATCATTTCGAATTCTCAACTCACTTATTCAAAACCTCAATTAAACCACTTTTCTCGCTAAACAGAAGGTCCTTGTTGAAACACTTGAATATATACCTACGAGTATGTGGGTTTGTGTTCTTGTTACCTTTATTTACTTTTGACATCCGTACTTAACCTTCATCACGGTTATTTAGACAGCAAAAGTAAACAATGAGTGGTTTTTGCTAACAAACAGTACCTACGAATTGAATGCGCCCACTTTACTTTTATTGTTTACACATTAAGGCTTTCAAAAACAACTCTATACTATAATAACAATTGTTATGTTCTACCACCATGATTGTGGAAACAGAAGCCCCCCACCCCACCATCCCACACCGCCTAAAAACCAACCCCTAGATAACTTTTAACATTGGATTACTTTCGGCTTTGCCCATAAGGCAATGAAGTTTTGGCATGAATTCACGATGAGGCATGAGCCATGAAGCATGAGGTAGAGTAGCACATAGCAGAGATATGTTAAATATCCTTCAAAGCTGTTTTCATATCATTCATTCGGCTTGCTTTTGTCTGAAACAATCCGAACAGAAAGAAATTCGCTCGCTCGAAATGTAAATCCTTAATTCGGAAATTTCAAAATCCTTTTCATTTTTGTTGGCTTGGTTTTTTGGCTTGGCTTTCATCGCTGCATATAGAAAAAAAAATCTTTTTTGAATAATTTGATTAACTAGAGGTGGAGTATAGAATTTCATGGGCAAATTGTTTCTTTTAAAGTATAAATAAAGTCTATATGTAAAATGGTTGAAGTATTTCCATTTGCTTTTATTTGGATTGGGCTATCTTTGTTTTGCTTCTTTTGGTTGCAAAGTTTGAATAGTCAGAACGGACTTAAAAAAAAAAAACAGGATTCACAAATGATGTTTCTGTTGAAAAGAAGTTCATTACATCGCATAGAATCGGCACCGTCCGTCGCCTTGGGAAAGATTTTGGATCCAAAGGCAAATGAATCTTATTTAACAAAAGCAAGAAAAACATCAAGATAATTTTATGTGAAATGAAAAACAATTAAAGAAGTCTTCTTGTTAGAAAAATAATGTTAAATTTTATTTCTGATTCAATAATTGCTTACGAAAATGGTAAAGTGACTATTGTTTCTTTTCGTGTGAGAGGATTAAGGTTAACCAGCGATAATCAAGAATATGGAGCTACTTTCGAAGATAGAACAATAATGTCATTCTATAAATGCCCTGAGAAAGTTTATTACGAAGCGAAAAAAGACTCAACCAAAATAAAGTTTGCCAAGAGAATATGGAAAAAACCTTTATAAAAACCTCAAATTGGATATACTCGTACATATAAATTTGTTGATTCAAAGCAGACTTGCTAGTAGAAGAAGGTAGTCAGGGAGCCAAAGAGTGAGCTTAAGTATATGTATGTCGTTTAAATTGAAAGAAAAAACAGGGAAATATGATACAGAAGATGTAGTACCTGTCTATATAATCATACATTTTGTGGAGCGAAAGCTCTTGGAGATCCTCAGCCTAGTGACTGACAGCTCTCAACCATTCCTGTGTTTGTATTGTCGGCAGGAATGTAAGTGCCCTAGAATTTTCTGTTGAGTCGGAACAACAACGATAAAAAGCACTTTTTCAGGACAAGAGATACTCTTGGAAGGTTTGTCACTTCCGTCGGAGGGTTTAAATTTTTCAGTCACATGTTAACCAACACTGTTGATCGGCATAATGTGGACGCTGCTTCCGAGTTGGCTTTTCAAAAAGCCGATTAAAGATGTTAAACTCGACGAAAAGCTCAACCTACCTTCCTTTGGGTGATGTCTATCCAGAAAAGTAAAACCATCCAGAGTTGTAGTTAATAATAAAAGTGCATTTTTTTTTCATTTAATATTACTAAGGTCTATTCAAGTCGTAGCCCCACATGCAAACCAAAATTTTGTTCATGTTTTGGTTCAGGAAATATTTCCTTCCAAAGTGTTTTGACTGATTTTCTACCCCCAACTACCTACTTCATGTCTTTGGATGGTGATATTTCCTTAATCAAGCCTTGTAGAAGGTTGCAGTGGCAAATCTGATTATAAGAGTGTCCATTTGCCAGCAGCCTTCTAGCAGATCGCGAGAGCAAACTCGCAAGTATGGACACAGTTTTGAGAGTAGCTTGCCGGGAGTTAATTTTTTTACTCTCGGCATTTGAATTTTTTGATAGTTACACGCAAGTACACATAATGCTTCTATCACTATCAAAGATGAACTTGCAACAGTCATGTGTTTTTCCGGGATCCTGAGTTCTGATATTGCTAATAGAAGCTCTTGGCGACTTATACTATCATATGCGGCTTTACAGTTCCTAGTGGCATAATGGTTAGTGCGTTTTACTGTCATGTCGAAGGTGTGGGTTCGATTCCCAGCCGTGCCACCTAAAAACTGAAATATTTTATCCGAGGAACTGCCTCTTGCGAGGAACTGACAAATCCCCCAAGAGTATCCTTGTCTTGAATAAGTGCTTCTCATCTAGACGTTCGGACTCGGAAAAAAACTGTAGGTCGCCTCCATTCCTGCCAACAACACGCACACAGGAATGGTTGAGAGTTGTAAGTCACTAGACCCTGGTTCTCCACGAGCTGTTGCGCCACCCAATTTATTTATTTTATGCGGCCTTGCAGTCTATTTAAATATGGGGATAGGTCTCGACTTTAAATTCGTTGGTGCTTTCCAAGATTAGCCTCAATGTGAAGATTTGGTATATCGTATTTGGATCCGCCAGCGGGAAGCCACACTGAAACGTGCCGATCATAGTGTTTCAGAATGGTTTAAGACGCTCACTTAGTCCATATGATAGGATCTTGTAGGCAACATTAATCAGGCATATGCTTCTGTAGTTTTTGCAGGACATATGATTGCCGTTTTTGTATATTAGGCATATGAAGCTATTTGACCAGTCGTCGGGCATAATTTCTTCCTCCCACACTTGGCTGATGTGCTGGTGCATGTACCCTACCAGGACATCTCCTCCATACTTGAAGAGTTCCGCAGGTAGGCCATCCGAGCCGGCGGATTTTTCAATGCCCATAATTGCTGGAAACGCTGCTTAAACACATCAACAATTCCCTGTGATTCCGTGAATAGGTTACCTTCACTTTAACCAGATGGCAGTTGCTTGGCTGTTTTGTAGAACCGGCCGGCGTGGCGGTGCGCGCGCGGCTGTTGGTAGTGGTGCTAAGCTTCTCGAGATACCTGAGCTCAGAGGCTGTGGATGATCTTTTCTTTCTGCGCAGTGTTTTTGCTGCAGCAAAGTCGATTAGTCAAAAGGTGTTATCTATTGGCGTTTCGTGGAGGCTTTGCTTTCCAACTAGTCCGCCAAAGATATTTTCCTTCCCGACTTAAGCATTGAAGTCTCCGAGTACGACTTTGACATCGTACTCCGCCCAGGCTCCGTAGGATTCGTCCAAGAGATCGTAAAACTCCCCCTTGTTAGACTCCTAAGCTACATCGGTAGGGGCGTGTGCACATATTAGGCTGATGTTTTGGAAGATAGCTTTGATGCGGATCACAGCCAGGCGATCGCTAATCGGCTTAAAATCGATGACTTTCGATCTGAGTCGATTTCCCATGACGAATCCGCGTCCTAACTAACACTTTGATGGCAGTTGTAATAAATGTCGCAATCTTTTCTTTTCGTTATTCATGATGCTATTTATCGTATCTCCTGGATCGTGGTAATGTCTGCTTTGTACCGGGAGAGGACAGATTCAAGTTTTTGAGTAGCACCTGGGCGAATAGAGTGTCCTTACATTCCAGGTGCATACTCGTAGATCGTAGTCTATTTTCGTTCCGGGTCTGGTTGCCATTTGAGAGGGGTCGTTATCCGAGGCTTGTACTGTACAGTACACATAAAATGCTCACGTACTGGTATGGATTTCCCTAATTTTGTATCTTTTTTGAAAATAGTGGGTCCAACAGATGTTTCAACTTCACTTGATGTCAAACGACAAAAGTGTCTGAGTTGTTGAGCATCTTCAATTTGAAGCTCTATTATATAGAGTAGACCCCGCAGTGAATTGACAATGACAGTTTTTCCAATGCTTAACCTAGTTTTGCTTTTTTTTTAACAGTGGTTCTAAAAAAATCAGCTCCAAGTTTTTGCTTCCATCCGAAAACTAGCAGAAGAAATAAAGCTATCAAGTTGACAGTACTCTCAATAAAACAACTCTCAAACTGTAAACAGGAAGATTTCCATATACAAATCTCTCGAGAGATTACTACCGAAAGTACGCTCAAGTAACGCATTGCAAAGTATACGCACCCAAAATGTTATTACATTATTTCCATTTAGCTTGAAAATGCATTTTGGCGTCTTTCGGTTATGCTTTTTTTGGCCAGCTGCAGTCTATAAGACCGATGTACTTCATGTTAATTACAAAACAAATGTCTTGAAGGTATTTCGTAGGGATTGGGTACGATATGTCGACTTTTAAAATATCGACTTCATAAGATCGACTTTTAAAATCTCGACAGAAAAAATCTCGATTGGTTAAAAGACCGACAGATCAAAATATAGACATAAATTTGACCGACCTTTTAAAATGTCGATTTTCAAAATGTCGATTCTCAAAATGTCGACTGTGATCGAGATTTTACGAATCGAGATTTCAACAGTCGACATTTTAAAAGTCGACATTTTGAAAGTCGACATTTTGATCAGATCATAGTTTAGGGAATGATGTTTACAAGCGCGCGCTTGTAAACATCATTCCCTAAACTATGATCTGATCATTATTATCTAATAACGCATGGTCATAGTTCTATAAATCGCATTTTTTGTAATTTAATTTTTATTGCCTATATATTTTGACGTCCTTATTGCCTCTTATTCAGGGTCGGTAATGTGTTTTAATATTAATACAATAATAAAACATCCAGAAAATGAGACAGTTAAAAGTTCGAAATATTAGGTATAATGTAGGTAGGCAACAAAAATGAGTTCTATTGAACTTTCTTGAAGCTAAACAAAAGGTAGATAATATAAAATTCATAACTACCTAAATAAGTTAATTATTATAAGAATCAAATAAGAACTTGTGTCTTAAACATAGTCTTAAATTTTCCACAGTATCAAAAACTGTTAAGTTCCTGTTAAAAAATCAAACAAGAATTTATGATTCTTGAGTTTATAGTTATTCCGTGCAAACATTTAAGGCAGAGCGCTGTTATTTGGTTTACTTTCGAATGACCGACAGACAAAATATCGACAAGTCAAAATGTCGACTGGTTAAAATGTCGATTTATATTTTATATCGACTTTTCTGTACGGGAAAAATTCCGACAAGTCGATATTTTTCTCGACTTCTATCAGGGCAGTCGACTTTTTGTCAAATCGACATTTCAAACTGTCGATATTTTTATGAGTCGGTAAAAACAAAGTCGGTATTTTAACTTACAAAAAAGTCGATAAAAGTCGACATTTTAACCAGTCGACATTTTTTTTGTCGGTCATTCGTACGTAACCCATTTCGTAGAATTTCTAAAATATTCCTGATCAACAAAATTATAAATTATAGTATCAAGATATTGATTCTACGAGTATGAAACAGTGGTGTACTGTGGCGTATACGTACTTTTTATTTTATTTTTGTTTATGTATGGTTCTTATCAATTTTTTGTTTTGACTAAAAGTCAATAATTTTTACATTTTATATTTTAATAAGCTGCTTAGTAATATTCTCTTTCACCTATCAAGAGATATGTAATGTTAATGGCTCAAAATTTGTACATTTATGATTTTTTAAAGCCACATTTTTTGAATCCCTTGCCGGAAAGTTAAATTATATCTAAATACAAAATGGCTCTAATTTATTGGAGATCTCAGTTCCTTTATTGTTTAAAATGATAGAAAATTAATAACTGCAATCCATAAAATATATGAAATAGAGTAAAAGTGTCTTTTTTCCAAAAAAATACAGGGTCTTGTGAATAAAAAAAAAGCTAAAGCTAAAACTAGGATTTTTAAGTAAAAACCTGGTTTTGCGTGGATAAAAACAAGCTTAAGCTAGCAAATAAAAAATGTCTTCAAGTAAAAGCTATTCTAAAATAGTCAAAGCTAAATTCATGTAGCTTAAGCTTGTTTTTCCAATTCAAGCTGCAATTTATGTGATTAAAAATGGTTTTAGCTAGAATATTATAGTAAAAGCTACACAAATATCAAGATTCCTGCACTCCTGTCTCCTGACTAAATGGCTTTGATTAATTGTTATTTTATAGAATTTTCTTCAATCATAGAGCGTTCAAGCTATAATGGGGCTAGGAACTAAAGATATATGACATGAATACAGTTAAAATGTTAATGGATAAGTGTTAAAATGTCAATAGTACAGACAAATTATTTTGTATGTTCAGGAAAATGAGATCTCACATATTTTGCTCCAGTTCGAATTTTTCCTCTAGAAAATTACATAAAAATGATCTGTAAAAAATTTGAAGCAAATCGGTCCAAAACTTTAGAATCCAGCTCGGTGCACAGACTGACGGACGGTATGATAAAAAATCTGGACATATGTACCTTCAATTATTACCGTTATGTTAAGTTTCATTAAAATTTTGAAATGTTCTTTTTACATGAAAACAATTCTTTCCATATAGAGCAAGTAACCAGATTTGGTAAAACGAAATCTAAAATCCACTTACTTTGCTTTTCGGTCCTTAAAATAACAATTTAAGCTAAAGCTTCTTAGTCGAAATACCTATATGAATAAGAAAACGAAAGCCAACATAAGCTTAAACTTAAATTTTCTAGCTGAAGCTGTTTAGCGTATAATCTTGTTTTATCCAAATAAAACAAAGCTTAAACTAGATCTGTCTAGCTTTAGCTACTGGTAATAGGTACTGTAGCTAGAAGCTAGCTTAAGCTTCTTCCAAAAATGGAGTTATCTATATTTTTATTCACAAGGCCCGTTAGTCTAAAATATGTTTTCTTGCATATTTATAAGGCTTTCAAAAGTTCCTTGTTTTTATCGCAACCACTTTATTTGAATTGATGATTTATGTTTTGCTTTTTCAAATGGCAAGTGAAAAGTTTTATGCTATGTAATCTTCTCATATTTTCTCACTTTCAAACTTAATCCTCTTAAGAATTGAGACCATTAAGAGTAACTTTACAACCACTATACTATGTATATATCCTTTCCCTCTCAATAAAGAAATAAAAGTCAAACCACATATCTTCTGTACAATTTAATTTCGAATTACAACTTTTCCTTTCTCCTTGATTTTAATGCAAAAACACTAAAAAGCTTTTTAACTTTTCTTCTCTTTTTCACTAACTTCAAACAATGATCACTTAAGCAAAACAGTATAAGAAAGAGTAAGGAATAAACTCAAAATAAACAAAAAAAAAGAAAAAACAACAAAAACGTTAAAACGAAAAATTATGTTTTCTAAGGCACTAATGCCAGATTAAAGACTCCTCACCATTTGTTTCATCCTTTGGAAGAGGATAACCGATGAACAATTGAACCAAACTTCCAGCTCTATGCTTATATCCCCAAAAAAGACAAAAACTAAAAACACATAAAAAAAAACTATTTGCAAAGAATTCCCATTGAACAAGGACAACATTAGACAAAAGGCAAACTTCCCTGTTCCCCAGGACTGTCTATACATTCTTGCTTCTTGCACATTTTGTGTTTGAGTCGTGTAATAATCCAACAAAGCCGATTTCCCGCACTAGAAAAGTGTGTAAATTTTTTAAGGGAAAACTTTTCCAACTCTTGTTTCTCTCTTACTCGTCTTCTCATATACATGGTAAAATCCTTTTGTCTTACAATTGATTCATCAAGGATAACAATGGAGAATGTACTATCAGTATCGTTGAGGTAGGTTGGTGTATTCCGTGTGTACAATGTGTTAAAGAGATTATCAAACTACTTAGTTAAAAATACTTTGTTCATACAATATCAATTAAGCTTTTGTTCAATTGTTTATAATTTAAGTTTTTCTAAATTAATTATATTCATTCAATAAAAATCATTTCATAAGTTCGGACCTATAGTTGTTCTTATATTTCCTTTTCCCACTGCAAGAGGTTATGGGCCCAGGGCAGAATGGATTTTCTGAAAACATCTTTTACGAAGCTTAATGCAGATAATTATCATTTATGGAAATATAAGCTTGAACTAATATTGAAGAGGCAAGGAGCATGGCAATGTGTTTCTGAGCCAGCACCAGCTGAACCAGACGCAGCTTGGAAGAAACTTGATGATGAGGCGACTGTGATAATTGGATTATCCGTGGAAGATAGTCAGCTCATGCTGATCAAGAAATCCAGAACAGCTCGTGAGTCTTGGGAAGCACTACGGAGTCATCATGAGAAGAATTCGTTGGGAAGCAGCGTACGTCTTATGAGACAAATTTGTGGAATGAAATTTTCCATGGATTGCAGCATATCGGACCATATTATGGCAATGAAACTGTTGTTCGAGAAGTTGGAAGCTATAGGTGAGCAATTTTCTGAGCGTTGGCTCGTGGCTATGTTACTAAGCAGTCTTCCATCTTCTTTTGATACGTTGGTGACGGCTCTGGAAGCTCGTAAGGTTGAGGAATTGACACTCAAGGTCGTCGAAGCTAGCCTTATTGATGAAAACCAGCGCCAATCCAAACAATTTTCAGCAAACAATTCCGCTTTGAAATCATCTGTAAATCAAGAAGAACGTAGCAAAAAGGTTTGTCATCATTGCAAGGCCAAAGGACACTTAAAGAAGGATTGCTGGAAGCTTAAGAAATTGAGGCAAAATAATCAAGTTAATGAAGCACGAGAAAACAATAGAGAGCTGAATGATAATTATTGCTTTTCAATGGCTAACGACAAGAGCATTTGGGTTGTGGATTCCGGAGCCACTTGTCATATCAGCGCTCGTGAGTCAGATTTCATCACAATTGATAAGTCCGTTTGTGAAAAGGTGACAGTGGCAAATGGACAATCTGTTGTTTCCAGTGGAAAAGGGCTTTGTCGTATAACCCTTCTCAACAGTAAAGGTGAAAAAGTGATCGTCGATGTGAAGGATGTTTTGTTTATTCCTTCTTTTCATGGAAATCTGCTCTCTGTCACAAAAATTTTAAAGATGGGACTCAAACTAATCTTCTCTGACGTCAGTTGCAGCATCCAGAGCAAGACCGGAAAGGAAATCGGAGTTGCTGATGCATCCAGTGGGCTGTTTCAACTACGTCAACCTTCCGAACAAAAAGCACTGATTGTGGATTGCAAGTCACAAAACTGTGAACACTATTGGCACAAAATTTTTGGACACCGGGACATTGATGCTGTGAAGATGATGCAACATGGAAAGACGGTAAGAGATTTTCATATTACTGATTGTGGTATAAGAAAAAATTGTGAGATTTGCATTGAATGCAAAATGACAAGGCTACCATTTAGCAAAAAGTCTGAATCGAAATCCAAACGTGTGTTAGATTTGGTCCACACGGACGTTTGTGGTCCCATGCAGACTATGACACCAGGTAAAAAACGATACTTTCTCACCTTCATTGATGACTACAGCCGCTTCACAATAGTGTACCTTCTTCACGATAAATCTGAAGTCTTCGACAAACTCAAATCCTTTCTCGAACTAGTAAAAAACAAGTTCTGTAGATATCCTTCTACTATTCGCTCAGATAATGGAGGTGAATACACTTCCAACAATCTCAAGCGTTATCTTGAGAACAAAGGAATTCGTCATCAGTACACAGTACCCTATTCTCCACAACAAAATGGTGTCGCGGAGAGGAAAAATAGGTCCCTAATGGAAATGGCTCGTTGTTTGTTGGCTGAAGCTAAAATGTCAAATGTATTTTGGGGAGAAGCGCTTATGACAGCGAATTATCTACAAAACTACTTGGTATCTAGTTCAATTCCCTCTACTCCGTTCGAACTTTGGGAGGGTAGAAAACCAAACATTAGTCATCTTCAAGTTTTCGGTTCGAAAGCTTATTGCTTGATTCCAAAAGATACCCGTAGAAAGTTAGATTCAAGAGCCCAACTTCTAACTTTTGTTGGATATGATGAAAATTCCAAGGGTTATCGTTTAGTTGATATACAAAGCAAGAAAATCACAATAAGCAGAGACGTTAAATTTATCACAGAAAATGAAATAACTAAAAGGGTCGAGCCAGAAACAAATCACCATGCAGAGGTAGAATTCGAATTTCTTCGTAGTCGAAAAAACATACGTATTAATTTACGTCGATGACATTTTAGTAGCAAGTTCTAATAAAATAAAAATTGACGAGGTTGAGAGTTTACTCAAAAGCAAGTTTGAAGTAAGCAACCTTGGAAATGTTCACTGTTATCTAGGAATGGAAGTCTTTCAAGATCAAAATTTTAATTTTAACATCCGACAAAGTCAATACATTAAAAATTTACTCAAAGATTTCGGACTTGAGAACTCAAAAGCATCTAAATACCCTCTTGACCCCGGATATGGAAAAACTCAGTCGGAAAACCTTTTAAATAATACAAATTACCAAAAATTAATAGGTTCTCTTTTATATTTGAGTGTAAATTCCAGACCTGATATCGCTGCTTCCGTTTCTATTTTGGCAAGAAAAGTAAGCTGTCCTAACCAAGAAGACTGGACCGAAATTAAACGTGTTCTTAAGTATTTGAAGGGCACCATAAATTTTTATCTTAAATTAAGTAATTTGGAAAGTAAAGACAAAAATCTTATAGGCTACGCAGATGCAAACTGGGCGGAAGATAGACTAGATCGAAAATCTAACTCTGGTTATATCTTTCAGATAAATGGTGGAACAATAAGTTGGAGCTGCAAAAAGCAATCTTGTGTCTCGCTTTCATCCACAGAAGCCGAATTCATTGCATTATCCGACGCTTGCAAAGAAGCTATCTGGATTCGTCAGCTCCTCAAGGATATGCAAATTCAACAAACTTCACCAACTGTAATCTTTGAAGATAATCAGAGCTGTCTTCGTTTAATTAAGGAGCAAAAGCTAAGTAACAGGACCAAGCACATCGACACAAAAATTCATTTCGTCAAGGACCACGTTGATCAAAATCACATTGTATGCACCTATTGTCCTACTGAAGAAATGATAGCTGATATGCTTACCAAACCACTATGCTCTACAAAAATTGAGAAGTTCAGAACAAAAGCTGGAGTACAATTCGTTTGAGGAAGGGTGTTAAAGAGATTATCAAACTACTTAGTTAAAAATACTTTGTTCATACAATATCAATTAAGCTTTTGTTCAATTGTTTATAATTTAAGTTTTTCTAAATTAATTATATTCATTCAATAAAAATCATTTCATAAGTTCGGACCTATAGTTGTTCTTATATTTCCTTTTCCCACTGCAAGACAATGTACATACACTACCTTTACTCTCTATACACAAACGTCACTCGAAGACAAGTCCTTTGAAAAATATATTAACCTCTTATTTGCGACAAGCAGAGAGTCTCTTGTGTTTTACTATTCTTCTGCTATGCCGCCCTCCCCGGTGTTACCTTAATGAACAGAGAATCCTGCTTCCTGCACAAACAATGGGGAATGTTGTTACTTCCGTCGTTGTCTTCATCGTCTACTACGACATTGTCTTTGTTGGCATCGTCTTATAAGTTCAGACTTTCGGCATCTTAATACCTATCCAGGGTTGAAATGAAGCTTTAAGATGCCTTGCACGCAATTTTTAATCAGATAAAAGATATTAGCTCAGTTTATTTTTCTATTGTCTCTCGGACTTAATTCTCTTACAGACTTCTGAAATTTCTAAGATGTACATATGTATGTATGTATGTAGCTCGCTTAATTATTTTTGGAAGTCATAAAGCTATTGATATCAAAAGCTTTGTTTGATTAAAAAAAAAATATGTTAATTGCTTAGGTGATATTGAGCAGATTTGGGCTCTAAGTGCCACTTAATTCATTGTTTACAAATTTTGGGCTACTTTGAGCAAATTTAAATATTATTCTGTAGCTGTCAAGAGAATTTGCTGACATCATTCAAAGTTAAGGAGGACGATGCTGATGACATTGTGCCATTTGAGCACTTTTAATATAAGCAATCTCTCTTAAACAATGAGGTTGTTGGCAAAGAAGGAACAATGTTAAAACAACCGCTGCTTTTTTTCAAAAGTCGGTGCACATCTGTAAAATTAAATTAAATACTAATGCATACAAAAAATATTATGGCCTGGTATCGGCTTTATTGGAAATATAATCTTCTGATATAATATGGGTTCCTTAGCTGGCGTTAATGTAGCGCAATCTGGAAGCCCAAACAAAAATCATTTACTCAGCAACTATGGCTGTATATAAGCGATTACAATATGATAGGTTGCTGTTCAGTCCTTAGGATATTTATGGTGAAATAGAAAAACATACCGTCTGAGCCCAAATCATATTTTGAAAAATAGCGTTTCCAGTTTATAAAATCACCTATTTAAAAAAAACGCCGATTGTTTTGAGCATATTTAGCTAATTTTAGCTCAAATTAAAATCTAAATCAATTTCTTAAGTCACCAAAGGAATGCAGGTTTGTAAAATGTACTTGGTATACGCTCAATGTAGCTTTTGAAGCTATATAACTTTCTGAACCTATGCTTTTAAAGGTAAGTTCCCTAAAAAAAAATAAGACCTGTATTCGTGAAAAATGAAATTTAATAGAATGACAATAGGCCTTACACCAAAATACAGACCTGGTTTACCTTTCAAAAAATTCTCACACCCCTTTTCACAGCCTCCCCCCATCGACTCCCTTGGGTTTCAATTTCAATTGGTTTTGCTGACGTGCTGGTACTTGGTGCACCTCGTAGCATCTGTTCCAGGACTAGTTTTTGCTTTTCACTTAAGTGCCATGTTAAACCTCTAAACATGGAGTGTGAGGTGGCGATGATACACATACATTCGTTTGTATAAAGTGCACCACTGTAGTTGAGTTTTTGGTTGAAAGAAGAACAAGCAGCAAAAATAGAGCATTGGAATGAAACCATTAAGCAACCCAGCTCGTAATTCGTGTCTGACTGTCTCTGAACTTCGGTCCAAAGTACCATTCTATTATCTCTCTTCTATGCAATTCTTTAGAGAGGGTTTTTGTGTTTTTTTTTTGTGTTGCTTTTGGTGCTGTTGTTGTTGTTATTATTCAGTTGATAGTTGTCTTTTTATCTATTTTCTTAAGTTCCCTTACCGTCATCGTAGTTGTCTCTAGACAGAAAAGGGAGTGCTAGCTTTCTTCATTAATTTATCTCAAATTTTCAGGACACTCTGTGTGTGTCTCTGGCTTTCTCTCTCTCGGGGGGAATAAAAACCGAGTGGTGTACTCATTTTTAGTATTCCTCCGGTTCTTCTCCCACCACACCTTTCTACCTCAAAAAGAATCTAGAATGATACTGTTAAGCATAAAAAGATTAAGGAACGTAAATGGTGAAAAATAGTGGTTAAAACGCTTTGCCTTAGGAGCTCTGTCTTCAAGCTGGAACTAAGAAGAAGTGGCTAATAAATTTTTTTTACGAATTAATAGCGACGGTTTTTTGCTTGCCATTCAACTCGACTTGAGATTCCACATACACTTCCCACACAGAACAAACACACAGACTCTCTCACAAAATAAGGACACAGAAAGTCCCTTTTACACTTGACGTGATTTATGCGAACAAATGAAAATGAAAATTGCTCCCATTGCGAGCGCAATGTTCGTATAGTCATTCATACTCATGTAGAGGTGCAGGTGGAATGAGCTTTTAATTTTACCGCCGTCGCCAGGGGAAAGTTATTTTTTTCTCTTTCTTTTTAAAATATATTTTTATTTTTGATGTTCATGCATTTTTATATTTTATGTTTTTTTTTTGCAGTTCTCAAAAAATGACCAAATTATTTATGATTGTGCGGAAATACTTTGCTTCTCGCTGCACTCGTGTGGAACACAGAGCAGCACACTCTCGGTCGTAGTATGAGCTCTCTTGATTTAAGGCAGATTTTCGAATATTTTTGTGTAGAAATATGTAAAAAACGTTGAGGGAGTCGTCGGGTGATCCTTGGAGCAAAATTGTAAATTGGTTCACTGAGCATTTTTGTTATGTGCATCAACTATCTTCGGGGTCTCTGGAGCGATGCCAAAAGGGATGATTTTTCAAAAGAATTTATGTTTATCGTTGGCGAATGTGTACGATGCGATTATGGAATGAATGAACAGAGCTGTTTAAAGGAATTGGTTCAATCAATAAAATTTGTAATAACAAACCAACGCAGCTATGTGTATGTACTTTCCAGAGTTTTACTCCCTAACGTAGTTAAATCAACCATATGACTATATTCATACTCGATTCTCTGAAATTGTTGCATTATATAAATTACGACACAACAGCTGGAATGAAGATATGAAAAATTTCACGTTTTTGAACCAATTTACAGTGGTTCGAGTTGTATAGATATGCGGATATACATTTTGAACTCAAACAAACTACATTATTTGTAATTTCAAGTATGTATTATAAAGATATTCAAAAGTTCTTAATTTTCGACTGAAACGCCTAATTTGAAAAAAGTTAATACTGTCACGAAAACAGACAAAAAGTAAATAGTAAGGCCGTCGTCGGCGGGCGCTGGCATCGCAATCTTAAGAAAATAGATTCCATCTCTTTTAAATAGTAGAGAGACCTCCTGTAAGGGATCAGAGTACAAGGGTCCTGCTTCATTGTTAGTTGTTGGAGTGACGTATCCAGAAAAATAGGGACTTCTTTGAAGAAGTACTTTTTTAGAAATATTACCTGGGCCTTTCCTGTTCTTGAACTGCTGGGACTGTGATGCTTCTGTTGCTTCCATTTGGGTGACCGAGTGCTTATTAGTTTTCTGAAGCAGGCAACCTCCGATAAAGATGAGTTGATACCGAAACCCCATTTTTATCAAGTCTCGATTTGAATGATGGTTAAGAAGATCAATACTGTGTGGGGAAGCCTCGAAAGCCTCTTTGACAAAATTGAATACTCCATGTGACTTCTTTGGTTTTGAGCTGATTATTTTAACAGCTATCCTCAAAAGAGGTGCTGAGATTTGGGCTTCTGACTGGATCACTCACGTGATAATTGATGTCGGATAATGTTGCTCGATCCAAGTTGGGCATCAGAGCGTTTGTTGGATAGATGCCCCAATTTCACCTGAACACTTGATCAGCAAATGTGTTGAGCTTGATTTTATCTTAGAAATGTGTAGCGAATACTTCAACTTTTTTCAATTCAACAGCTTTCGGTATTGGGGATTTTTGTTCAGTAATTTTTTGTTGTTAGTATCTTGCCATGCAGCAATCGTGTTGTCTTCGTTGGTGGCAGTGGTATCCAGCCAAAGGTGATGCCTTGCATTGCAGTCACCACCGACAAGTCGATAGTATGCCGCTGAGATGTGTTTCATGTTGGATTTGAATTTAAAGTACACGCTACTGATAACGAAAGTTCCCTTGTGTGACAACAGTGGCCTCACTGGTCAATAGACATGTGATAATGGTTTTGCTGGTCTTGGGGGAAATTGTTTTTCTTTCTTGTTTTTCCAGATTATTTTGAAGACAATAATGTCGATTTCGTTGAATTTGGTAAGGACGTTCTCATTGATAAGTGCATAACTTTCACTTCAAAATACTTACTTATACGACTCCCAATCCATAAAAGATTGCAGCCTTAGACACGGTGGCCTTCCATCTTCTACGATCCTGAGTATGTTGCTTCCAGTCATCTAGAAAAAGCTTCATGGCATCCGCCATGGCTTGGTGTTTGAATACTTGAAGCTTGATCTTCTTCACTTTCTCGAACCTGGGGCTTATATTCAAAGACTCTCTTGTCTTGGCCATTGTAGTTGACGTGTTCATGGACTAGATCCACATCTTGATACAGCCTTCAGAATAAGTAGTTTTATATTCTCCTCCATTCGCCCTCCTCGCACACAGGACCATTATAAACAGTATGAGCTCTACATTTCTGCTTAGCGCTCAACACTCGACGCCATAAGGCAGAACTGGCAGAATAAAGGTTTTATGGAGCATGCACTGCGTCTTGTGCGTGAAGAGTTTTGAATCTATTTGTTGTGCCAAACCGAAGGAGCCCCTGTTTGCTAGGGTAATTCTTCGTCGGATCTCCTGTAAGATATCGTTCGTAATATAAATGTTTACTCCGGGGTAAGTATATGAACTCCTTAACTACTTCGAAGTTGTTGCTATCAACAGTGACTTTTTGTCCTAGCCAAAGTTGACAAATCTTTCATTGTTTGTTGACACCATGTATTTGGTATTGTCCTCGTGTACTTGAAGATCAACAGGTTAAGCCTGTTCTTGTTGGGAGTGGTCAATATCATCGGCATACCCTAGAAGTTAGACAGATCTGTCGAAAATAATTCATTCAGTCTTAACGCCTGCCATGCGCACTATTTGCTTCAGAACGAGATAGAAGAAAGTACATCATAACGCATCTCCTTGCCGAAACTCTGTGCATGTTTGGAATATGGAATATTGCGCCACGCAGTTGGATCGGTTTTCGCGATATTCCAAGCTCAGCCATTGCTATATGAGCTCCTTATTATGAATGCCATCATAGTGCGGCTTTAAAGTCGATGAATATAGATGGTGAGTCTCGACATGAAATTCATTGGTATTTTCATGTTTTGCCTGATAGTTAATATTTGGTGGTTGGTCAATCTGCCCTACCGGGAGCCACACTGGTACTAGTGTTGCTTCAAATGCTCACACGATACGTTGGATAGTATCTAAAATGTGATGTTTATATCCCTCAATAGTTCTTGTTGAACATCGGATTACCTGTTTTTTGATATGGAGCTGATAGACCAGTCATTGGACATGCCTTTTTTTTACACACACTCGGTTGATGAGTTGTTGCACCCTTTCAGCACATCCCCTCCATGCTTGAAGAGCTCCACTGGTAATTCATCAGATCCAATCAAAGTTTTCTTCCCTATTGGGTGGTGAAGCTATGGATCTTCATGCACAAGGGGGTGCTTTGATTGCGAGCCTCTTCGATCTCCTTAAACTGGGAAGCTGCGTTTCGTATGCCCTTTCAGCTAGTTGACAGCTTGAAGAATTGTTGATCTACATATAACCTAGTTAGTTTACAACTTCTATCAACTGTCAGAATTTTTTAATCGAATGGTACCTACATGTGGTGTTATGCTGTTTCGCTAGTCATCTTGAGGACTTATTTTGTTTAACAGATTTCTGAAACACGATGCATAAAATCCCGTTTTTAACCCTCCCTACATCAACAAAAAAAAAATCATTTGAGATAAAAATAATTACAAGAAACGGTCGAAAAATTGTGCGTAACCGACTTTCTGCAGCTATAAGTTCAGCCTGCATTAATGCATCATCTTCGGAATTATGTAGGTACTTTAAGCTCCATACCTATTTGTATAAGATATTAAACTCACTAGATTATGCAATTTTAATGTTTGTTTTCACTAAAATTCATTGTGAGCTCTCTAACTTAAATTAAAAAAAACCTATTACTGAAACAGGTCCCCAAAGCCAAACCAAAATAATAAAAAAAAGAAAAACAGAAATATTTCAACTGCCCATCTCTTAGCTGATTTTATAATCAAAACTTCCGCCCTTTGGTAAAAAAAAAAAATATTAGTACGAGGGCAAAATAGCCATAAAGCTCTCGTTCCAGAATAGAAAAGCATCATTCAACTTCCGCTGGGTCCCAACCAGAGATTAAAATGAGCGTGTTCGAATCAGTTCGAACAAAATCCAATTTCTGTTTATGATCGTTCATACTCGATCGTTCTGCCTCTATACTCGTAAGTCATTTTATCCACGAGTAAAAATACTCATAAGTCAGGTCAAACAAATTGATCGAACTCATGAGTATCTGATGCCTTCTATATCCACAATCAAAATTACTCATGAACAGTTGCAACAATTTTCGAGTACTCAAAACAAAGCGAGTATACTCGCTATTCGAAAATATCGTGAACATCATGAATAGCCAAAGGCAATGTGGTCGTGGATCGGTCGTTGGTCTTGCATCATAGTTTGTGGACGGGTAGGTAGATTCTATATGTATTTATTTGTATCTATTCATTGTTTCTATGGTCGGTGGTTTCAATTTGCAATTTTGCAAGAAGTAAACTTGTTCCTGTTGGTTTTTGTTTGTACCTCTTGATTAGATTTATTGGGTCGGTAAGAAGATGCAACACATGATCGTCAATATCTGCGACAAATGTACTTATGTAGATTAGGTATTTATGTAAATAATATAGGTATGCGACCCTAATAAAAATGCGGTATGTATAGTGCTGTATTTTTGGATTTATTTTAAGAAAGGATAACTCTTTTCGTTTCTTGGGTCTAGGTATATTGTCTAGTGTTTTTTTAGGGATGGGTTGAACTATCAGGAAAAAAAACCTGTGTCTGTTTTTTTTTGCGAATATGTTAAAAGGATTTATGAATGGGTCGATGTATAGGAAATGCAATTATGTGACACATAATCATCAATATCGCGACAAATGCCTATTTGTAAGTAAGGTATATAATATATCTACACACGAATGCAACAAGAAAGTTTGGGATATTGCGGTTTTAAGTCATTCTTTTAAAAAGGATATTTAGGTACTTTTGTTTGTACGTTGGAGATTTTTAAACGCCTTCAAAATGAAATATAAAATAAAATGCACGACTGGGTCGCACGTACTTGCTCTTATGTTCAAGACACTGCGAGTTTAAGAAAATTGTACATACAAACATGGAAACTATGAGAGAAAAATGTAGAGAAGCATGAAATACGACACTTAAATTAGCTTAAACAACTCTTTTGACAGTTTGAGGTGAAAAAAAGTATGCCATCTTAATTCATGATGGAGTATGATTGTATGGGAAAAAAAAATTAAAATCGTTGGAGCGGTTTTTTTTTTAAATTAATTTTTTATATATAAAATTCTTAAAACATTTTTTAAAACAAATTTTGGTATGCAGATTTAAACTATATATTTATGTGTATATTAAAACAAAATTTGAAAAAAAATTGTCTACCCGTTTTTGAGATATCGAATTTTCAATAAAAAATTTGAAAATTTTTTAAAAATCCAAAAACTTTTTTTTGAAAATTTTGATATACAATATTATTTAATCTTATCTGAAATTTGTATATAAAAAAATTCATTTAAATCCGTTAAGCTAATTATGAGAAAACTCAAAATAAAAAATACGTTCTATGACAGGTACTACTAATATTTGCTATGTGTAAAATTTTATAATTTTTGATGGTAGATCGTACTAATTTTAGTATATGAAAAAAGTTTAATCAAAATTGTAGGAGTCGTTTTCAAGCAAAAAAATATTTTCCTTTGCGGTTTTTTTCACTTTTGTATGGAAGGTACCGTTAGTTTTTCATAAATGTAAATTTTTTTCTAAAAATATTTTAGAGAGTACTAAAAAAGTCTTAAATATCGAGTTTCAAAAAATTCTATGATGCCGTTTTCGAAATATTTGATTTTCCAAAAAAAATTTTTAAATATTTTTTAAAAATCCAAAAAATATTTTTTCAAAAATGTTGGTACACAAAACTATTAACATTTTTTGAAAGTTTATGTATAAAAAAAATAATTCAAATCGGTCATACCATTTTGAAGAAAATCAAAAATTAAAAAAATGGTTCCTTGGGAGGTACCATTAATAACCATTTTTGAAAAATGGTTTTCCACCCAAAGAAAGCCTTTACTAAAATAAATGTATTGAATTTTTTTTAAGAAAAGTTGTCGAGCCGTTTTTGAGAAAAATACGATTATGTAAACTGGCCAAAAAAAAATGTATGACAGGTACCGTTATTTTTGGTTCTAAAAAAAAAAATGAAAAAAATATGTCTGCAGAATCATCAAAAACCTCTAAGTACCAAGTTTGAAGAAAATCGATCGAGCCGTTTAGGCTTTAGACGAACAGACAGACAGACAGACAGACAGACAGACAGAATTTTGCCACCCACTTTTTTGGTGTTCTCTATCATCGTAATATCATGTTTGAATTTTATCTCAAAATTTTTTTTTTGCACGAATCCAAAACTTGCCTTATAGTACCTATAATCGCAAGTAAAAATAGTCTTCAAAGCTGCAACATTTTTTTATCCTTCATGCATTTTATTGCAAATACTTAAGGAAATCGAGAAAATGGAAATATATGATCATATAAAGTCTATAGTTCCGACAGTACATTCTACATCTGTTGGCAATGTTGAAGTTGAAGATCAACCATCTACTTCATCTAGTGCCAGAGACCTTTTCTCCAATTTTATGGTTGAAAATTCGACGCGAATTCCAATTTGAAGATAAATTCTATTTCACTCAACGACGGAGGAGCAACAATTTAATAATAAAATAAAAATAATATTTAATAAAGGCTTTTCTAAAATACATTATAATCTTTTTAAACAGATATATCTAAACTATTATTTAAAAAAAGTTTCATAGCTTTTAAGTTTTTATTAGTTTTTTCTTTGTTTAATTCATTTTTATTCATTTTCTTCTCTTATATCTTTTTTTTTCATTTTATTTAGCTTGGATATCATTATACTTTTTTAATTCAGTTAGATAAAACAAGTTAAACAAATTTCATTTCATCTATTTTTATTATTTTGAAAACACATAATCCGAGAAACATCTATTTCTCACTATTAGTCGAAATACTGAAAAAAAAAGAAATTGAAATGACATCACAAAAACCAACCACCATCCACCAATCCACACAAAATTGCTTAGCCTACCCATCGTCATCAACAGACCTCGAATACACATCTTCCGCCACGATTCGAGTATATTTGATCATACTGATCGTGAACAATATGGTCAAGAGCGCCTGACTCGTTTTTATTCGAAACCATTTGAACTCGGTTGCAACGTATACTCATTTGTACTCGTTTGATGAGTGTGCTGACTTACGAGTCATCATACTCATGAACATGAAAACTCGCAAACATTTTGGTTGTGTTGACTTTGTTTGTTTGAACTCGCTTTTTTCGAGTGAGTATCCAATGTTCATGAACATTACTCGACTCATTTTATTCTCTGGTCCCAACCAGAGAATAAAATGAGTCGAGTAATGTTCATGAACATTGAATACTCACTCGAAAAAAGCGAGTTCAAACAAACAAAGTCAACACAACCAAAATGTTTGCGAGTTTTCATGTTCATGAGTATGATGACTCGTAAGTCAGCACACTCATCAAACGAGTACAAATGAGTATACGTTGCAACCGAGTTCAAATGGTTTCGAATAAAAACGAGTCAGGCGCTCGTGACCATAATTGTTCACGATCAGTATGATCAAATATACTCGAATCGTGGCGGAAGATGTGTATTCGAGGTCTGTTGACGACGATGGGTAGGCTAAGCAATTTTATGTGGATTGGTGGATGGTGGTTGGTTTTTGTGATGTAATTTCAATTTCTTTTTTTTTCAGTATTTCGGCTAATAGTGAGAAATAGATGTTTCTCGGATTATGTGTTTTCAAAATAATAAAAATAGATAAAATGAAATTTGTTTAACTTGTTTTATCTAACTGAATTAAAAAAGTATAACGATATCCCAGCTAAATAAAATAAATAAAAAGATATAAGAGAAGAAAATGAATAAAAATAAATAAAACAAAGACAAAACTAATAAAAACTTAAAAGCTATGAAAAGATTATATTGTATTTTAAAAAAGCCATTATTGAATATTATTTTTATTTTATTATTAAATTGTTGATCCTCTTAAATTGTCGTCGTTGAGTGGAATAGGATTTATCTTCAAATTGGAATTCGCGTCGAATTTTCAACCATAAAGTCGGAGAAAAGGTCTCTGGCACTAGATGAAATAGATGGTTGATCTTCAACTTTGCCAACAGATGTAGAATGCACTGTCGGAACTATAGACTTTATATAATGCATGGAGGATATAAAAATGTTGCAGCTTTGAAAGCTATTTCTTTATATATCATTTTGAAGGCGTTTAAAAATCTCCAACGTACAAACAAAAGTACCTAAATATCCGTTTTAAAAGAATGACTTAAAACCGCAATATCCCAAACTTTCATGCGGCATTCGTGTGTAGGTATATTATATACCATACTTACAAAAAGGCATTTGTCGCGATATTGACGATTATGTGTCAAATAATTGCATTTCCTATACATCGACCCATTCATAAATCTTTTTAACATCCTCGCAAAAAAAAAGAGAGACCAATTTTTTTTTCCTGATAATTCAACCCATCCCTAAAAAAAATACTAGACAATATACCTAGACCCAACAAAAACGAAAAGAGTTATCCATTTTTTAAATAAATCAAAAAATACAGCACTATACATACCGCATTTTTATTAGGGTCGCAAACCTATATTAATTACATAAATACCTAATCTACATAAGTACATTTGTCGCAAATATTGACGATCATGTGTTGCATCTTCTTACCGACCCAATAAATCTATTCAATAGGTACAAACAAAAAACAACAGGAACAAGTTTACTTCTTGCAAAATTGCAAATTGAAACCACCGACCATAGAAACAATGAATAGATAAAAATAAATACATATAGAATCTACCTACCCGTACACAAACTATGATGCAAGACCAACGACAGTTCCACGATCACATTGCCTTTGGCTATTCATGATGTTCACGATATTTTCGAATACCCATTTTCTTTCGAGTATACTCGCTTTGTTTTGAGTACCCGAAAATTGTTGCAACTGTTCATGAGTAATTTTGATTGTGGATATAGAAGGCATCAGATACTCATGAGTTCGATCAATTTGTTTGACCTGACTTATGAGTATTTTTACTCGTGGATAAAATGACTTACGAGTATAGAGGCGGAACGATCGAGTATGAACGATCATAAACAGAAATTGGATTTTGTTCGAACTGATTCGAACTCGCTCATTTTAATCTCTGGTCCCAACCAATAACAATGTTTTACTCATAAAAAATTCTAATCTGTTTTAATTTTGTTGTTATGTTCACTTTCATGCCATTATTTTCATTGAACACAACATTAAAAAAAAAAGCTATCAAAATATCTTCACCAGAGATTCTCACTTCGTTATAAAAACCTTCCTGTCTATCTACTCAGAACATTGTGGCAGCACTAAAATTCACCTTAATTAGGTACAAGTTGTGTTTCGAAAACAATAAAGCTATCACAGCAGTAAAGACCACTCAAAGATACAATGATCCTATATTCTTCTCTAGCTGCCTCCCCTCTCTTTCTAAGTCCCTTCCATGAGAACCTTGTAATTAATGCGTGATGTAGACAACACAAAACAACACTGAATGTGAACCATATCATCGGTTATGCACATTTGCCTGGTCCTGGCACTGGAACTGCACCAAACAACACAGTGTTTGCCTCCTCTATGTCTACATACCTTCAGTTTTGTTATACAATTGATAACCGAACGTTGTTGGAAAAGGTCACGTCTGCCCACTTGTCTGCTACAGATCGCGGCAGAGGCAGCGGCAACGGCAGAGCCTCCTTGAAACTAGCAATGCCTTCTAAGGAGGCATGTGTGAATGTGAATATATTCTGGCAAGGATCTACAAGCAGGTAACTTATACCTTCGTGCATGTGCCTCACGGCAGCACCGGTGTGGTGTAGTGCAGTTGCATTCTGCCACCGCACATTCGTGTGTTCCTTTCTGAAAGGGACTCTGCTGTGGTATAAGTACCAACTAATTGCATGCATGAATATGAAGCAACAATCTGGATAGGTCGCTGCACTGTCACAACTAGAATTCTGAATTGTTTTGGACGAGGACACCGACAACGACGTCGAAGACTACGACTATGAAAACAACGAGGAAGAAGGCAAATGTGGGGTCAGGTCAGTGTACCTTTTGGGATTCTTTGTCTCTATGAGTATTGTCGTCGTCGGCACGTTGGTGCTGATGCGAATAATTAAATGATTCTGCTTGCTCGGATGTTTCTCCTGCTGAATGTGTCGTTTTGTGTTCCAGAGAACAATTGGAACGTGTTACCAACCACTTTATCCTCCGCATACCGTTACCTAATAAGCAGGACATAACATTTTGTCATTTGGTATTTTGAGGTTAATTTTGTTAGTCTTGTCGATGATGGGAGCTGCAATTTTCGATCTTCCGACTTCGAAGGCGCACACCGCTTCTTGTTCTGAAAAGGCAGAAGAAGGACACAATAATCTCATAAGCCTCCGACATTGATGTCTGTCATCACAGCAGATTCCTAGAAGGAGTTGATATCATGTTGCTTCGACTGATGCCACAATAACTCCAGCTTTTTCAATGTCAATCCTGCCCTCCTCGTCCGTCTCCCCACCAGAATCACCGAAACGAAACTCGATACGAAATGTTTTAGTTGACGTTCATGAGAAAGTCTCTCTTTCTAATGGGTGTGTTGAGAGATTTGAAGGATTGATTTGACAGCTTGTCAAGATTCAGAAGACACAGACGGGAGGGTTAAAGCATTTGCGGATGATAATTTTGAGGCTAGCAACTGACACCACATGTGTTGAGATTTAAGATATGTGTTTTGCGAATGGAAATAATAAATCTTATTTCTGATGTAGCGTGGAAATCACACTGTAAATTGCGAAAAAGACACCTTCGCTCCGCATCACTGCCGCAATCCACAAATTTTAAGAGGGAACATCACAGATTATTTTTGGTTTTCTTTTTGTACTATATGTTGGTACCTATAGGAAAAGAGAGGAGAAAAGTTTTCTACAGACTTTTCAGCTTTTTGTTGTAATAAATGATTTGGGGCAAAGGCAATCATGAAATCCTGTGTTTTTTTTTTTACGTTCATATGATGGTATTAAACGGATTGCACGTTGTGTAGGGCACACGTGTGAGGATATTGTCTTGTTTCCGCCAATAGGATTGAGATTTATGAGACGTTTCCCGTATTTATTGGCAGAAAAAAAGGAAACGAGAAAAACATATCAATCTTAAAGAAGTGTTAAAGGTCTTGGATTGTGTCAGTAGTTTTTTGCTTTTTTTTTCGTTGCTGAGCTGTTGAAATAGAATATTTTTGTTTTTAAGTTCGGAAATGGATTGTTGGGTTTTAATTTTAAAAATGTTTTGAGCTTTTAAATATTGTTATATGTATATCCATCGAATTTATATTCATTGCATTAATCAAGTAGGATTGTCTTCATCTAGATTACTTTTATTTTGGGTTGTTCGTACCTCACCTTGTGTCAGTCCTTGATTGAACAAATCTTCAGATTTTGCTACCTGTGCTGCTGTTAAAGGCATTTTATATGCTAACAAAATGTTGAAAGCAATTTTTCTGAAATACGCCCTCTGCCACGCCCAATTTTTGTATTTTCTGGTCTCTTGAAAACAGTTCAATTTGCTCTATTTCTCGATAATGAGTCAAATGATGTTAATGATATAATCAGGGTTTATTAGAATAAGGAGGAAAAAAATTAAACAAAATATTTTTTGTAAAATCCACCTCAAAGGGCACGGTAGTGCCCAGCCAAGTTCGCGGCACTACACCCTTTTTACATTAACAAACTCAGGCGATTTTCAACCCCCCTTTAACTTCAGTACCAATAGAGGCTGAAACTTCAAATTCGCAGTATTTGCTGAACTGATCAAACACAGATGGTTCACCAAATTTGAACTCCTTAGCATTAGTAATTCCCAAGATATAAGACTTCAAAAATCGCAAAAACCGTAACTGACTGACTGGCACACTACACTGACTCACTGTGAGATCATCAAAATTATGGAGCACTTCCTGACATCGTAGAAACTTTAAATTTCGCACAACGGTAGGCCTTGTGGTGCATACAAAGGTAAAAATCGAAAATCTGCAATTTTCCATTCAGGGGGCGTGGCATCCACCCACTTTCTTAAAAATTCTTATTAATTATATGGAGCACTTCCGATTGTTGTAGAAGGATGAAAATTGTTTGGTCGGTAGAGCTTGAAGTACTTAGAAAGAAAAAAATTGAAATTTTCCATTCAGGGGGCGTGGCATCCACCCACATTCTTAAAAATTCTTATAAATTATATGGAGCACTTCCGATTGTTGTAGAATGATGAAAATTGGTAGATTGCTGTAGTAGCCTGGGGCTCATCCAGCTGTGTCCGCCTACTCCGACGGCTGTCCTTCGAGTGACTGTACATTGACACGTCCGTTCTGCTCGACGGATCTTCCAAGACTGACTGAAACACGTCAGTGCTTGATGGATATCCCAAATTTGGAATTTTCCATTAAGGGGGTGCCGTCTACACATTTTATCAGAATTGCTTTTATTTGTATGGAGCACATTCGGTTGTCGTAAAATTATGAAACTTTGTAGAGCGGTAGGGCTTAATTTTCACCTGGCAAAATAAATCCTTGCAAAAAGGAGTGAAACCACAACAAAAACATAAATGTTAAAAAAAATCACACAGGAAGAGAAATAACTCCAAGGCTTTCTACCCTTCCTGGAAATTCCATGACCCCTTAACTTGATATAAATCAACTAACAAAATGTTTCAGCATCAGCTTAGAGAAAAAATAAAATAAGAAGAAACAAGCATCAACAAAAATAAATCGTTTAAAAAAAGTGAGTAGAGTGTTCGGACTGGTGTATAAAATGATTCAAATGATCCAAGGCGCAAGTTGTATACTTTGTTTGGGAAAAAGCAACTAAATCTTTTGTACCGAAGATTGGACAAGGTGAACAAAAATGCTGCATAGATAAAAATAATATACTTAAGTTTCACTTGGGCATCATTCTTTCACTGCTTGGGAAGGCTGCGCCTTTACGCCTTTATTTCTCTCAAATAATTGTATTCCAAATCTCCAAAATATAGCTAACTTAACTATTTTCGTGTACTAAAGTCTGTTAAAAGGCTTTAATTTTCTTATATATAAGAATGAATGTTTGTGTCATCGTTATCAATGGGTTCACACATAGTTAATCTAATAATGGAGTTTATATTAACAGAATTTTATCTAAATAGTAAGGGGAAGGTTAATAGAGTAGTTTTTGTTAATCAGGCTAGTAAAAGCCGAGTAATATGTAAACAGTCGAGAAATATGCCCAATTTCAAATTAAACACTTTATTGTGTAAAAGAAAAAATAAGTATGTACAATTGTACATATGTGAAATGAAAAACTAAAAGTTAAATAAAATTGAGTCATAAGAATTTGATAAGCTTCTAAATGTATTGCTTCCTGAAAGATCTACGAGCTTCTCAAACAAGCGAAGAACGACAAGCAAATAAACAAGCCGGTTCACCGGCTGCGCAAATGGAAAAGTGATGAGCTTGATTTTTTACCATCCTCCTTCAGACAGAACCCTTGTTTTCATTGCTTTCGGGCAACTCAGCCTAATTGAAGCACTTTCTAGAGCAACAAATGATTGGATACTGCAACGAGCGGTGACCGAATCCGTGCACCAAGTTGACGAAAAGTCTGTTGTACTGAATCCTCCTCTTTTCAAGACAGGTCTTCTTCTTTTCTGTTTTTTTACTTTGGTAGTCTAAATCTTAGCCTTTCCGGCACGAGCTTAAGAACTTTGCACTCTAACTCTAGGATCTCAACGGTGCACCGCGGTGTCCAAACCGTTGCAGTGCAATAAGATTCGCGGTAATTAAGCCCGCGCGTATTATTTCCCAAAATTGAAGGAGAAAAAACCGCGGAGTTTTTTTTTGTCTTTGAATTGGCAACAAAAGCCGTGGGGTTTCTGTTCCCCCCTTTCTTTTTTGGGCTTTGATTCCAAATGAAAATGGATATAAAACTCATCTAAAAAAATACAAAATATAAAATTCAACATTAATTACCATCATTTTTAGACTTCATCATGCATTACACTGTTCAAACAAAGGTGCCTGTGTCTGACGACTGAACATAACCTAAATGAAGCAACGTGGTCTCCGCAAAATTAGACCCCAGGAAATAAGGCCCCAAAGAAAAAATGGAACAAGTTTACAAACAAATGCTCAGAAAACAACAATTTTGAAAAACATCGAATTTTGGGGTTTTAGATTTTGCAATCTCATTTCGTTATATTTTTAGGGCATAGTTTTATTATGAAATAAAACCACAATGAAATAAGACTCCAACATTTATTTTGGGTCTTAAGTGTATTTATTTTGACGAACTATTTGGGGTCTTATTTCATTTTGCATAATTTCCTTGAGCTAAAAAATCACAAAAAAGTAGTTGCGTTTTGTGATAATCCGCTAATTGATAATCAAAAACTTTCAAAATACCGCTTTTGTTGTCCCTTTTGTCTCACGATCTTTATATGGAAAAATATATGTCAGTAAGAGAATAGCTGAAAAAATCGCGCGATTTTTCAGCTATTCTGTTCCTTACTGACACTTTTCAATTCAAGGATCGTGTAGAAAAGCATCTTTGAGTAGCAGAATAGCTAACAAAAAATGTGCTATTTGATTTTTAAAAACCATAATTGAGTAATAGCTGAGAAATATCGTGCGATTTAATTTTTGTTGGTGCCTTAAGTTTGAATCATACTTTAAGTGTGGGAATTAGTGCCACATCCAAAAGGCAATAACACCCGCGGTTATTATTTCTTTTTTCCTTGGTCTTATTGCCATTCCAAAAAGAAAAGAACACCCCCGGTCGTTTTTTCCTTTTATTTAAGGAAATAATATCCACGTGTTCAAAAAAGGGGGGGGGGGGAGGTAGCACAAATGTTTTTATTTATGTATTGAAATTTTAATTATTTGACAATTTTCTAGGGCAACAATAAACGGTGTTCAGAGGAGCTTCTCGTGAGGCGATTCATTCTGACGTCTTTGTCTTTTATCTCACTCCCATCTCTTGCTATGAAAGGGATGACCAACTGAGGCAAAATTTTTTTAATTTTTTACAAATTCCTCCCTCATTCAGCGATCTATATCTTACCAAGAAATAAAAGTGACAGAGATACGGCAAAATGAGTCGCTTCCCGTGAAACTCATATGATCATCGTCATACAAGTTGTTTTTAAAGCTTCTTATATTCAACGTACGAGTAAACGACTTGAAGAATAACGATTTTGACATGAGACAAGTATACGAGCTCGAGTAAGAGTAGGTGCGAGACAAAATACGACATGTCGACTATGGATGAATATGTTAAAAAATTTATAAAAAAATAAATGCAGGAAAAGTTAGCGGCAGAGATATGCTCAGGACATGCTTGGAAAATAAAGGTAGAGGCTAATGGCTTTAATATGACATGTTCAAAAAGTATTTTGTTTCATAGAATTGACAGATATTTATCAAACTTTACCATTTCTTATAATTTTTGACAACTTTAGCCCGAAAGCTCCTTCTTCGGTAGGTACTACTGACAAATTTCTCATTCCTCAAAATATTTGAACCCAAATTTTTGATCAAATATGACATAGGTAATGATTATAGGGAGTATTTTCCGGATGTTTTTAAATGCTTCCAGACATACAGATTGTACGGCTGGGCCGATTATTAAAGGCTTGGTACTTATTTAATTTGTGATGCAGTGCCAAAAATCTTTAAAAATCACTGTTTTTGTTTAACTTTCCTGCTAAAATTTTCTTTTAAAATTGTTTAAACCATCAATTTCGATAAGAAATTAGATTTTGAACAAAAATGTATTGTCAAATTCGGCTTAGCTTCCGAGTTTTACCAAACATATTGAAAAGTGGCCAGTATAACCATTCTCTCACAAACACCAGGGTAAATTTAGCAGCATTTGATTTCAATCATTTCAATATCAAATGAATCTTGATTGAAGAATTAAAATTCCAAATTCTCAAAGTCTCGAAGTGAAGTCACAAAAAATAGCATTCTTTTACAACCCTGTCCATTATGACAAAGAATGATTTTCATAGTGCTGTACTCCGATCTCAATAGTTTTTTGACTTATTAAATTAAAAGGTACTCCACCACTGAAAATCTCTGCGTGAGGTAACTCGAGTTTATTTAACTTTGAAAAACTGGCTCTTAGAAACTTAAAGTATTACCGTAACTTACAGTGGCAATGAAATATTTGAAAATAAAAAAAAAATTGAAAACTCCAAGTAAAATAAAATTTTATTGATTTAAATAAATTTAAAGATAATTTTTCAATAAATTCTACACTAACCAGAAGACAAAAACAAAATTGAAATAGGAGTAAATTTTATTTTTAGAAATGAGAACTCAAATTTTTAATTTAATTTTCCCACGATCTCAATACTTATCAAAAAAAAAAAAAAAACAAATTTCACCTCTTAACATTTTTCTTATAGTAAACGAGAATTTATTCCAATTTGATATCAGAGTATAAATTAGAAATTTCAAGCACGTGGTCGTGTATCCTGTTGCATTAATAAATCAACAAAAAATATGATAAAAGAATACGAAATATCCTATACATACATACATAGTTGCTCTAACATAACAGTCTTCTCCATTTACCCAGCTTTGGAAATAAATAGAAAAAATATCAGAGAACGTCAGCTTCTTTTACGCTTCGCGGAGCATACTATTTCATATTTTTGTTTCTCTTCTTTAAGGATTTATTGTCCATTCACTCTGTCGGGGGTGGTGCAACAATCGACAAAAAAAAATTTAACAAAAAACAAACAATCCACTGCTTGCTACTTTGCATGTAGGTATGGTAGGAAAAAAAATTGCAAAAAAATAATTTCTCTTATACATCGCTAACTCCTATTTATTGTTAAAGAGCTGTCAAAATCTTAAACCAGGATAATTTTGTGGTATGTACATATGTATTTGTTTTGTTGTACCAACCCAACCAGCCAGTGCCACCATCAGCACTTCTTGCATAACAACACTATAGGTATCCCAGCTCCTTTGTCCAAATGAAATTTAACTCAAAAGGCAAGACGAAAAAAGGAACTCGTAAAACTACACTGTTTCCCCAAAATCACTAGAGAACGCGTTCGCTCTCACTTTAGACTCATGTCCTTGTCTCGTCCAACACCCCAAAGAACATACCCAATATATAGTCGACAACTGGCCAACTAACACCATCCAACATCAGTAGCAGGAGGTAGTAGCAGAAGTAGCAGCAACCTGGTGTTGAATGTGCAATTTTTAAGCATCCGGGCTGGTTTCTCGTTTCCGGTGTGTCCGCTCCATAGAATTTTTTCTTCCTTTTTTATGCTGCCGCCGCCACCGTCGCCATCATCATCGTCGTCTCCTAGAAAACAAAACAGCAAAAAAAAAAATCCAGGAGCTCCTGAATGCAATTTTCCACACAACTTAACTCTTAAAGTTTCACCGTCATCCATGTTAGTTGAATAGAGGGTGGATGGGGCAGCAATTGTGTGATGGTGGGTAGATTGGGTAAATGGGTATGGGTAGTACCGGGTGCTGCTCTTGTAGTTTGCTCATTTTTAATTTTCGCACTGGGAAAATAAAAAAGTAAACCGTTCATATGTTCATGTAGGAAAAATAAAACAAAACAAGCAACAATAAAGTGAAGGACTGGCGTCGTCGCATGTTGTTGGTCTTTAAGCAAATGAAAATTTTATTTTTGAATCTTATTTTTTGTTGTTATTTTTAATAAAATTCCTTTTCACCATCAAATCTGCAGGGATCTGAAGAAATATAATTCGTTCCTAAATAAGAAAGACAAATTTATTTTTTCACCATTTAATTCAATATTAAAAAAGATAATTGTACATTGTCGAAAATTCTAAAAAGGATACCTATTTTGTATAATAATTAATCCCACAAAGCATTTTAAAAAAATCACTCTGATTCATGTTAATCAAAACCGATTTACTTACTTTAAATTTTTATTTATTTTTCAACATCGTTGTCATTCTTCAATAGAATTTTCACTTTGCACTAATAATGCGGACGAAAAGAATCTATTTCGATCCAAATGTTGAACAACAACAATTAAATCATCCTTTTTTCGGAACAGTAAAATAAACTTTAAAAATGTTTTTTTAGAGGTTTTTCTTTAAATCCATCGATATCGTAGCTATTCTTTAAAAGAATTTGACCGTTAATGGGTTCCAGATGGGGAACGAACTACATATATTTTGACGGAATAAGTGTATTTCAATCCAAGTGTCACTCAATTGACCTAAAATCAACTTTTTCCGAAGCAGTAAAAGTCCATTCGCCATATGAAACATATTGAACTAACTCAAATGTCGTAATTTTCCTCTATCCACAAAACTTATTAAACAAAAAAATAGTTTCAAACTCATGTTGAATGGGAGAATGATTTATTTTAAGCATCTTTTCAGATCCTTATCGTGAGATAAAAGATTAAAAACAATATGTATTTTGTCCGTGAGACAACTATTAATTTTTATAGATCAAACATAAAAATTAATACAAACAGCTCGTGGAGAAGCAGGACCTAGTGTCTTAATACTCTCAGCCAAGTATACTCTTGTCAGTTCCTCGCAAGAGGCCGTAAACAACTCTGTTTTTAGGTGGCATGGCTGGGAATCGAGCACACACCTTTGGCATGACGCTACAACGCACTAACCATTATGCCTCGTAGTAATACTGCTTGAAAATCGATAAAGAATGATAAATATCCGCATTTTTTTGATTCTCGAACGATGTTTTACAACAAAAGTCAGAAGTCACTGAACTGCAACTTGTTTTAAAACCTTAAATAAAATAGCACCTCCAATAACCGGAAATAGAAAATTAAACTAAATATGCACGGTCAAAACTAAAATATTCCCTCCTCTATAAGTGTTCAGAAGTGGAATATTTTGTTAATTTTCAGTTGGAAACTTCGGAATTGTTTATAACTAATGACCTTATTTTAGAAAAGTGGTCGGACTCGTGGCAACAGCCGAAAAAAAGTCCGTCCTCCCATTGGTATCGTGAAAGGACAGTCCTAGCTTTCATTTGATACCCAATTTATATAAGTTGCTTGTATGCACTAAATACCTCCGAAACGCACCCGGGTTCATGGTTCGTATTATCCATTCGTTCATACCTACCCTAGTGTGCATTCACAGAAAAAAATTCAGCTATGATAAAATGACGTATGTCTGGCGGCCCTGGGATCTTGGTCTATTAAGCCTTTGCTTCGAAAGAAGTTATGCGCAATTCAGTAAAAAATTAAGAAATCTTTAATTTTTCGATTTATTTTAGGTTGGTTTCTCTTGCCTAAATTAGTTTCAGAAATTTAATTTTTTACAAAAAGTTATATACTTAAGTTAAATTTTTGAATTCGGCTTAATTAATCCAGAGCTATAGGGAAAAAGTAAAATCTACTCCTACACTTACAGCCGTATTCAAAAGAATTCGCTAAAACACCTTCAACGGGTGAAAATTTCCGCAGTGTATCAGCCCTTATTAAGAAAGACTCTATTCAACGTTGCGTAAATCCTTATTCATAAATCATTTTCCAATCCATTTTAGTAACAATGTCCTTGTGTCAAATAAAGTACCAAAAAGAGAAATCTATTACGTTTAATATTCAAACTCTTAACGCATTTAACTTAAAATGGCTTTATCACATAACTTTAATACAAAATATTTCCGCGTTTAGAAACATTGTTACTTTACTCAGTCTCTAAAATGCGTTTATGAATAAGGCTGTTAAGATTTGTTTTTTCTTCTAATTGTTTTTGTTAAAAAATTGAATGATATATTTTCGAAAACAAAAATCACTTTAAATCTAAGAAAACCAGAATAAACCCCAAAATTCGTTTAGTGAAATTCTGTATACCTTTCCTTACAATTCTTGTTTTATCAGAGTATGTTGTATACCGTGGCATCATTTCCTGACAAAAATTTTATATCTATGTAGCTGTTAAGTGCCTTTCACATGAGCAGTGACTTGCGGCTAAATTTGTTTGTTAAAATCCAAGTTCAAGTTTCAACAAATTCTTGTTTCTACTATTATTTTAAAAAGAAAACACGGCCTAAAATTATTTTAAATTGTTAATTTTAGCATATTTAAAAACACGCAAATTTTCTGTGAATGGCCAAACACTTATTCGCAGTCCACAACATCAGTAGGTAGATACGCATTCCACAAATCTCCGAATGAAAAATTCGCTCCAATTTAACTTCAAATTTTGTTTAGCACCTATCTTCCTGGTTTATTTTGCATGAGAATTTGCGTCTGTCGAAGACCACTCATATGAAAGAAATGTCAAAATTCGTGACCACTCGCAATTCGAAGTTCACTATTCGCAGCTCATTTCGAAGTTTTTGGGCCAGTTTAAAGACTAACGGATAAGGTCTAGGATAGCCTACCCGGACATTTTTTGCCCGACAAACTTCAAACTTTGGTTTCAAACGTCTTGAAGAGTGATATTCCACAGATAAAGTCTCGGTTAGCCCATCCGCGCGCTATTAATTCGAGATTTTGAATTTCAGAATTTCGATTTTTTGACTCGATGCAAAACGAGTAACTACTACTGATCCGTTTTGCCTTTCATATGATCCAGCTCTTATGAATCCTTAACTGACCCTTATATCTTGTATTCATTTTTCAAGGAAAAAAAGGTAATTCATAGTATGAAATCTACAATAAAGATTGGTAACAAGCTCACGCAAAACGAGTTAAAATAGAAAAAAAAAAAAAAAAGTTTCCATTTTGTATGCGATCTCATTTCATATATAAAGTGCTCTTTCGTTTTTTTTTTAAATCCCGCCACCGACATATTTGTGATTATTCATTTCTGCCTTTTGTTAAGACTCCCGTTAATAAATATAAAACAAAATGGAAATCCCGATTCCTGAATATTGCCCGCCGTCCTGTTAATAACGCAATGAAAAGCATAATAATAAGCTCTGGAAGGAGTGGTATGGTGAAGGGGAGGTTGGGGTGTGAATGGACGTGAACGTTAGGATAAAGTTTTCAATTCAAAAGTTTAATTTTTTTAATTATTTTTTTTTTTGTTCGTTGCAGGTATGACTATGAAACGCTACTCCAGAACTCCACATTCTGCTTAGTTCCACGTGGCAGGCGACTGGGATCGTTTAGGTATGCAATGAATGCGCCGAGGAATTTAATTCTGTTATCCTCGAGAATTTCAGAAATTAAGTTCTTTCTAACCTCTCTTATTCTATTTTTTTTTGCTGTTTTTCTTTATTTAAAGGTTTTTGGAAGCTCTTCAAGCGGGTTGTATTCCGGTGCTATTGTCGAATGCATGGGTGCTGCCATTTGAGTCAAAAATCGATTGGAAGCAGGCGGCTATTTGGGCGGACGAGCGGCTTTTGTTGCAGGTGAGTGTATACATAGTGTATTTCATTCAATTTTAAGCTTGAGAAGGATTTTGGGACTCTTCCTATGGTGACCTAAAAAGAAATTGAATATGTATGTACGTTTGCCTGCCTTTGCGTGTGCGTTGCGAGTGTTCAAATGACAAATTAATTTGTTCTTCGATGTTCGTTATCCTTTTGACTAGCGCGCTAGGCTAGGACAAGCCCATTTAGACATAGATACACAAAAGCAAACACACAGAAAAACCGAAAGGACGAACAACCTACCGTCTTCGTCCTTAATTTAGCAACGAAACGAACAAATTGAAATTTCTTAAGGCTACCTTGGATCGGATGGTTGAAGAGAGAGCCATTGGGTTCTTTTTTCTAGGGAATTGACGTTGAATGAACAATGGTGGCTATACCGCTCGGTGGTATTCATTCCAATTTATACTCCTTCTTGACGTTGCCTTGCGCATTTCTAATTTTAATTACACAATTTTTTTTCTTGCTTTTGCTACAATTTTTGCTATTTTTGTGTTTCACGTAAAGCAGTTAGTGAAGGAAAATAAGGACTTTTTACAATGTTTTTCTTACAACGTTCTTGACTGCTCTTCATTTTTTCTTACTTCAATAGCCAAGTTTTTGAATAGATCCTTAGACAGAGATATAGACATATTTATATCATGAAAAGGCTTCTTCGTTTTATTCAATGAATTTCATCTTATACTTCTCGCAGATTTGAAACTAACACATTTTCACGAATTTAATTCGAAGGTAAATATGCAGATGTGATGGAAGAAAATTACTCTGCACAAAAAAATTAGGACTTTGCCAGCGAGCTCATAGAAAGATGCATTTACTTTTCAGCCCCTTATATATGTAGGTATTTAAGTGCAGGATTCGGTTTGGCAGCAGATATATGTATGTTTGTATCTGTAGGTAAACGACTTATAAGAAAAATTCGTAATTAACTTGCTTCCTGTGAATTAAACCTTACACCTTTTCGTCGTCCTTTCGTGTGATATATGTATGTGCGAGAGTATAAGGTACTCATTAGAGATGGTTTCAAGTGTGGAATGTCTGCAATTTGCATTGCAAGATTCAAAGTACCTTTTTTTGTTTTTATTTTGTTGTATACTGCAGACACTTGGAATGCAAAGCTAAGGCATAGGTATAGTAGGTACATAGGCACATAGTTAGCATTGCTTGTTGGAGTGTTACAGTGTGAATAGAGAGATTGTATGGCACCATCTCGGTGTATAGTGAAGCAATTAAAGTGATGCAGTCGTAAAGAGTAATTTAAATTGTATATATGCACTCTGTATATTCAACTTAATTGAATCATCTAAAAAGGGAATTATGTGTTGAAAGACATGCAATAGAGAATGCTTTTTTCTCCTCATATAGCACCCAATTGGGAAATGAAAATTTAGTTTAATCAAACTAATGCCTTATGCAGGACTTAAAATTCAGATTCTTCCAAATTTAATACGTTATAAAATACCCAGGCCCAGGGCCGTAGCTACGGTAGGACATTGTGGGGCAATGCCCTACCTTGAATGGCAATAAAGTCATTGAAAGTTTTTTACCACGCCCACTTTTTAGAGCTGTATTGGAGAGGAGTAGTAAGTACCAACTAAAAATAACAAAATTAAAAACTCTATTTCGTAAGCGATAGTGAAAGGTGTTAAGAGTGTTCCGGACTGAAATGGTGATTTCATGAAAAAGATTGTGAAGCGTGTACTTGTCCGATAGAAACAATTAACGTTTTTATGGACAGATAAACTTGTTTTCTAGGACATCATTGGAAACAATTTTTAATTTTGTGTCCTCGGTTTTGGTAAAAGCCTCTAAGAAAACGAGAAAATGGCAAAAATGGCTGTTTTTTCAAAGCAAATGTAGCTTACACTATAGCATTTTTTGCAAAACAATGTTTGATAACATAAAATTTCATATTTTTACTATGCCACTATTGGGAACATTTTTAATTTTGTACCTAATACAAATTTTAATAATTTTTTTTTTTTCCGTGGGTAGGTGCAAAACCTGCATCAGGCTCTATGAGGACCGAAAAACGCGTGCTCATAGAAGTGTGAGATTCTTACTACACTAAAACCACCTCCACTTCCCGATTGTAACTAAATTGAAACTTATCTAGCAATTTATTTTTAACGAAGTTAAGTAACGTGTTGCAGGTAACTTTCCGGTGAAAGTTTCTGCTTATTCCGCGATTTTAAAGCGGTTTTGTGTTCACCGCACCAAGTCGGAAAGTTTTGTTCTTTGCAGACGGCGTACTAAATTCGACTCGTCAAGAATGTCAATAATCGTTGGATTAGCGTGATCTAATAGCCGATTTCTATGTTTTCGCGCGAAACTCTTTATTTCGTCTCGAACCGTTGGAATCCCGAGATCCCTGTGAAGATCTTCGTTTCTTATATACCATGGTGCATTTACAAATGACCTAAGCAATTTATTTTCAAACGTTTGTAAGTTATTTAAATTTGTATCGCAGGTACAACCCCAGAGTTGTATACCGTAAGTCCTGACAGGTTTAAGTACCTGCTTGTATAAAATCAACTTATTATCAATACTTAGCCTAGAATATTTACCGAGTAACCAGTTCATATCTCTTAATTTACTTTTTAGTTCTTCGCATTTCTTTTTTACGTGCGGCTTCCATTTTAATTTCGCGTCTAGAGTCATTTCCAAATATTTTGCCTCATTCGCAAATGGAACACGACCGGTATTAAGAAAGACGGGCAATCTATTTTTTGTTTTATACGTAAAGTCCACGTGGACTGACTTTTGTTCATTGAGCGTTATTCGCCATGTTTTTGTCCACTCATTAACATTATTAAGAGCATTTTGTAATTTAATCGTAGCTTCGTTAATCGTTTTGCCTACTGCTAGTATTGCAGTATCATCAGCAAACGTTGCTACGATAGTGTCTTCTGTTTGAGGTATATCACGTGTAAATAGAAGGTACAGAACTGGACCTAAAACACTACCTTGTGGTACCCCAGCCACTATTTCTTTGAAATTAGAATATTCATTTCCGTGTCTTACACGAAAAAGTCTGTTTTCTTGATATTCGTTAAGAATTTTATAAAGTCCTACAGGCAGAACTTGTCGTAATTTGAATTTGAGGCCTTCGTGCCACACCTTGTCAAACGCTTGCGACACATCCAAAAAGACCGTCGAACAAATTTTCTTTTCTTCAAGAGCTCTCTCAATTACGTCAGTTATTCTATGCACTTGATCAATTGTTGAATGCTTGGTTCTAAATCCGAACTGATGTTCAGGTATTAATCGTTTCTCTTCTATTATAGGCTGCAGGCGCAGGAGTAGTATTCTTTCAAAAACTTTCGATATTATTGGAAGAAGCGAAATCGGTCTGTAAGAATTCTTTTCATGAGATGGTTTGCCTGGTTTCAAAACCATTATGACTTCCGCAACTTTCCATTGGCTTGGAACATATTCTAGCCTTAGAGCGGCATTTATTATATAAAGGAGGTTAATTAATCCTTTGTGAGGAAGCATTTTTAATATTTCCGCTGTTATTAAGTCATACCCCGGAGCTTTATTAGACTTTAGCTTCTTTATTTCTCTGTTCAATTCAGCGAGCGTCGCATTTCTGGTTCTGTAGTTCTCACTTGAGCTAAAACTCATATTAATATTTCCATTGAGTGCTTGCCCAGCAGAAGGTTTAAATGTTTCTTCCAGGTAATCGGCAAATACCGCCGCTTTCTCTTTGTCACTTTTAGCCCATTCGTTTTGGCTTTTCTTAATCGGGGGTACTGGAAGCTTTGGTTTTTTCGTTGTTTTTATAGCTTTCCAAAGTGAGCAGTTGGATTCTTTCCCAGCTGACAAGCTTTCAAGGTAATTTTCTACTTCACGGTTTTTGAAATCTGATATCGCTGTTTTTAGCATATTACCAAAGACCGTCTAATACCAAGATATTGCATCTAGTGTAAAAATTCGCAGTCAAAGCGCTAGTACTGTGACGACCCCAGTGGTGACCCCATAGATGTGTGAGTGAGAACCCCGTCTATGTATAAGTTTTACAATCGTCAGTGGCGCGGTCGCTGAGTCGTGGGTCTGAGGCGAATAAAGGCTTGCATGTCTGAATGTGTTATGTGAGTTCGAATGTGAATGAGGATGCAGTGATGCCAGATGAGATTTCTAGAATCCCACCAAATTCCAAAAAAAATCCCACCATTTTTGTACTGGAAGAAAAAAAAAACACCATAACCTTTTCTGCTACAAATATTTCCTAGATATAAAAAAAGAAGAATGTTGGCTCTGCACTCTTGGTACTTCATATTCGCAAAAAAAGTATGTCATCTAATTGGTCAGTAATTTGTGAAGAAAGTCAACTTGTCCTAGAAATAAGTCAGCCATAGAAAACTTGTAATTAAGACTTAAAGTTTCATAAGGTCACGCACGATTTTTGCCACCTCATTTGTGGAATATTCACAAAAAATGTATACCGATCCGAAAGATCACTAGATCATGGTAAGATCAACTATTTTCAAAGTTTTTCTTATGAATTTTTAAAGTTCGTTTCAAGGTTACAAAAACAATGTTGATATCTCACTTAAAAGGTCACTTAACGGTCATAAAAGGTCAGCTAGGAAGTTTCAGTAATTGGTCAGCCATTGATTTTTATTAATTTTAAGATTTTTAATTAAATTATTTTTTATTTTTTCAGGGTCAGTGATTTTTGGTACCTCATTTGTGTGGTATTCACAAACAAAATTATTTTTTAAAGTTTCTGTTTTTTTGTGCCAAATCATTATAGGTCATAAAATTCGAAGATAGGCAGGTTTAGTGAATTGAGGTTTTTCCCACCAAAAAAGAGACCATTGAAATATTTTCCCACCAAAAATCCCACTATGAATAATTTCCCACCATTTTTCCCACCAAAGGCATTTTTTCTAACCATTTTGGTTGGAAAAACCACCAATCTGGGAACACTGTGAGGATGTGATACAATACGTGGGAATGTTTCCCTTCCCCCGACCGACCGCATCTAAAGCTGATTTTTGGTGGTTGGTTGAGATGCGGTATCTTGGTATTATACGGTCTTTGATATTACACAAGCGATTTAAATGAGCTTTGTGTTGAGGAGCACGGGTTCGCTGCCATTTCTTACGTGCTTTTCGTTTATCTTTTACTAAGTCTTTTATTTCCTGCGGATATTTTATATCTTTATAGCGCGGCGTAACCCTTTGATAAGGTGTGTTATTCCACGCTGCCTTTTGTATCATATCAACAAAGGTATCTACTGCGTCTTCAAGCTCAAGAGGCGTTTGTAATGATACCCTCAATTCAACGTTGTCCTCGATATCTTTCTTAAATCCTTCCCAGTTGGTTTTACCGTTTGTTAACCTGGGTGGTTTTTCAATTTTGACAAGGCTTTCGCTCATAGTGAGTATGACTGCAGAATGATCTGAGAAGAGATCATAGCCTTCTGAGATTTCAATACGGTTAGAGGGTATTCCTTTTACCACAAACAAATCGATTAAGTCAGGTATTTTTGACGGATCAGTTGGCCAGTAAGTTGGCTTTCCGGTCGAATGGAAATCGCAATTATTTTCCATTCCTGCCTCATATAGCATTCGACCCTTTTGAGATATGCATCTTGAAGCCCAAAAGGTGTGCTTTGCATTAAAGTCGCCACCAACAATTAAGTTTGGGCTTAGCAACTTTATCAATGTCGTAAATTCACTCTTATCGATTTTGCAACGTGGAGGGCAATATATCGAAGAGATATTGAGAAGAATGTTTTCAGTTCTAACCTGAACACTACTCAATTGCATCGGTTCTACCTCTATTTTCAGGCCTATTGAGTGTTCAATGCACTCTTTTATATATAACGATGATCCACCCCTTGCTTTATTAGAAGGATGAACAGCGTGGTAGTCAAGAAACCCGTGGATTTTAAGATTTGATTCATTTTTGGCATGGGTTTCTGATATCAAACATATGTCGATATCATTTTCCTGCATATACATCTCTAATTCTCCAAGTTTTTGCCATAATCCGTTGGCATTCCACGTAAGAATTTTAAACTTTTCCATCATACATTTTTTGAGAGAGATTTGGGTCGAAAACAATTTTCGAGCTTACTTAACCTATCAAAGATAAGTTTATTTGTGTCACATTGTTCCTCAAGTTTCGACAGAATTATTGAAAAGACTTTTGTAACCGGGTCTGTTTCAGCGTCGTTGTTTGCGGGTATATTTTTGGCCGCTATTTGGGCATATGTTTCTGCATTTCCTTGCTTTGATATATTCTCCGAAGGTATTGACACTGTTTTCTTTTCCTTACGGATACTAGGTTTTGGAGCTTTACTAGATTTGGAAGTCTTGGGAATTACGGTTTCTATTTGCCTTTGTGGGTTTCTTTGTGTTTTGGCAGATTTTGATCGCCGCTTTTGTAATTCTTTAGCTACTTCGCAGCCTCTATAGTTTGCCGGGTGATTTCCATTACAATTAATGCACGTCGGTGGACTTTCACTTTTTCCGATGCAGTCAACGGTTAAATGCTTTCCGGCGCATTTCACACACCTTGGCTCTTTTTTGCAATAAGTTTGGGTGTGATTGAATTCTTGACAGCGTTTACACTGAGGGACTAACCTTGTGCTCTTTCTTAGAGGTTCGATCTTAACTACGATGTTTAGAATTGTTTTGATTTTATAAATTTCATCTAGTTTTTCAATCTTATCGAACGAAAGTATAAAAAGTGGAAGACCACGTTGTACCACATTTGTTTCACCCTCTTTCGTCTGTTTCTCTCTTTTGACGATGTTCATTGCATCTAAGATTTTGAAGTCGCGCTCTTTTAGATCACTAATGATATCGTCTTTTGAACATGATGCGTGTAAGCCTCTTGCCACAACACGTAAGGGTCTTTCCGACTTATTTTCATAGGTATACCACTCTACTTTTTCTTCGTTTAGTTTTCGCGACAGAAGACGATAACTTTCGGGGTCTTTCACACATACTTTCCATTTGTTGTTATTGAGCGAAATAACTTTAAAAGCCGATGGTAGTAATGCCTTTAATATGGTTTGCAATTTGTTATACTCCGCAATACCGATAACATTTATCGGTGGCGGGGGCCGTTCCTTAACAGGTTTTTCTTTAACTGGCGCATGTTTTGGTGAAACTATCAGGTGAAGAGCCAGCTTTACGCTTTTTACTTAATCGTTTCTTTGAGGACTTTTCCGTTTCACGTGCTAGCTCTTCTTCGTCTGTTTCATATCTAGAATTATTGACTTGTGGCAAGCTAGCTTTGGAGTTTATTGGCAAATTTTTGCCTTTCAACATCTCATTTTCTTTTCGAAGAAGATCAACTTCTTTCTTTAGCTCTTGATAAAGTTCCATTACTTCATCAAGTCTTCGTCGAAGTTCGTTATTATCTTTTTCAAGATTTTCTATTTTATCTGAGTCTTTTTTGGCGCGCGCTGGAGTTAAAAAAAAGAGTTTTATTTTTAGTGTAGTTCGAACGACGACTTTATTTCTTCGAGGTATCTTCACGACTGTTAGTCTAGATATATCATTAAATTTTGTTCAATCAGATTTATTTCCCTTTGATTATTATTATGCTCAATGTATTATTTTACAATATGAAAATATACTTATATGCTTATTTTGCTTTTTACGAATTGATTTATTATTCATATTCGTATTACAAATAAAAGGTTGTTGTACTAATGGTGACGGAGGTCACCATACAAATATGTAACTTCTCCCCCCTTATTCTTAAGATTCTCCTGAATCGTTGGAATTTCCATAATTTTAACATTTGGTTGGGGCTTAGTAACATTATTTATTTTAATTTTCAATTTACGATTTGATTTGTTAATGAAAAATATTACAATAAGAATAATTATAATTATTAAGAACATTGTAATATTACTGATTTGACTTATAGTTCTGTGATATGTTAATTCATTAATTTTTTGTAAATTTTCAATTTGTTGCATTTTTTAAATTTCTTCAAACTTTAATTTGTCAGTTACATTTAAATTTGTTTCTTCTTCATAATGAAATTTTTGAATAAATTCTAGTTGATAATTAAAAATAGTTACATTTAATATATTTATTGAACAATTATTAATATTTAACATGAAATTTCCAGTTAAAATTAATTTTCTATCATCGCAGTGATTATAAACATTTTCTTTTTCTAAATTTTTGCAGATCAAAGTATCGTCGTCAATTTTTATTACTTTAATTTCTTAATTGTAACGAAAAGTACATGAATCTTTTATTATACATGAATTACTTATATTTAAATCTTTCAAGTAAATGTTTCTTGGATTATACTCATATTGTACATTATTTATTTCTATAAATTGTAAATTTTCCATATCTATTTCTTTTTTTTTATCATTTGGCATTGGTATAATCATTTTTAACTGAGTCAAAATATAGTCTTTTGGTAGTTTCAAAGCTATTATAAGTCTGTCTTGGTCGAGTTTCATAAGTCCTATTCTAGCGTTTTCAAGTTTATAAAAGTCTATCCCTAATGTCCTTATTTCTTCTCCTGTCAATATGCTTGGATGGAGATTACCTTGTTTAGCAGATGCTATGTTATCTAGAATGCTATCAATTTTGCTTTCTAATATTTGAAGTTTTAGTAGTTGGTCTGTAATAATTTGTTTTCTAATAATGTCTTTTTGGTTCGAAGCAGTACTTTGGTAAGTATAGGATAAAACTTCTCTATCTGTTTCTATTGTTTTTTTAAATTTATTAATAGAGTCCATAAATTTTTCGTTAATTTGTATTTGATGGTTCAGGTTTTTTATGGCTGCATGATTATTAGTATCAATTGTGTTCATATGTCCGATAATATCTTGTCGGTCGTTGTCATCCATTGTCCCAAACAACCATTTCTGTCCTGTTCCTATAATATTTATAAGTCCTCTTTTTTGTCTTCTTAGTGGAACTATTGCTTGAAGTTTAGATTTTATATTAAAAATTTCATTACTTATTTCGGTATTGTTTTCTAATTGTAAAGCTTGTAGATTAACTTCTATCATTCCGATTGTTGAAAATAAATCCCTAGTATCTATTATGTGTAATATGGTCTGGCTATTATTAATTATTTCTACTGATCCTAAATTTAATGTAGTATATCCCTTATTGGTTTGTATCGGTGTTATTATGAGTGTTGCTTCCGCTATTTGCATTATTATCAGCCAGGAGATCACCTGATACAGCCAAAAGATTACCTGCGAATTGATTTGGTCTTTTAATATTTGTTGGGTCAACATTTTTTAAATTATGTTTTCTATAATATGTTTCATTTTTATGTCTTAAATGTTTATAGTTCCTTATGTAGCCTTCATTGCGTTTTTCATCATAATTTTCCCTAGAAATATTTCTCTTTTTTCTAATTTTTTCCTTTTTAGCTTCTATTTTTGTTCTTAAATTTAACTGATTTGTCTTTTCTGCTGAGTTTGGACTCATACCTAATGTTGAATGATACCTACTATTGTATATCTGAATAGCTTTATGAATTTTTCTATTGGTGGAAATGTCTGTATTTTTAATTGTTAGTAAAATTTCAAGTAATGTAGAGTGGAATCTCTCTATATCTGAGTTTCCAGTATGCGAATTTGGTTTTGTCATATGCATTTCAATTCCTTCCTTCCTAAAGTATTCTTTAATATTTTCTGAATTAAATTCATTGTCACAGATAATTTTTCTTGGTTTTCCGAATTTACTTAATTGTTCGTCTATGCATTCTAATTTACTTGTCCAATTTTTACTACTTAAATTGTATCCATAAGCTTTTCTCGTAAAGAACCACGCACTAAATGTATGAAAAAAGTGGCCCGGTCAAATTCGATGAAATTTTGGTAGAATATATATAACATTATGCTGATTAAAAAAGTATATGGGCCGAGTCCTCTAACTTCAACGGATTCCAAGTTACAGTGAAAAATAAAAAAAATTAAACATCGATTTCTTTTTTAATTTTTGGTTATGTCGAGTATTTCGCTTGTATTTTAACAGGTATTAACTGGATTTAATTTATTTTTAAAGCTTATAATAAAGTAGCACGTAACTCATTAATTTTGTTCTCTTTTTATTTTGACGCAATTGTAAAAACCGTTAAAAATAGCAAGCGCAATAAAACAAATCGAGTTGTATAACTTCATCCCGAAATTCATTTTGGCTGAAATTCTTTTAGAATTTGGTTTGTTTTATTTTAACTGTAGGCATCCGTCGCGTCGTTTAGTTGTGTGTTGTTTGAGTTATTTGTAAAAGATAGTTCGCTGGTGCGCACGTTTTTCATTCTTTTTTATGAATTCAATATGTCAGGTCGAAACTATTTGCGTTGCTTCGTTTGTATGAACAGGTTTCCTTCCAGATCAATGTCCCGTATTGATGGTGTAAACAACATCATAAGGCGAGAAATCGCAATTCAAAGGCGTAACCAAATAAATGGATCTCCTTTGGCAATTAGTATGGTTACACGATTGTGCATTGATTGCAACCAATCAATTAACAATGAAATTGTTGCAGTGGAACAAGATCCGACATGTTTAAGATTAAATGTTTTAACTCAGACCAGAAGCAACACTTGCCTCATTTGCAATGCAGAAAATGATTTACTCGTTTTAACAACCGAATGTAGAGCAAATATTTTTATACAAAAAAATGTTTACATTCCTGACAAAGTCAGATCATGTAGACATCATTTAGATATAAGAGGATTTATATTGCCACCCCTCTGCATTGGACTTCGGTCTATTAATAGACCATATGTGATTAAAGGTTCAGATCTCCAGTCATTCTTTCAGGGGCTTAGAAATGTTGCTAGAAGCATGACAAGAATTGATGACGAAAATAGTTTAAGTGATGAAGATTTCCAAAGTTTTTGTCCTATAACAAAAGAGCAGTTTCAAGATCTTTTCTCTTTTTGTGATAAAGTACCCCAAGGAAGTGGATATAGATATGTTTCAAGAAGAGATTTACTTTTATTTTTATGCAAGATGCGCCAGGGTCTTTCAGATGATTTTCTTTGCGCTATGTTTCAATATTCAAGCCGACAGCAAACAAGCTTAGCCGTCAGTACTGTTAGGGAATCTTTAATGCGACGGTTCGTCCCTTCAAACATTGGATTCAATGCGATTGAGAGGGAAACTTTTATTGAAAGGCACGTCACCGAGTTTTCCAACCAACTATATAATTCAGAGCCTGAAATTCCTAGAGCTATTGTTTGCATTGATGGTACATACAGCTATATTCATAAAAGTACTAACTTCCAAGCTCTTCGAAAATCCTTTTCAATTCACAAACATCGACATTTAATTAAACCTGTGCTAATTGTTGCTCCTGATGGTTACATATTGGACATTCAAGGTCCGTATTTCTCGGATTATTATAACAATGATGCTGCTGTACTTGAAGAAAGCACGGAATTGTTAAGCCGTTTAGGAATAACATATAAAATGCCAGCACTACTTCAACGAGGAACACGACTGTTAAGTTCAGAGGATGCTAACGATTCCCGAATAGTTACCAAATCCAGATGGATTGTTGAAGTAAGAAATGGGCATATTAAAACAATTTTTAAGTTTCTCCAACAAACCATACAGATGCATCATGTTCCAAAAATTGGGGATTTCTATCGAATTGCTGGTGCTATAATCAATAAATATCGTCCCACTATTCACATGGAAGGAGCTGATGCTGCCATGGCACAACGATTAATTGAAAAGATGAGAGATCCGAATGTTGTACAAGCCCTAGTTGAAGTTGCAAATCTTGATTCTAGGAATGTTGGAAGGTGGGTGCGGATGGATGCTAATCTGTTAACAGACTTTCCTCGGCTCACAGTAGAATATTTGAAAGACCTGACTATTGGAGTGTTTCAAGTTCGACTTGCACCATCATATGTCCAAGACGCATTGCAAAGGGAACCGCAAGATGAGTTTCAGATTGAGATGCTAAGAGCCACAAACAATATTCCTGAGCGTGGCTTAATGAAAGTAAGAATTCATTCCCGATTTAGAAACGCTACCAAACATCAGCTTTGGATAGCTTACAAACCAAACGATGAAATTGAAGAAGAAGAACAACAAGAAGAAGAACCTGAAGAACCTATACTCGGTTATTACTGCACTTGTCAATCAGGGGCCCGAACAATTGGAACTTGTGCTCATGTAACAAGTGTCCTCTGGTTTTTAGGGTATGCTCGTCATGAAGACGATGTTCACTACCCTTCCAATAAACTCAACGAAACCATAATTGACGCAAGAAATCGTTCTAGACAAAATCCATAAACGATTTATGTTTTTATTCCCCTCTTAAAATCGGCCCTTTTTAGGGCCAAATTCAAGATGTACGAAATCCGTTCGTGCGACCTCCACGCGGTGTACATTGGGTCATTCTAACGCCGACGGTGATGGAAATAATGAATTCAGAACTAATCCATCTAAGAAAGTGGTTACCTAAAACTGATTAGCAAACCGTACCATTAACAATTTCAAAATGAGCTTATTTTTTACAATTGCGTTAAAATAAAAACAATGAATAAGTTACGTGCTACTTTATTACTAGATTTTAAAATAAATTAAATTCAGTTCATTACTGTTAAAATAAAAGCAAAATAGTCGACAAAACCAAAAACTTAAAAAAATCGATGTTTATTTTTTTTTTATTTTTCACTGTAATTTGGAATCCGTTGAAGTTAGAGGACCCGGCCCATATACTTTTTTATTCAGCATAATGTTATATATATTCTACCAAAATTTCATCGAATTTGACCGGGCCACTTTTTTCATACATTTAGTGCGTGGTTCTTTGTCAATAAATGTCAGGTATGTTAGTTTATTGAAATGATAAACATCCATATGCAAAATTTCGTTTCCTTTAATTGGAGTTTCTGTTAGTCTGAACTTTGGTCTTATTGGCTTTCTGTCATATTTACCTTCTTGACAAGTCTGACAATTCCCTATTACTCTAGAAATTTCTTTTATAAGTTTTGGAAAATATATTTTGTTTTTTAATTTATGATATGTCTCAACTATACCTGAGTGATTACTCTCTTCTATGTGATATAAGGATATTTGTTTATGGGCCTCTTCAACCTTTTCTAAATCTCTTGCTCTCTGAGTGAGCTTGTAGAATTTTACTTCTTTGTCGTGTCCATACATTTCAATTAAAACTTTTTGTACTTTATTGTATTCAGCATCATCTACTTCTGAATAAACTCCTACTGTTCCTGATTTAATAGTTCTTTTAAATAAATCTTTCCAGTATTTGTCATTTTTCGTCATATCAACCTGAATTATTGTTTTAGTGTGCTGTTTTTTTATTATTTCATTTTGCACAGAATAAGTCAATATTAGCTGAGTTTGGTAAATGTTAACAATTCCCTCTTTGATTTGTATATGGTCTAAAAGTTGTTCATTCGATGAATGTACAGTTTCTGATGTTTCGTTTATTTCCTCTGGGATTCTACTTAAGAAATCTGCTATTTTATTTTCCTTCCCTTTTATATACTCATGGTCAAACTCAAATTCTTGCAACTTAAGAAGTCCTCTTTGGACTCTTTGACTAAACTCCTTTCCATTATATTTTTTATTTAAATATTTTACAGGCATATGGTCAGTGATTATTTTAAATTTCTGACCCCAAAGATATGGTCTAAAATATGTGGTAGCCCATACTATTGCTAAAAATTCCTTATCTGTTGTAGAATAATCTTTTTCATGGTCGTTTAATGTTCGGGAGGCATAACATACTGGCTGCCCTTCTTGAGTTATAACAGCTCCTAACGCAAAATTACTTGCATCAGTGTATAGGGAAAATTGTTTGTTAAAATCTGGAAATTTGAGTATTGGATGTCTGATAAGATTTTCTTTTAATCGTTCAAATGCTTGAATGTATTCCGGGTCCTTACTATTTATTTTCATATCTTTTTTTAGATATTTAACCATCGGGTACGCTATTTTGGAGTAATCAGCAATAAATTTCCTATAATATCCAGTGCTACCTAAAAATCCTTGTAACTGCTTAATTGTTTGGGGCAGTGAATATTTCTGGATTACTTCTATTTTATTTGGGTTAGGTTTCATTCCCTCTGCAGTAAGGATATGACCTAAGTATTCTGTATTTTTCTTAAGAAAAGAGCATTTACTTAGTTGTATCTTAAGATTGTAGTCAGCTAATTTTTGAAAAATTTTGTCTAACGATGTTATGTGCTCTTCTAATGAGGTCGAAAAAATAAGTATATCATCAAGATAAACTATGCAAATTTTGCCTATGTACTCTCTGAGAACTTCATTCATTAGACGCTGAAATGTCGCTGGGGCGTTTTTCAGCCCAAAGGGCATTCTGGTATATTCATATAGACCGTTTGGTGTAACAAATGCAGTCTTATGTATATCATCAGGATGCACCTTTATTTGATGATATCCCTTGGCTAAATCAAGGGTTGAGAAGTACTGAGACCTTCCTAGCTTATCAAGAATACTTTCGATATTTGGTAATGGATATTTATCGTCTACAGTTATATCATTGAGAGCTCGATAATCGACACATACTCTATACTTAACTTTTCCTTCGCTATCGGGCTTTTTGGCGACCACTACGATTGGTGAAGCGTATCGACTGTTTGATTTTCGTATTATGCCCTGCCTTTCCATATCATTAACTTGGTTTCTTACCTCTTCTTCGTGTTTTTGAGGCAGACGGTACAGTCTAGCATTTATTTGTTGGTCTGTGGATAGTTTTATTTCATGAAATATACTTTCGCAATTAGTAAGCTGATCTCCATCTCTATATAAGAGATTTTTATATTTTTGAAGCAAATCTTGTATTTCTTGTTTCTCGAATACTTTCAAATCTTGTAAATTAACTTCAGTACTACCCTCTAACTCATAACATTCTATGAATGGTTCTACTTCAATGACCATTGGGAGTATAGTTTTGTTTTGTAGAAGTACTTCCTTTTTTATAAAGTTAATGCTTTCGACCATGTTTCCTAGTACATCCATTCCTAACAAGAGACTATATTTTTGTTCTCCTAATGGCTTTCCATATGCTCTAACGAAGACATTTTCTGGGTAGCCAAATTCTGTAGGTACTGGGACCTGATAAATTTTTAATGTTTCTATACTTTGGCTGTTTACGGTAGACAAGTTTAAAGTCAGCTCTTCGAGTACGTTATAGGAACTACAGTCTATCTTACTTGTATTTACTAAACTCATTGTAGACCCTGTATCTAGTAAGCATATGTGTTTCTGGTTTCTCAACGCAAATACTACCTGTGTTTTCCTACCAGAGAGGCTACATTCAGAAAAACCGGAGCTTCTATTGAATGTATTTCTTCTTGAACCACTTCGGAAGATCCTTGATCTATATTATTAATATCCATTGGTTCCACATTCTGTCTATTATGGGTCTGTCTGGAATTGTTATTGTTATAGTTATAGTTATTCCGTGTTCGGTTGCTATTTTGTATGGTATTATTGAGTTGGTTTTGGCTTGTCTGGCCAGAATTATTGTATGTATGTCGTCTCTCTGTGTCGTTTGTTCTTGTAAAATTATAATCAGTACTTTGTTGTTGCTGATTTGTCTGTCTAGAGTTGTTATTAGTATTGTTTCGTAACTGTTGGTTGTTCTGTCGGTATGTCCTTTCTGCGGGCCTAAAATCATGGTTTCTTCTAGTATTATTTCCGTTAGTAAGGACGTTACCTACATCGAACCCTACATAAGAATACAATATACTCTTGACTTTAAGTAGATCATATTCATCCCTAATTTCTCTTGCTAAGTTGCCTGCAGCTAGTTCTCTTATTTTGTTAATTACTAGTGAATATAACATTGTTTTCAGACTATCTTTATTATTCTCATACATAATAATAGTATGAATATCTGTTAGTAAATATTCAATTTTGTTAATTAAATCTAATACCGAACTCACTCTAAGATTGTTGATCCGGCGGGTAACTTCCCCTTGGTCGATGCTTGGCCGGAATGACAGCTTCAGTATATTCTTCGCCTCTTCCCATGTGCTCATGTTGTTGGTAAGTAGCAGTTCCTTTGCCTTACCTATCACCTTACACTGTGAAATAGCAGTCCACATTGCAGCTCTTCTGTCTTCTGGAGTCAAGCTCATGTGATTATCGACAACGTTTATAAATTGAGTCAGCTCTTGCCTGTTGCCGGAAAATTCTTTAATATATGAAATTTCTTTCATAATCACTATGGCTCGACTATCAGCTTGCTGTTGAGAATTCGCCTCTAATCTCAACAAAACTCGTGCCATTGTGTTTAAAAGATTTGTTTGGTCGGTTGCCATTTCGTTTGTATCCTCTATTTGCAAGTTCCTTCTGGAGTCGTGAAGAATTTGTCGCGAAATTTTTAAAAATGTATTTTAATAAAACTCGCACAAAAAAGCACTATTGATTTTTAGTTCGCACTGTACTTGTTTGTTCTTCTTCTTTTTTTTTTTTTTTTTTTTTTTTGTGTTTCTTTGTTGTGACTGATTTGTAGTCTACAACAGTAACTTAATATATTTTTTTTTTTTATAATTCCCGACAAATAGTTGTTGGTACTTTATTCGGGTGGAGGAGGGGTTGTGGACGGTAAACAAAACAATTTAAAAAAATGTTTGTAACTGATTTGTAGTTACAATTTTTTTTTTCCGCGTTTACTCGATTCCGTTCCGACTGCGCCAGTTAAAAAAAAGAGTTTTATTTTTAGTGTAGTTCGAACGACGACTTTATTTCTTCGAGGTATCTTCACGACTGTTAGTCTAGATATATCATTAAATTTTGTTCAATCAGATTTATTTCCCTTTGATTATTATTATGCTCAATGTATTATTTTACAATATGAAAATATACTTATATGCTTATTTTGCAATATTATTTTACAATATGAAAATATACTTATATGCTTATTTTGCATTTTACGAATTGATTTATTATTCATATTCGTATTACAAATAAAAGGTTGTTGTACTAATGGTGACGGAGGTCACCATACAAATATGTAACTCTGGCGTGACGGGTGGACTCTTTTGCCCGAATTTAGATTGTCTTATACTCGATTTAGATGGTGGTGATCGAGATACCCTTGCACTTTTTAGGAAGGGATTTATTAAATGCAATAATTGGCTCTCCCCAGAATCCATAGAGCCGACCTCCGAAGAGGGTGGATTTTCCAGTGAACCTGGACTGCCACCTGGGGTACTATATCTTATTGTTTTGCTCATTGCATAGTTTTGTATACATCAATCTCAGTATACGGAGTTTGGATTTTAGTCGCCTCTTACGACAGGCATGCCTACCTCGGGTATATTCTTGCCCCTTACCCGCAGGGGGATACATTTTAATAATGCAAAATAAAAATGCTTGTACATTTTGAAAAAACGCATTTTTGACAGTCAATTAACATTGAAAATGTTTATAGGGTCGTTTTGAGTAAATTATGGTGTTACTAAAATGAATAAAGTGAACAAGTGTGTATATGAGATGAACGATGGCGTATAAGGGGGATAAGATCGAATTTTTGGTGGTGTTACTAAAATGAATAAATTGAACAATGGTAATATGAGATGAACGCTGGCGTATATGGGGGATAAGATCGAATTTTTGGTGGTGTTACCATTCATTTTGGAATGAACAAATATGTATAGAAGATGATTGCAGGCGGATAGGGAGGGTACGGTTGAATTTTTGGTTGGTGTTTCTAAAATGAACAATATAAGTTTTAACTATACATATTACTATAATTATAAAATGCAAGAGCTAGTGCAGTCAGCACTCAGCAGTGCATTGTGCTTCTAATACTAAATCTAAGCGTTGGAAATTTTTTGAAAATGTTTATGATAGGAAAATAATGTAGAGGTGCAATATGACGTTTTTTAAAATATGGTTTTATGTGAAATGGTCGAACAAAAAAAGAAAACAAATGAGAAGTGCCAAAGTAGTATTTTTTTTTGTTTATCGATGGTTAAGTTTAATATAACAATTTTATACATATATTTTGCAATTCCAAAAAATCTACAAAGTGAGATATTATTGGTTGTAAGTTCAAAGTTCTAAAAAAGATGGCTCACAAATGCTACACATCAGAGTTAAGGCTGATTGTACTAAATTGTATAGTTTAAGAAAGATAATAAATAACAAATTGTTTCGTTTCAGGAAATTTTGATACCTAGTATTTTTTATATTTTATATATTTTATATAATTTTTGTTGATCGATTTTTCGCAGTTATTATTTTTTATCTTTTAAATGGTTGCATTTAAAAATATCAAATTCATACCGGAGATAGATTATATAGATTCACATATAACATGTAAAATTTGATTTTTTTAATCGTACCTAAGCCGAGATAATAACATATTTCTGTTCATTTACATATCACCTACTAACTCTTTAATCTGTGCACCTAGACAATTAGTTTTTGTTTTATTAGCAGCTTGAATAATTGACAATTATTTTGATATATCATACGTTGCTGTACGTTCTATATAAGCTTCACAAATCGAAAATACAATTAATTAAAAAGTGGTACTAAATCTTTAATCAATATTCCTAAAATTCATCGTCGTCGATTTGCAAGTTTTTGTGCGGACAAACAGCCCAAAAAACAGAGCACAAAAATATAGTCCCATAGTTCATTGAAGATTTCTTTCTATCTCTGCCAGGGTTGCAAAAGTCGATAAGATTGTACTTTTTTCGATACACTCCACTTTGCTAAAGTACTCCACTTTTGCATTCAACGAAAAAGATAAAGTAAATTAAAAAGAAAATCATCTGACCTCACAAAATGTATACTGTGAACCGAGGCTGACATCGATATAACAGAAGAAATAAAAATGATTAATACAGTTTGTTCGAGAAAATGGCATCTACAAAATACCGGTTTCAACAATCTCGCAATTAAAAATCAAAAACATTAAATTTATAAAATTTAAATCTCGCAAAATCGAAGGAAATTGCAACAAATTCCTACAGTTTTGTTATAAAAGTTTCGCATATGTAAGTATGTATGTACCTTATATGTTAATTAACATAAACAGCTAAGTTGTTTTTTAATTATTTGGATATAGAAATATTACATACGTTCATACAACAGCAAATGTGGACAAAATATTATCAAATCAAATCAAAAAGTACAATTCGATACACTTTCCTTTTATATTTTGATACATTGCTGAAACACGATTTCATCCCTGATATCTGTCTAGTAGTTTATTATAAGAGACTGTTCATTTCAGTGTTCAGTGTTCAGTCTGTCTTCAGTTGCAAAGATGCCTTGGAGTTGGGAGGTTTGTTTGCGCTGCTTGCCGGTAAATATTTTTTTTATTAATAGTATAGAATGCGATGTGCGTGAAAGGTAAGTAGGATAGAATGCATGTGGGATGTTTAGTTTTCAGGTAGGTTCGTTAGGATATTTGTTGGGGGTTTTTTGTTTGTTTATTATTTTACTGTTGTGTTTTGTTTAGCTATGATTAGATGCATTAACGAAGAAAATGAAAAATATGAAATAAGAATACCTACAAGTGGGAATACAAATATAGGTCAATAAAATCACAAAACTAAAACATAAAAAAGTTATAATTTTTTAACTTCCCATTGGAAGTTATTGTAAATGGTCCGATTTGTCAAAATAAAAATTTTAACATATCTTCACGTTTCGCTCCCTAGAATCGGATTCCATTTTTGTAGAGAGATGTCTGTGTGTGTTCGTACGTTCCTTCGCTTTTTTTGTTCACCGTTTCTCAAGGACGAATTAAGATATCGACTTCGGATGGATTTTATTGTATACACAGTAGTTTCATTACAAGCAGAAAGGACCTTTCAATAAATTCAAGAAGCAGTTCAAATTTCCTTAGTCTCAGATATCTCGAGAACAAATCGACTTCAGGTTAATTTTATTCTACGCAAATTGACGTAATAAGGAATTGATTAAAATATAGAAGTATATCAACTTATAGTTTTTTTTTTTTTTTTAAAAATGTAGATGAAAATTGTTGAAAAAAGTTGTTTGGCTCGAATATCTTGACAACAAACAATGATATTGGCTTCGAGGTTATTTTATTTTATACGCTAGTTTATAGATACAAATTGATAAAATTTTAAAAAATATTGAATTAATAGTTTTTTTTAAGCGAAAAACTGCAAGCAATTCTACACACTAATTATTAAAAAATTGGTTTTTGCCTCAAAAATCTTGAGAACAGATAATGACATGACATCGGGTTAATTTAAGTCCACACACTAGCTTAGAATTGATAATTGATAGGATTTATAAAAAAATTCAACAAAAAGTTTTTTTTTAAGTGAAAAAGAACTACAAGATAGGTACTTCACCAAAAATTGTGGAAAATATTTTTTCATCTCAAATATTTTGAGAACAAACAATGATATTGACTTCAGGCTAATTTTATTCTTTAAATGAGTTTATAATAAATGATTGATAAAATTTGTAAAAATATTCAACAAATAATTATTTTTATCGAAAAAAACTACAAGAAACTTAACAAAATTGTAGAAAATTTTTGTTCGTCCCAAATATCTTGAGAACAAACAATGATATTAGCTTTTGGGTATTTTTTTTCTATAAATAAGGATTTGTAAAAATATCCCATAACCAGTTTTTTAAGCAAAAAAACTACAAAAAACCTTACCAAAAAATGTTGAATTGTTTTTAGTCTCGAATATGTTAGGAACAAATAATCATATTGGTTTCGGGCTTCTATATATGTATGTACTAGATTATAATTGACAATCGGTAGGTTTTGTATAATAATTCAACAAACTGTTTTTTTTTTAATGCAAACAAAAAAAATACAAAAACTATACCAAAAATTGTTGAATACAAAAAAATAACATTGGACCTCTAGCTTCCGGGGCACCACAAATTGGAAGTTACTAGTGTGGGTCACAACCAGCCTCTTTTTGAAATTGCAATAAAGGACCGTATTGCAAGAGTCTCTTCAAAACAGACAGACTGGTTGATTAGACTAAAAGTCGATTTATCGTTATTGCTAATTTGTATTAGTAAATATTTTCCTATTTGATAGAAATTTTAAGTCCATCAAGAATTTTTGGTTGACTTTTGTCTTGCCGAATTTTTTCGAAAAGACTCGTAATAAACCCCAAAATTAAAAAAAAAAACTACAAAGGGCATAAGAAAAATAGAATTTTTCTGACACGTACCAAACACCAGCGTTGAAAATTCGTTTGTAGGCATATATTTGAGGGAAAATCAAATATAAGTTAGCGTTGCCTACCACAATTAAACAGTTACACGAGTTAGGAAAAATCTATTCAAATACAGACCGAAATAAACAAGCAATAGGTGTAGAAATTTTTGTTTGGTGCTACCACAAAGCTAAATCAAAAAGAAAAAAGTAAGGTACCGCACGAAGTAAATGAAAAATATAAGATTAGAAGACAAACGGGAAAATAATATATGTGGGTCAATAAAATAACAAAAAGAAAACACCTCTTTTGTATATTTGAAAATGAAACAAAATAAAAAAACTACAGTGGGAATAAGAGAAGAAAAATTTTGGGGAGAGGTAACAACTACCAACATTAAATATTTGTTTTTTGGAAAATATAATTTTATTTAGTGTTACAAAAAACGTGATTTTGGAAAACGAAAAACGAATACAGGACGAAATAGGAAAAAAAAAAGTAGTTATACATATGCTAACATCATTTTGCGCTTAGGGAAGAATCAAAATTTGGTTGAAGATAAAACGGAGGGAAAATTAAATGTATGTATTAAGCAATTAAAAGTTCCGATTTTTGTTGGATTAACGGCTTAAAAATTATCCTTCCTTAATTATTTTTAAAGCTGAAGAAAAAAAATCAATTTGGTGTAACTAAGCGCAAGTAAAGATGGAAGTGCGAATAAAGTTTGTTTAACAAATTTTAAGTTTTCTTAGTTCAATATAATGTTTGGATTGGTCTTCATAAAAAAGATGAACTAAATTGATATGTATCTATAAATTGGTAAAGATAAAATTTAAAAGAGAAAAAAGATTGTATAAATTATAAAGATTAAGGATTTATCTAGCATTAGCAAGTCATTTTCAATGTCCCCATCGTTACTCAAGGAGTGAAATCTGTAAATTTTTTTTATACCTAACGGTATTTTTTTGAAAAAATTTTTTGCAGTTGATATATATTCAATTTATTTTCCACAATTTTCATTAATTATATACCTAATCATAGTAGTTCTGAAAAGGTACTTTTTGACAGAAAATATATGTAAATTTGGAAGTTAAAATCCGTTACTTTTGCAAAATGTTTTTTTTTTAGTACAATAATACGCCTCCTAGTGACCAATTAGTAAAACTAAACGTTTTATAAAACAAAGTATCTGATGAAAATAAAAAAAAAAACCGGTCTTATATACGCAAAAAAAAGTTAGCAAATGACTGGTTTTGTTCAGTTCGGAAGACTCTTAAGGAAGTCATAAATTGAATATTTTAGAACCTCCACAAGTAACATTAGTATTGGTTTTTCCATAATTTAGAAGATGGAATTGAAATCCCATAAAAAAAAAGTAATTCAAAAGTTTTTATGTTGGGGGGTTAGGACATAAGCTCGGTGTTTTTGAAGATTCACAGATATTAGAAGCTAGTTTTGTTTGTATTGGATACAGATGGTGGAAAAATAACAAAATAGTCAAAAAATCAGATAATTAAAAAGAAGTGTTGTTAAAATGTGCTCATTTTTATCTTCAAAGTCACTGAAATTTCATTTGTCTGGAATTTTTCAAAAATTTTGGAAACTTAAAACAAAAATTGATTGTAATGCTTCAACTATTACTTGATCAAACTGCAATGTCAAAAATCAAGATATTTAACAGTCGATACAATTTTTGTCCGCCCCTGAACCACAGTTCACCGGTCTTTGCGTCTATATGTTACCTAGATCAGAAATTCAAATCTTTGTTGTAGCTCCTCTCGAAACGAAAAGCTGCCATGCAACAGTTTTATTTTTTTTTCAAATTTTCTCATAAAGCTTTTGAGAAAATTGTCTTATATTTCGTTTATTTCTATAATGTATTTTTTAATTCCTCGAACAATTTTCTTCTAATTTTGCAACACTGCTACCTACTTTTTGAAAATACTATTCCATTCCGAAATTTGTCAAATTCATTTTTTTTTGTTATAAAACTATGTAGGTATACAATTCTTGAAAAAATAAACTCGGTGGTGACAAAAAAATCGTCAAAGAAAAAATGTCCGTTTCCGTTGTGTGAACGAAATTTTTATTCATCGTAATCGTCAGCTTACAGTTTGCCAAAGAAAATCGCAATGAGACAGTTTTATGCAAAAGAAAACACAAATGCCAAACTAAAATTTTCCCCCCAAAAGAATTTCAGTGACAATCAATGAAAAAGTTAATTTTGTTAGTACTTTTTTAAACTATTAACTAGGTATTTTTATATAAAAACTTTATTCCAAATATCTTCAATGTCTCCTTAAAGCCTTGAACCACAAGAGCAATTTCGTACGATCCATTCATCCAGTCATAACTCAAATTTTTTGCCAGATTACAACAAGGAAAAATTTTAATCCAGCCCTACCTGTTTTCATCGGTGCCCTACCTGAAATTTGACTCTAGTTACGGCCCTGCCTATGCCAGAGAAAGGAAACCGAAAGCTACCTACCAAATAATTTACTGTACCTACTCTATAATCGACTGTTCAAACTGATACATCCTTTAATTTAAGGCTATAGCTTTTCCAATATGTTCCTACATGATGACTAGAAGTGATTGCTTTTTCAATAAGAAATTAGTCGATACCTTTATAAATTTTCTCACAAAATTAAAATTTCGGATATTATGAACTTTTTTTCTGACAAATGATGAGAGCAATATGAATATAAAGTGATATTTCAAGGAGTGCTGGTATACCTACGAGTACACCACATAATAAAGGGTTTTAAAACAAATTTCTTTAGAAACTTATTTCATAATAATATGTATGTACATTAGGGTGGTCGTTATAATGGGGTTTTTTTTTAGTTTTATTATTTGGATGGGCCTAAATCAGCTCTAAATGAAAAAAAAAATCCCTAATTTTTTCAGATTTTTATTTTCATCCCCTATAGTCGCTGTTGGGGTAAATTAAATTTCCCCTTTTTTTGGAAATTCGCATAAAATTTGCCGAAAAATTAAGGGCATGTAGGTGAGAAGTAGACAAGAAAAAAATCCTACTGAAGGGGGATAATATCTCCCACCGCTTGGAAGGGAGGGGCAATTTAATAAAATAATTACATAAAATAGAACAAAAATTAATTAAAAACAACGGCAACACTTGCAGTAATGTTTTGTAGCTTTTTGAAAAGCCAGAAGTCCATTTTGATAGCTGATTATTAAATAAAGTTCTTTGAATAAACGATTTCAGCAAAATCTGTTTTCAAACATATAATTAAATAAATTAAGTAATAATTTTTCTTGAAAATATTGAGTTTGAAACAATTTTAAACCAAAACAGTTCATCAAAAACCTTAATTTAAAAACAAACCATAAAAAGCTGCAAAACATTACTGTAAGTATTTCCGTTGTTTTTTAATTAATTTTTTTCTATTTTATGCAAATATTTTATTAAATTGCCCCTCCCGTCAAAGCGGGGGGAGATATTACCCCCCTCCCGTAGGATTTTTTTCTTGTCTAGTTCCCACCTACATGCTCTGAATTTTTTTGGAAGATCTTACGCGAAAAAAAAGGAGAAATTTAATTTACCCCTACATCGACTGTAGGGGATGAAAATAAAAATCTGAAAAAACTAGAAATTTTTTTTTCTTCATTTATAGACGATTTGGGCCCATCCGGGATGACCATTTTTTTAACGACCACCCTAATGTACATATTTCTAAACTAGAATAAAGGAAATGCTGATTTTCTTTATTTCCGATTTACATATGTATACCTAGTGTGACCACCTGTACCAAAATTACCGTTATAGTACCGAAATTTAACGCTGCGTACTGTGTACCGAAGAAAAGCATCAGTACGCCACAAATGTACCGAATTCAAATTCGTGTACCTGCTGAAATTTATTGGCAGGAGTTTCAAAGTCTCTAATGGATAAAACTTATATACAAAATATAGGAGTCATAAAACCTGGATGAAAAAGAAAAAGCCAAGAAGGATATTGACACTTTTGATACAGGAGTTGGAAATCAACATTACAAATACAACAACCCGACGATGATCCGACGCCACGTGGTTGTAGTTGTGGTTATGGTTATGGTTATTTATTTATTTAGCGTATGAAATAACATGAGTTGGTGAAGTCCGACCTCAAAATTTTTGGATTTTATATGATTCGTTTGTCCATCGTTAGTCCAAGTTTGTCCAACCATTAAATTCGTTTGTCCACTCCCAGGATAAGAAATATTCGATTTTTTCTTTTTTCTATAGCAACTCTCGAAAAGCAAAAAAAGTCCGCTAGCTTCCCCAAATGAAATCATAGGGGGTTGGGGTGAATTGGGTTCGTTTGTTCACCAGCTCCACATGAAAATTCATCAAACATTCGTTTGTCCACCCCCCATGAGAAAAATATTCAAGTTTTTCTTTTTTGCACTTTAAAATAAAAAAAGACTCGAAAACTCCCAAATCAAATTATAGGGGATGCTGTCAAGTTTGTTCGTTTGTCCACAATTAAATTACGTTAAATTAAATTAAATTAAATTAAATCAAATTAAATTAAATTAAATTAAATTAAATTAAATTGAATTAAATTAAATTAAATTAAATTAAATTAAATTAAATTAAATTAAATTAAATTAAATTAAATTAAATTAAATTAAATTAAACTAAAATAAGTTAATATAAATTAAGTTAAATTAAATTAAATTTAAATAAATTAAATTAAATTAAATTAAATTAAATTAAATTAAGTTAAATTAAATTAGATTAATTTGAATTAATTTTAAGAGCCTTTTTGGTTTCTCTTGTATTTTGCCATTTTGAAACCCTTTTTGTTTTTCTTGTATGCCATAATTTTAAAACCCTTTATAGAAATAAATAACTCAAAATGCGTGCCAATCTAAAATCAAATGTGAAATATTGCTGGAAATCTTAAAACACTATGAATTATTTAATAAAGACCAAAATTTAAAACCATGGTTCATATGTAATTAAAGGACAAACTATTTTGTTAATGTTGGAAAAACATAGCCAAACTTCAAAAGATAAAATTTAAATTGGGGTTAGGTACCATGGGATTTTTTCGTTTTAGAGATTTGCTACATAAAAAAGCCGAATACATAGGTATTTTTCTATCCTGGGGTGGACAAACGATTTCATTTTTATAGATTTTCATGTTTTTATGGTGCACAAACGAACACAATTGCCTCCACCCCATATAATTTCAATTGGGGTCGTTGGCGCACTTTTTAATTTTGGGTGCAAAAAAGAATATTTTTTTCCTGGGGTGGACAAACAATTTTTTTATGGATTTTCATGTTGAGCTAGTGGCTATGAATCCAATCAGCCCCAACTCGCTATGATTTCACTTGAAGATGCTAGAGGACTTTTCTTGTTTTTCGTGGTTTGCTATAAAACCAAAAGAAAAGTCGAATATTTATTATCCTAGGAGTGGACAAACGATTTTTTTTTACGCATCTAGACTTAGGAAAATTGTCAATTGCGGCACCGCAGTGACACCGCTGCGTTACGTGCCTCAAAAGAACGCATGTGTGCACCGGTTCTTATAGGTCTGATATGAATCCAAGCTATCACAAGGTTTGATTACCAGGGACAAGCTGCAATGGGCGCTCAACAGCTTCAAGCCTTGCAAGTCTGTGGGACCAGACGGCATAGTACTAGCTGAACTCCAAATGAGTAATGATGCAATTCAGCCAATTTTGGAGACTATACTTACTATAGTCTGTCCAGCAAAAATTGTCAGTACAGGGCTTATGGGAGAGCTTTTTTCAAAACAGTGGTGCCTGTGTATACCATCAGAAAAATAAAATAACAAATCTGCCACTGATTAACATACAGGAATTGTTGTTGTAATTCTTTGAAAAATTCTCTACGCTACAACATGACCGTTGTCTTTCAATGCCAAAAGCATTCTGATATCTGATCGTGTAATCGCTTTCGCTTCTACCTTCGCTGTTTGAAGTAAAATTAACACTCCAACAGAGTTGCCTTTGCCAAGTTGCAACGATACAACAGAGCTTTTTCAGTAGTTTTTATGAAAGAACTTTCGGTTTTGAAGCTTTTGAGAACAAAATTAATAAGGGTGAGAGCCAACAGTGTTGTCGTTTTAATTGTCTTATTACTATTTGTTTGTATTTCTGAATACACCTATAAAATGCAGTTAAAATTTGTACAATTTTAGTCTTTAAGAAAAAAAAGTTATTTGTGCTAAGTTCTGAAACGTTCATTAAGCGTTACGTGATCAAATTCATTTAAAAGTGTGTGGTGTGGGAAAAAAAAGATAAATTGATCTTTTTTTAATATGTTTGAAATGGTATCCATGGTAACCATATGAACATTGTTCTTCGATTTGTGGCAATTTATAATTCAAAGTATGGAAACCCTATGAGAGCTTTATCTTGAGACAGATGTATACAAGCCAATGCAACCAGACTGAGAGGCAAACGCCCTATCTTCCCTGTACGGACAATTTTTGTTGGATAGAGTATAGTTAATTAGCACTGGTGGTCATGGAGTGAATTCAAGGTCGTTTTTTACCCAAATCTATCAAGTGATCCCCCCAAAGTAAACCCGAAAGACCTATTAGTCTATCATCATTCCTTATAAAAACCTTTGAACGATTGATCGATACCCACTTACGGCACGCAACTTTTCTCTACTGCTCAACGTACTTACTGCAAAAAGAAATCGATAAAACTGCTTTACATACTCTAGTAAGAACAATCGCATGTTCCCTCCATTATAAGAGTACACATGGTTGCTGTTTTAGATATAGAAAGCGCTTTTAACATTGTCGATACATCTGCAATCTCATCTGCTATGAAATCTCTGAAGGTAGATGGTTCGCCTGGTGAATTGATTCACCAAATGCTGACTAGCAGGTTCACAGTGCTGCTAACCGTAGAATAATTATGCTACATGTAGCATAATTTGTGGTCCTGTATGATGTATGATTGAAATTCATTATCATAGTTAGGTTAGGTTAGAAGGGGTGATGATACGGCAAGCCGCCTCATCCCACTCGGATCTCCGTGGATCCATTGCGCTCCCCAGGAAAAAGGTAGGTAGGTGTGAGGAGGGGATGGATGTGGGACTGAGGACAAGTTTAGGAATGGGATGCCTCCTTGAACCACCCTGACTTCTGAGTGAATTTCAGGATATTCTTTAGTGGCAGGGTAGAGATGTCGCCCATTTCGTCGAAAAAGTATTCTCCGAGGGCCTCTTTTCTAGTTATGGCCAGACTGGGGCATTCACAAAGGAAATGGGATGAGCCCTCCTCAGCCTCTTCATCTTGACACCCTCAATTCATTATCATACGCAAAATGTATGATAATTATTGTGATAGCTGTGTTTTTTTGCATGTCCAAATAAAATTGTGTGAAAAAAACGACAACAACGCTAAACAAGTTACATGTTAAATACAACAACAACTACGTCCATATAGAGTTAGCTTAGTCCAGATAATTAACTGGAGTTAACTTTTGTCCCGATAAAAACGGTATTGCCAGACTACCATTGTCGTTGTGTTATCGATAATTTGTATAGAAATGTCAAATGTTTGTTGGTAAGATAGTTCAGAACAAAATGGCAGACCAAGGCAAATTTTGAAATGTCCCGATGTCGTTTTTTTCGCCAAACTTTATATGGACATACAAAAAAACGCAGCTGATATTTGACTTAAATACAAAATTTCGCTATTCAAATTTAAAAGAAATGAAGTCTAAACATAAATCTGCTCTTTTTCTTGAACTTCCTCTGAATGCAGCCGTCAGCCTTCTACTACATTTTCAGCACTTCTTAACTCGTGCAGACCAGCTATTCCCAAAGTGTGTTCCGCGGAATTCTGGGGTTCTGCGGGAGAGTTTTCCAGAGTTCCACAAATTTCTTGAAGTATAAACAGTAAAATACAAACGATAAAAGAAAAAAAAATAAAATTTCCACAAAAAAAAAGTTAAACAAAAATATTTGTCGAAGTTTATATTTTTTAATCGAAGTGTGAACTTCAAGGTCAGAAACTGTTTCATGAGGTAACACATCATTAATTGGGGAAAATGTATTGATATATGCAGCGACGGAGCCGCATCAATGGTGGTCGAAGGTCAAATGGGTTGTTTCAAAAATTAAAAACATTGCTCCTAGAAGTTCCAGCAGTCTTTGTATTTTCCATCGTTATGCACTTGTTATGAAAAGACGCAAATTTTGGTCGATGTTAACCGACTCATATAGAAATCACAGTATGAATACACTGTGAACTCTATTTATCAAGGGGAATTTGTTTAAATTCAGACACCAAGAAAACAAATGCAAGTGCTCAGGCTTTTTATAATTATGATTTTATAGAAAATTAGAAATACTATTCTTCTGTTTTAGTGGAGCGAATGAATTAAGTTCAAATAAAGAATTTTAAGTGAGCTCTACTCCATATATTGCGTTTCGCCCAGGTACAACAGTTGGGCTCATCAGTTAGATGCTGTTGTACCCTTCTAAGACGCAAATTTTGGTCGATGTTCACCGACTCATAGAAACCACTTAAACAGAAGAATAGTATTTTTAATTTTCTTCAAAATCAAAATGTTAATAAAGTTAATGATGAATTTTGTATTTTCAATGGATATATTTTTTTTCTATTTTTTTAGGGACATTTTGGAATTATTTAATTTTGTTTGTTTTATTTTGCGTATGATAATTTTTACTCTGGTATGATAGAAATCAGCGAATTTTATGATAATTCATTGTGAGCAATATGGCAGCACTGCAGGGTCATCAACTCAAAACTGGGCAGCTTTTCTGCTAGAAGGTCTGTCAGTAAAGGTACGCCACAAGTCAGGGTCCTATCTCCTCTTATCTGGAACTTGGCGGTAAATGAGCTGCTAAGATGCCAGGAAGCGGAGGGTTAAAGAGTGATTTGCTATGCAGACGATGATGCTATGACCGTTTTAGGAAAGCATCCTAATTCCTTAAAATAACTCTTGGAAAACGCTTTGAATATGCTAACCAGTTGGGCTAACCGGTGGTGTGGTCTGGGTATCAACACTCATAAAAATGAACTTGTCCTATTCTCAAGGAAATATAAAATCCCTCATGTATATCCTCCTTCTATCCATTATTCCATTAACATTCACTGATCAAGCAAAATATTTGGGTCCGATTTTAAATTAAAAGTTAAGCTGGAAACCTATTATGCAAGAAAGAGTTAAAATAGCTAAAATGGATCGGCTAAAGTGCGGTTTGTTCTCCTGCTTACTCCTTAAAACTCAAATAATGTTTTCTATTCCTTCGTATCTCCCTTCCTACCTCTACCTAAGGTGCCAAACCTTTTTTTAAGACTCTTTCAAACTTTATATACCCCCAAAACGATAAATGCAAATACATGAACCTAACATTTCATTATTTTTTATTCTTCTTTTACCTTTCGCGACTCCATTCACGTGTCACATGCCCTCAATAACAAACAAATCAATAAATCCATTCCATTTGCTCGACATCATCCCTTCTCGTCACAAAAATTAACAACACCTGATGCGTCAAATGTATATAACCACAAAATCCCAACAATCAATATCCTGGATTATGTGGCACCCGCGGGAACATTTATTGATGACATCGTGTCAAAACCTCTGAATTCTGATTGGCCGACATACTATCCTTCTATTCTTTTACAACTTGACGCACCATATAGTTAACTCAACTACATATTTGAAGTTTTCCTTTCCCACAGGATGTTAATGTCATATCGATGCTCTAGACACCTGCCACCTGGTCACAATATGTGATGATGAAGTACCAGGTAATGCAAAATATATATATTTTTATGCCATCCGTATTGTTGGAATGTTGGTGTGTTTCCTGAACATCATTAGCAATGTCATATCTGATCACCCTGACCTAGCAACCTATCCCTCCCTGGTAGTGTTTTGTGTATAGCTCGCATTTAAATGCTTCAACTTATAATGAAGTCTTCTATGGAATTAAATTAGAGAGCTTCTCTCACCCTTGATTGGGAATTCGTTGAGCTAATCCTATTTAATTTCGCAATTGGCAAAATTCCCTTGCCTGCCCTCCCAATGGAACCAAAATTTATGATCCAAATTGCTCTCGTCGTTGTTAGCTTCACTGTCACCGTCACCATCGTTGTCGTCGTCGTCGTCGCTGTCATTGTTAAGCTCCTGGATGGATTCTGCTTCAAAATAATTATTAATGTATCGCTATTGTTCTTCAGGGAATTGTTCAAGTTGATATAGGTTCAGGTATAAGTATTTTGTCATCGCTGAAGCGAAGAACTTCGTTTCGAAACGATCTGGGAGTAAAGTTTAAGATCCTGTTTGGAATTTTAAGCGAAACAATTTTATTTTATTTTATTGAACAATTAAAATGAACATTTGAAAAATCTCCACATGTTGGGGCTAAGCTAACATCGAGTGCTGGAGATTTTGGCTTTTGGTCAGATACAGTTTAATTAAAAACAAATATACCTAACAACATTTATAAATAAAGTGTTCTCTTGTGGCTTCCACTTCCACTTATGTAGGTACTCGTATACTATATAAACTCTGTTAAAAAAAAAAAATTAAAAAAATGTTTGTCAACAGCACAAATTGCTTATAGACTGAGAGTCAGCGACATAAAAAGTCAAGCCATTTGCGTAAAGTTGTAACTGATATCAATAATAGCTATTGAGGTGTTAACCGTTTGTCTGCCTACCTGAACACGTGTCGAACAGGTGTAAATTTGACGTAAATTTGTACATCGATTTATTTCCATGCCTATTGGTCAGAGGGAAAAAGTGTGCATCATACCTACATGAAATATTTAGCTTGCAATTTAGAATAATTGTTGTTGTAGGTCAAACCCTCTGTTGTTTGTCCCTTAAAAGATAGGAAGCGGCAAAATATCCAGAAAACACTCAAGTAAGCAAGTGATGTTTGAAAACTTCTTGGCTCTCTATCTTCCTAGAAACGTTAGGTTGCAAGTCCAACCTTCTTAACATCTTGTAAACTTTACACTGCCTTAAAAGAGTAATCAAGTAAATTTTACATGAAAATCTAGTTAAATAAACATGATTTAATTTTGCCACTGTATTCTGTATTCACATAGGTCATGAATCCATACGTCTAAGAGCCCTTTGTAACGCTGTTTATTGTTCAATTCGATTTGCATTATTCTGAAGGTACATATATACATATTAGGGTGGTCCTTAAATTGGACATTGCCTTGGATAGCCCTCATTCGATTCAAAACATTGAAAAACAATTTCCATAATTTTTTCAGATTTTTATTTCATCTCACTTTTTTCACTTCAAGGGACAAATGATGAAGTTAGGGTGATTCTTATAACACGCGAAAAAAAATCTGAACTTATAGATTAGATTCAGACGAGAAAAAAATCGTGTCGGAAGGGGGTCTATTTTCCCCCGTTCAGGCGGTAGGGGTAATTTTCTAAAAATTTGACCCAAAATAGAAAAAAAAATTATTAGATTATTAAAAAACAACGGGACCACTTACAAAGACATGCTATAGCTTTTTTAAATCCATACTCTCCACACTCTCTAATATGCTTTTTAAATCAAGTTTTTATTGTAAAGTCCAGTCAATTTGTGCTCAAAAAGGCTCTTTGGGAGCAAATTGTGGGGTAGTTTTGATTTGTTCGCTCCTTTATGTTTTCCGGGGTGCTGAATCCGAATCTGAGGTTTGCGAACAAAATTCCGAGACGCAACATGGAAAAAAATGATGCAAAAATGCATTTCTTGGGAGTTTTTTTCACAAATGGCTCGAAAACTACCAATTATTCGAAAATGACATCAAAGTACCATTGAAAGTATACACAAGTTCCAATAAATCCCTATTTAAGGTTTTTTTTTTCTGTGCCAACCCATTTGGACTCAAGCGCTAGTCGAAAATTGACGTATTTTTACTGTTTTCGAAAAAAACTTTGTTGAATCTTTCAAATACCTCCATTCGTATTCGAGAAATCGTTGATTTTCCTTTCGCTGTCTACTTCGAAAAATCCCACAATTTGCCCTTTTGAGCACAAATTGACTGGATTTTTCGAATTAGGTATTAAGAAGAAAACCTCCGATTCCTCGAAGACGAATTGAGGTATTTGAAAGATTCAAAAAGAATTTTGAAGTAAAATGTTCACATTTCAGAAAGACCATAAACATTTTTTCGAAAAAAATTACCTCGAGAAAAAATATAACCCCAAATTTGTATAAAAAATGCATTTTTTTTAATCTTTAGATTCGAATATCTCAAAAACGTAACGTGCTAGTGCAATTTCAAGGCCAGATTCGAACTTAGCGCATCAAAGACTATCAGAAAAGTGTATCTTGGTTCATGTTAGAGACAAAAATTCAAATTTTGTCACACAAAGTAATTTCTTAGAGCTTTCGAGTGGATTTTCGAAAACAGTAAAAATACGTCAATTTTCTAGTAGCGCTTGAGTCCAAATGGGTTGTCGCAGAAAAAAAAAAACCTTAAATAGGGATTAATTGGAAATTGTGTATACTTTCAATGGTACTTTGATGTCATTTTCGTCGAATAGTTGGTAGCTTTCGAGCCATTAGTGAAGAACTTCCAAGCAATGCATATTTGCATCAGTTTTTGCATTTTTTCCATGTTGCGTCACGAAATTTTGTTGGCAAATCTCAGATTCAGATTCAGCACCCCCGAAAACATAAAGAAGCGAACAAATCAAAACTATCCCACAATTTGCATGGTAAAAATACAATATGACTATTCAATCAGAAATTATCTTATTTCTTTAATTGAATTTTTATTCACTGATCCCAAAACTGGCAGAATCTGGTGATGAAATTTTAACAAGATCTTTATTACCAGCAGGACTACCAGAAAAGAAGAAAAAATTGATTGAAGAAAAAAATTTTAACATTAATTATGGAAAACATCAGTTTTAAGGGCTTAAGATTTCAATAGTCCGTTGTATCCTCTTATTTCGACTGAAAGCTAATTTCTGACTGTAAGAACATTATAATAGTCGGATTGCGCATGAGAAATACTGAAAGAAAAGTGTATCACAATACCCTATTACACACTTTTATATGTGAGGTTTTTTCCAACTCGGCCCCAATGTGCGACGCTCAATTTTCTTATTTCTTAATTTCTGTAAAACAGCCTTTTGATGAGACTTGCAAAGTTTTTTACGTCCCTTATCTTGGCGGACACTTTTTGGCGGAATCGAATAATTTTGATATCTGAATTTGTAGCTAATTAAATGCTAATTTGTTGCTCAAACCAAAAATTTGTAGCTCGAGTACTTTTCGAGTTATTCAATTTTCCGCTAAAATAAGTCTGAAGTTAGCGGTAAAAATTTAAAATAACACTAATTTTACTTTTAATTTATAACCTGAATTTGTAGCTAATTAAATGCTAATTTGTTGCTCAAACCCCGATTTTGTAGCTCTAACGGTTTTTCAAATATTCAAAATTCCGCTAAAATAAGACTGAAGTTAGCGGACGAAAATTTGAAAATCATAATTGTGTTAATGCCCAAAATTGTAGCTTTTTGAATGCTAATTTGTTGCGCAAAAATAAATTTTGTATCTTTTATGCATAATTTTTTATTTACAGTTAAGGCTTAAAAAAGTGCATTTCCGGTTTCACTAACATAGGCTCGGAAAAATGCCAGTGGAATCTTAAAAAAATAGATTTTCAATGTTTTTTTTTTGCAAAAATGTGTAGCATATCCTATGCTAATTTGTTGCTCTAACTAAAAATTTGTAGCTCTAACGGTTTTTTTGGTACACAATTTCCCGCTAGCTAAAAAGTTAGCTAAAAATCAAGCCCTTAAAATCTAAAAAAATGACAAAATCCAAAATTTTTTTTTGCCAAAATTTGAAGACTCCTCTAACTAGATAAGTCACCAAACCGCGATTTTGTAGCTCGCTTGGTTTTCTTTGCATTCAATTTCCCGCTAAAATATGACATTACCCCCTGTGTAACGGACAAAATTTAAAAAAAAAAATTAATTAAAAATTTTTTTTTATGTCAGAATTTGTAGCTTTTTAAATTAAAATTTGTTGCGCAAAAATTAATTTTGTACCTTGAATAGTTCGTTTTTTATTTGAAATTCAAATTCAAAAATGAGCATTTCCGGTTTCACTAACATAGGCTCGGAAAAATGCCAGCGGAATCTTAAAAAAATAGATTTTCAATGTTTTTTTTTTGCAAAAATGTGTAGCATATCCTATGCTAATTTGTTGCTCTAACTAAAAATTTGTAGCTCCAACGGTTTTTTTGGTACTCAATTTCCCGCTGGCTAAAAAGTTAGCTAAAAATCAAGCCCTTAAAATCTAAAAAAATGACAAAATCCAAAATTTTTTTTTGCCAAAATTTGAAGACTCCTCCAACTAGATAAGTCACCAAACCGCGATTTTGTAGCTCGCTTGGTTTTCTTTGCATTCAATTTCCCGCTAAAATAAGACATTACCCCCTGTGTAACGGACAAAATTTAAAAAAAAAAATTAATTAAAAATTTTTTTTTATGTCAGAATTTGTAGCTTTTTAAATTAAAATTTGTTGCGCAAAAATTAATTTTGTACCTTGAATAGTTCGTTTTTTATTTGAAATTCAAATTCAAAAATGAGCATTTCCGGTTTCACTAACATAGGCTCGGAAAAATGCCAGCGGAATCTTAAAAAAATAGATTTTCAATGTTTTTTTTTTGCAAAAATGTGTAGCATATCCTATGCTAATTTGTTGCTCTAACTAAAAATTTGTAGCTCCAACGGTTTTTTTGGTACTCAATTTCCCGCTGGCTAAAAAGTTAGCTAAAAATCAAGCCCTTAAAATCTAAAAAAATGACAAAATCCAAAATTTTTTTTTGCCAAAATTTGAAGACTCCTCCAACTAGATAAGTCACCAAACCGCGATTTTGTAGCTCGCTTGGTTTTCTTTGCATTCAATTTCCCGCTAAAATAAGACATTACCCCCTGTGTAACGGACAAAATTTAAAAAAAAAATTAATTAAAAATTTTTTTTTATGTCAGAATTTGTAGCTTTTTAAATTAAAATTTGTTGCGCAAAAATTAATTTTGTACCTTGAATAGTTCGTTTTTTATTTGAAATTCAAATTCAAAAATGAGCATTTCCGGTTTCACTAACATAGGCTCGGAAAAATGCCAGCGGAATCTTAAAAAAATAGATTTTCAATGTTTTTTTTTTGCAAAAATGTGTAGCATATCCTATGCTAATTTGTTGCTCTAACTAAAAATTTGTAGCTCTAACGGTTTTTTTGGTACACAATTTCCCGCTAGCTAAAAAGTTAGCTAAAAATCAAGCCCTTAAAATCTAAAAAAATGACAAAATCCAAAATTTTTTTTTGCCAAAATTTGAAGACTCCTCTAACTAGATAAGTCACCAAACCGCGATTTTGTAGCTCGCTTGGTTTTCTTTGCATTCAATTTCCCGCTAAAATAAGACATTACCCCCTGTGTAACGGACAAAATTTAAAAAAAAAATTAATTAAAATTTTTTTTTTATGTCAGAATTTGTAGCTTTTTAAATTAAAATTTGTTGCGCAAAAATTAATTTTGTACCTTGAATAGTTCGTTTTTTATATGAAATTCAAATTCAAAAATGAGCATTTCCGGTTTCACTAACATAGGCTCGGAAAAATGCCAGCGGAATCTTAAAAAAATAGATTTTCAATGTTTTTTTTTTGCAAAAATGTGTAGCATATCCTATGCTAATTTGTTGCTCTAACTAAAAATTTGTAGCTCCAACGGTTTTTTTGGTACTCAATTTCCCGCTGGCTAAAAAGTTAGCTAAAAATCAAGCCCTTAAAATCTAAAAAAATGACAAAATCCAAAATTTTTTTTTGCCAAAATTTGAAGACTCCTCCAACTAGATAAGTCACCAAACCGCGATTTTGTAGCTCGCTTGGTTTTCTTTGCATTCAATTTCCCGCTAAAATAAGACATTACCCCCTGTGTAACGGACAAAATTTAAAAAAAAAAATTAATTAAAATTTTTTTTTTATGTCAGAATTTGTAGCTTTTTAAATTAAAATTTGTTGCGCAAAAATTAATTTTGTACCTTGAATAGTTCGTTTTTTATTTGAAATTCAAATTCAAAAATGAGCATTTCCGGTTTCACTAACATAGGCTCGGAAAAATGCCAGCGGAATCTTAAAAAAATAGATTTTCAATGTTTTTTTTTTGCAAAAATGTGTAGCATATCCTATGCTAATTTGTTGCTCTAACTAAAAATTTGTAGCTCCAACGGTTTTTTTGGTACTCAATTTCCCGCTGGCTAAAAAGTTAGCTAAAAATCAAGCCCTTAAAATCTAAAAAAATGACAAAATCCAAAATTTTTTTTTGCCAAAATTTGAAGACTCCTCTAACTAGATAAGTCACCAAACCGCGATTTTGTAGCTCGCTTGGTTTTCTTTGCATTCAATTTCCCGCTAAAATAAGACATTACCCCCTGTGTAACGGACAAAATTTAAAAAAAAAATTAATTAAAATTTTTTTTTTATGTCAGAATTTGTAGCTTTTTAAATTAAAATTTGTTGCGCAAAAATTAATTTTGTACCTTGAATAGTTCGTTTTTTATATGAAATTCAAATTCAAAAATGAGCATTTCCGGTTTCACTAACATAGGCTCGGAAAAATGCCAGCGGAATCTTAAAAAAATAGATTTTCAATGTTTTTTTTTTGCAAAAATGTGTAGCATATCCTATGCTAATTTGTTGCTCTAACTAAAAATTTGTAGCTCCAACGGTTTTTTTGGTACTCAATTTCCCGCTGGCTAAAAAGTTAGCTAAAAATCAAGCCCTTAAAATCTAAAAAAATGACAAAATCCAAAATTTTTTTTTGCCAAAATTTGAAGACTCCTCCAACTAGATAAGTCACCAAACCGCGATTTTGTAGCTCGCTTGGTTTTCTTTGCATTCAATTTCCCGCTAAAATAAGACATTACCCCCTGTGTAACGGACAAAATTTAAAAAAAAAAATTAATTAAAAATTTTTTTTTATGTCAGAATTTGTAGCTTTTTAAATTAAAATTTGTTGCGCAAAAATTAATTTTGTACCTTGAATAGTTCGTTTTTTATTTGAAATTCAAATTCAAAAATGAGCATTTCCGGTTTCACTAACATAGGCTCGGAAAAATGCCAGCGGAATCTTAAAAAAATAGATTTTCAATGTTTTTTTTTTGCAAAAATGTGTAGCATATCCTATGCTAATTTGTTGCTCTAACTAAAAATTTGTAGCTCCAACGGTTTTTTTGGTACTCAATGGAAATTGAGTACCTAAAAAATCGTTAGAGCAACAAATTTTTAGTTAGAGCAACAAATTGGCATAGGATATGCTACACATTTTTGCAAAAAAAAAACATTGAAAATCTATTTTTTTAAGATTCCGCTGGCATTTTTCCGAGCCTATGTTAGTGAAACCGGAAATGCTCATTTTTGAATTTGAATTTCAAATAAAAAACGAACTATTCAAGGTACAAAATTAATTTTTGCGCAACAAATTTTAATTTAAAAAGCTACAAATTCTGACATAAAAAAAAATTTTTAATTAATTTTTTTTTTTAAATTTTGTCCGTTACACAGGGGGTAATGTCTTATTTTAGCGGGAAATTGAATGCAAAGAAAACCAAGTGAGCTACAAAATCGCGGTTTGGTGACTTATCTAGTTGGAGGAGTCTTCAAATTTTGGCAAAAAAAAATTTTGGATTTTGTCATTTTTTTAGATTTTAAGGGCTTGATTTTTAGCTAACTTTTTAGCCAGCGGGAAATTGAGTACCAAAAAAACCGTTGGAGCTACAAATTTTTAGTTAGAGCAACAAATTAGCATAGGATATGCTACACATTTTTGCAAAAAAAAAACATTGAAAATCTATTTTTTTAAGATTCCGCTGGCATTTTTCCGAGCCTATGTTAGTGAAACCGGAAATGCTCATTTTTGAATTTGAATTTCAAATAAAAAACGAACTATTCAAGGTACAAAATTAATTTTTGCGCAACAAATTTTAATTTAAAAAGCTACAAATTCTGACATAAAAAAAAAATTTTAATTAATTTTTTTTTTTAAATTTTGTCCGTTACACAGGGGGTAATGTCTTATTTTAGCGGGAAATTGAATGCAAAGAAAACCAAGCGAGCTACAAAATCGCGGTTTGGTGACTTATCTAGTTGGAGGAGTCTTCAAATTTTGGCAAAAAAAAATTTTGGATTTTGTCATTTTTTTAGATTTTAAGGGCTTGATTTTTAGCTAACTTTTTAGCCAGCGGGAAATTGAGTACCAAAAAAACCGTTGGAGCTACAAATTTTTAGTTAGAGCAACAAATTAGCATAGGATATGCTACACATTTTTGCAAAAAAAAAACATTGAAAATCTATTTTTTTAAGATTCCGCTGGCATTTTTCCGAGCCTATGTTAGTGAAACCGGAAATGCTCATTTTTGAATTTGAATTTCAAATAAAAAACGAACTATTCAAGGTACAAAATTAATTTTTGCGCAACAAATTTTAATTTAAAAAGCTACAAATTCTGACATAAAAAAAAATTTTTAATTAATTTTTTTTTTTAAATTTTGTCCGTTACACAGGGGGTAATGTCTTATTTTAGCGGGAAATTGAATGCAAAGAAAACCAAGTGAGCTACAAAATCGCGGTTTGGTGACTTATCTAGTTGGAGGAGTCTTCAAATTTTGGCAAAAAAAAATTTTGGATTTTGTCATTTTTTTAGATTTTAAGGGCTTGATTTTTAGCTAACTTTTTAGCCAGCGGGAAATTGAGTACCAAAAAAACCGTTGGAGCTACAAATTTTTAGTTAGAGCAACAAATTAGCATAGGATATGCTACACATTTTTGCAAAAAAAAAACATTGAAAATCTATTTTTTTAAGATTCCGCTGGCATTTTTCCGAGCCTATGTTAGTGAAACCGGAAATGCTCATTTTTGAATTTGAATTTCAAATAAAAAACGAACTATTCAAGGTACAAAATTAATTTTTGCGCAACAAATTTTAATTTAAAAAGCTACAAATTCTGACATAAAAAAAAATTTTTAATTAATTTTTTTTTTTAAATTTTGTCCGTTACACAGGGGGTAATGTCTTATTTTAGCGGGAAATTGAATGCAAAGAAAACCAAGCGAGCTACAAAATCGCGGTTTGGTGACTTATCTAGTTGGAGGAGTCTTCAAATTTTGGCAAAAAAAAATTTTGGATTTTGTCATTTTTTTAGATTTTAAGGGCTTGATTTTTAGCTAACTTTTTAGCCAGCGGGAAATTGAGTACCAAAAAAACCGTTGGAGCTACAAATTTTTAGTTAGAGCAACAAATTAGCATAGGATATGCTACACATTTTCGAAAAAAAAAACATTGAAAATCTATTTTTTTAAGATTCCGCTGGCATTTTTCCGAGCCTATGTTAGTGAAGCCGGAAATGCACTTTTTTAAGCCTTAACTGTAAATAAAAAATTATGCATAAAAGATACAAAATTTATTTTTGCGCAACAAATTAGCATTCAAAAAGCTACAATTTTGGGCATTAACACAATTATGATTTTCAAATTTTCGTCCGCTAACTTCAGTCTTATTTTAGCGGAATTTTGAATATTTGAAAAACCGTTAGAGCTACAAAATCGGGGTTTGAGCAACAAATTAGCATTTAATTAGCTACAAATTCAGGTTATAAATTAAAAGTAAAATTAGTGTTATTTTAAATTTTTACCGCTAACTTCAGACTTATTTTAGCGGAAAATTGAATAACTCGAAAAGTACTCGAGCTACAAATTTTTGGTTTGAGCAACAAATTAGCATTTAATTAGCTACAAATTCAGATATCAAAATTATTCGATTCCGCCAAAAAGTGTCCGCCAAGATAAGGGACGTAAGTTTTTTGTAATGAGTGAACACAAATTTAGAAAGTGGTTTTAAGTAAAACTGCCAACTGACACGCCCACTTTTATTATACCTTGCTTTCCCAGAAATAGCTCCAATAATTTAGATTAAGTATCCAGAGTTCATTCTTATGAGTAAAAAAGAACTTTGGAAAATAAATGTAGTAAAACCCGCCCACTGGCAATCCCACTTTTCTTATTTCACTGCAAACGATCTGAGAACTTAGATGATACTGAAGTGTTTGCTTTTATGAGCGAGGAAAAAATATCATTAAGTTTGTCTTTGTGAAGTCATCCAGGCCCTGTGTGTCCACTGCCGGTCAATTATGTTTCCTTTATACTTGTTTGACAAGCTGTGGAATTTGCTTGTATATTCTGGTATCAGATTCTAGAGCTTTCTTAGGGGAATTTTTTCATAATTTTCCTTTCTTAAGCTTTTATTTTGACATTTAGAACCAAAGTTCTTAAGCAAACGAAAGTTTTTCGTAGGCTGAGTGTGATCCGGAAGATGGCGCTTCTTCATTCGAGAGTTAATTATAATAAGGAATAGGTTTTTCTATAATTTACAGGAAGAATTTAAAATTCTATAGAAAAAATGTCATTCCTGATATTTTTATTTTTGAGGGGTTTTACATTCGAACCACCATAATTGTTTGTCTAAATTTTTTTTTTTTTTTAATAACGAATCAAAACTGAAAAGATTAATTTAATTAAAAAAAAATAGTCTTTGAATTTTGCTCATTTTTTTCATCAAAATCACTGAAGTTTCATCTGTATAAATTTTGGGATCAAAAATTTTGACTATTGGGACCCTCTGGCACTCCATCACTTTTGTCAGAAATTCCAGTGATAGTTCCTCCTATTTTGAATGGATATTCTCTTTGAGTTCGTCAATAAATTGAGGCATGTTGACAAAGACTCGTGACTACAAAAAAAATCCCTACAAAATGAAGTGTGGAACGGTAAGGGGACATCTTGAAGTCTTTTTTAACCAAAATGGTCTATAAAGCCAGGTTATTGATGCGCCAATTGCGTGGCACGTCGCGTCTTCCAGTCAATACTGTAGGGTGCTCAGCGATATCTTCATCCACAACTGCGATACTCTCAACAGAACGGCTGCACCGCACAGTGGTCAGAAATCAACATTTAGCGCGAACTAAATCAAAAACTGAAGGTGCAAATCACCATGACAAATGTCATCTATCGTACGTAGAACACATCCGTGCGCGCAATGATGACCTTGGTTTTTTATTAAAGGTCGAGGATGATACTGAAAGCTCCGTTAGTTGAACGATTCAGCCAATATTTCCGACCGCTGTGCGTTGTGGCCAGCCAACCTTGGCTGTTGTCCTAATATACTCCTCTAGGCTAGGGGGTATAAACGACGAAGTACGGCTGCTGGGCGATTATGTCGACCGAATATTGGACGCAGCGCGCGATGGGCGAACCGAACCATTATTTTGGTAATAAATTTGCACGATTTGCAAACGTTGTTCAAGAGTAAGTCTATTCATTACGAAATGGCAAACCAAACTAGTGATGGGCGCATTCGAATGATTTAATCGATTATAATCGATTCAGGCAACATCTCGAGATATCTCGATTCTTCACTTGAATCATTCGAATGATTTTTCATCAATACCGATCTTGCTCACCTATTTACTTTTATAATTGTAACTGCATTGAGAACTCGAGAATCCGAGAATCAAGAACAGAAATGAGAATAAAAGACAAGTAAGAGAAAGAGGAACTTTCATAATAGAAAACTCGAGACCGTTGATACTTTATGTACGTGTATTCAACCACGCGATTCAACGCGATGGGAGCTCGAGAGCCGACATACAGCAGCTTGAATTTACTTCGAATGATGAATGAATAAATCATTCGAATGATTTTGCACTCGAATGATTTTCCTTCCTACAACCTTGCTTACTATTGTAGTAAGTGTCGTGAGAACTCGAGAGTTCGAGATTCAAGAACAGAAATCAGAACAAAAGCCAAACAAGAAAAAGAGAAACACACACTATCGAACCAAATAGTTGATTGTTATTGTGTAGTTTGTGTGAGTGTATGGTGTATTTAATCACTCGAGCTAATGCGGTGGGAGAAATAATAAAAAGACAAACACAATTAATTGAGAACTCGGTGTTCGGGACCAGGGTTGTCAGATGTGGCGATTTGTCGCCAAACAGGCGATATGAAATTTTATTTGGCGACACGAAAATCGGTTTGGCGATGTACCTTAAAAAAGGCGATATTTTTAGGCTTTGGCGATTTTAATTTTTTTTAATCAAAGTCCTCATATCTTCGGTCAAAAGGTTAAACTTACGGAGTACAGAAAAATATATTAAAAAAAATGAGAATGAAATTATTTTTCAGTCCAAGAGATCTCATGTTGCAAGGTATTTGCTAACACATTGAAATATATAAATATAATGGCACCCAAAACTGAACACCGATATCTTTCCCATCACTATAATAATTTTATTGCATTTTCGAGATTTTTGAATTTGGTCTATTATAAAGTGGAAAATTTTAAACTTGGCGATTTTTTGGCGATTTAAATTTTACATTTGGCGATTTCGCTTTTTTAAACCTGACAACCCTGTTCGGGACGCTCACCGTTTATGTATGTGTACCTACACAACTACTTTCGAATTCTTAGTGTTAACTCGAGTGGTTGAATACAATCATACATAGACAATGAACATATTGAGTTATCGATTATGTAGGTTTGCGTTCCTTTTCTTTCGTTCTTATTTCTTGGTTCTCGACTCTCATATCTCGAATGATCATTCGATTATTATGATCACTCGAATACTAACATCTCGATTATTGAAATCATTCGATTATGCCCATCATTAAACCAAACTGAACAGAAATCAAGTGACATCTGTCAAAAAGACCAACTGCGAAAAAAGTTTGCCAGATTGAAAACCACAGGTCTAAAAAACACCACCTACCTACAATGCATATGTATAGGTAGGTACATTACATACAAATTATTATTTTATAAATGTTCATATCCTTTATATAAAATAAATCAGAAGTAGATAATGCGAATTTATTTTCTATACCTTGTAGTATATGTACCTATTTATGAATATCCTTTTTGAGCACAATTTTCCAGCTCATTCAAGAACTTTAACTCTTTATAGCTTCCTCTTGAACGCTACTAAACAAATAATATTAAAAAAAATATCTTGTATCTTTTGACAGGTTCCTGAAGTGGTGCGGTCGATACCCGTCAACCGTATTCTGGCCCTCAGACAGCAAACTCAAATACTATGGGAACGGTACTTTGGATCGATCGAGAAAATTGTTTTCACAACTTTTGAGGTGAGTGTGTGTGTGTGTAATATGTTCTGTGGCTTATTGATAAACGCTTTTTTTTCTCACATTTTCAAAACGCCCTTCCTTTAATTTTTTTTCCTTCGTGGTTATCATAACAACAACAAAAATGGTTGTAGGAAAGTTTAAGGTCCTTGCACAGTGGATTTTTTTTACCATCGCCAATAAGCAACCACATACTACTAACAACAAGGATGACGAGGACGACGATGCATGTTGTGTTATCCTTATGTAATGCCATACCATACGTACATATCGGTATAACACGGGTTACGACACGGAAAAAGAAGAATTATTCAAGTTTGTCTATCGTTTTTTTTTTTGTAAGGATATGTGTGAGCATTGGTGTAGGTATTGGTGGTGCCTGCGTGTGTATCTAGTGGTTTCTGGTATTTATTTACAATTTTTCCTCCATCATCATCATCGTCATTCTCGTCATAGCAGAGACGAACTGTGAGAAGTGAGGATAACGGTTCCTTGAATCCATCTATATCCAGTATCCAGATTGGATATTCAAATATTCGTGCGGCTATGGTAACACCGAAGCTGCTTTTCTGAGGCGGGAGACTCCTATTCTTTTTTATGCACTGAACTGATGCTGGCTTGGATATATGGGTGTTGCGGAAGCTGTGTGGCAAAAAATGCACTTACCCAACCCACTATGATGGGGTTGTGTTCCGAAAGGGCTGGGAATTTAAATTGATTTCCGTCTGTGTCTCTAAAGGGAAGATATTTGTATATGCCTTCATATAGGCTCTGATGTGATGGGTATAGAGAAAGAACACCCCCGATTAGGATGGCAGCATGCATTTCTATCTTGTAAGTGAGAAATGGTTGTAACTTTGCAGAAATCACGGGTCGCGAATACTGATTTTGTTTTCTATTTTTTTTCCTTATTGATTTTATCTTTTAAATTTAAAGATTTTGAGATACATTCAATAAGATACAGGACCAAAGTTCAATGGTCTAAAAGAGAACGTTTAAAGAATTGAATTTTGTAGACGTATTTAACTACAAGTTGATAAATAGGTTTTAAGGATTTCTTTAAAAAAAAAACAGGGATATCCTAAAAACTAAAATCTCAAATAACGAAAGCACATATTAAAAAATCTCACAAATCAATAATCCTGATTATCATAACTTCGCAACTTCAAAATCTTTCACTTTAAACAATATTGCATTTAGAACTCGCACCAAAAAATCTTCAAAGTATCAATCAAAATCACGCAATTTTAAATCTAACAATTCAAAATTTCGTAGATATATTCAAATCTCACACACATAAATCGCTCTCAGTTTCGCACTGAAAAACAAAAATCTGGCGAACCAAAAAAACAAATTCGACAATGAAAAACTTTTTTTTTTAGATTGTATTATTTTCCAAAACGTATTTTTAACAATTTAACAAATGTACCGGACATTGCAACTGGATATATGTATGCACAATTTCTATACACCTATCTCTCTTATTCTTTTAAAAACATTGAAAAATGAACAATAACATTTAAGAATAGAAATATGGTCCAAAATAAGTTAGGCACTTGATTTATTTTGCAGAAATTAGGAAATCTTCACTTTTTCACAGAACCAGAATTGGCCCCCAGATTGTTTTCAGAATCAATACTGCCAAAGCAGTTAAACTGTTCGACCTCTTCAACTGGCATCTCCTGTAGAATAACACGCTGATGTGTATAGTGGCTTTTAAGAACTATTTTTGTCTTTTTGCTGTTTATTCTTAGACCACTTGACTCTCCCCTAACTTGCACATCCAGTTCAGCCCACTGACGTTATTTGCCAGGAGTGAGGAAACGTAAGTATGCCATTGGCATAGTCTTCTAAATGCCTCAGCCTTTCAAACGGTGTTCATTGAATGCCCTACCGCTCCGCTGCACCAACACTGGTCATCAATACGTCGTCCATCGCCAAAAAGAAGAGAATTTGCGATAGAGCATACCCTAGTGTCACACCCTGTTGCACTACGAAAGAGTCGGATAGCTGCCTATTGAGTAAACAAAACACCTTGCGTTGTTGCAGGACTCTCTTAAAAATGGCAACGATTTCTGGAGGAATTGCTTTACCAAGAATTGATCTCCATATACATTCTCGGTTAACTTGATTAAAAGCCTTCTCAAATTCTATAGACTGCTCAAGGACGATACGCAGGGTGTTGATATGGTCGACAGTCGACACACGATTCGACCACTTCGGAAGCCAGCTTGATGCCTCTTACGTGTAGACTCGTTTCTATTCCTTATCCGCTCAAGAATGACGGCTGCCATTAGTTTTGGGAAAACGGACAAAACAGTAATACCACGCCAAATGTCGCAATTCTAAAGGTCATATGACTTAAAAAATCGTTGAAAACTTAGCTGGCTGACTGACTACTGACACTCATTTCCCGATACCATAGTATCTGGTAAATTCACATAATGGTAAGTCTTGTAGTGCAAACAAACAAAAAAAAAACTAAAATTTCGGGTTGTTCAACAATCAGGGTACGGAAATGCTCACTTATGAGCGAGCTGCTCATGGGTGAGCAATACTAATTGAGCATATATGATAGGCTATTGCTCATCAGTAATTAGCTTTGAGCATTTTTATTTTTGCTTATGCTCGCAAGTATTTGATTATGCTCATGCTTACCCCATGAGCACTTTCATAATGCTCATTAACGGATATGCTTCATGAGCATGAGTCAAAAATGAGCAATTATTATTTTATATGTAATTTAGAATGAAAACACATTGAAATTTTGTTCGTAAAATATTTCTTTTTTGTAATTTATTTGTCATTTAGTTTTCCATGAAAATAGAAACCAATTCATAAATCCCTGTGTTTGAGAGCCGAGGTATATAGAGCAATGTCGGCAAAGACCTCACCGACACCTTTGATGTCAAAAAAGGTATTAGGCAAGGCGACGGGCTGTATTCAACATCGTTCTTGAAAGAATAGTGTAAAACTCTCACGTCGACACTAGACGCACCATCTTTCAAAAGTCCGTCCAATTACTCGCTTACGCTGCAGCGCGGTGATGACATTGACATAATTGGACGAACAAAGCGTGATGTCAGTGGTGCTTTTGTGAGCATTATGAAGGAAGCCAAGAAGATGAGTCTAACGGTGAATGAAAGCAAAACGAAATGTGTGCTGTCAACAAGAAAGGACACCCAACACTCGAACGTCACTATAGACAGCTATATTTTTGAGGTGGTCAGAGACTTTGTCTACCTAGGATCCGCTACAAACACAGCGAACGATACCAGTGCTGAGATCAAGCGAAGAATTACTCTTGCCAATCGCTGTTTCTTTGGACTAAGAAGGCAATTGAGAAGCAAAGCCCTCTCTCGAGCAACTAAACTGTCCCTGTATAAGACGCTTATCATCCCGGTCCTGATGTATGGTGCAGAGGCATGGACACTGTTAACGATGGATGAGAATGCGTCAGGTTGTTTTGAGAGAAAAATTCTCCGCGTGATTTTTTGGTCCCGTCTGCTCAGATGGGGAATGGAGAAGAAGATACAACAACGAACTGTACGGGCTGTACAGCGACACCGACCTAGCCACAAAAGTGAAAAGCGACTGAGATGGCTGGGTCACCTAGAACGAACAGACACCAATGCTCCGGCCCGGAAAGTCTTTGAATCCAGCCCCGTGGGACGGCGCAGTAGAGGTGGACGGCGTAAACGGTGGCGCACGCAAGTGGGAGAGGACCTCAACCAACTTGGCGTGCGAAGCTGGAGACAGCTAGCTAAGCTAGAAACCGAGCCGGCTGGAAGAAGCTTGTTGGTTCAGGCCCTGGTCCACATCGGACTGTAGAAGCCACCTTAAGTAAGTAAGTTGTTTGAGAACAACTATTTTATGCTCTCCATAACTCATGAACAGTGTTGTAAAAACTTCCATGCAAAATAAAAATGCACGACGATGACGATGGCTGATTGTTCCGACTCGCTGTCTCGGCGTCATCTCGCTGTGGTGGTCCAAACGTGGCTTTCACTTTAATGGTCGTTATGTTCGCCTTGATGATGCGGTCTCCCCGTTCCCGTTTCTGTGTTGTGATTTTCTCGCAAAGGTCTCGCTTTGGTCTCGCAGTGGCATTTGCACGTGGTTTTTCGTATTGAGCACAAATGCAAACAGCATTTTTCTCTCGTCTAGTGCTCTAGTTTTACTTATCTCCAACTGTCAGTTGTCAATTTTTTCAGGGCTGTCAAATTTACACTACACTAATGAAGGACAACTTAAATCTTATATAGATCAAATATTTATAAAGCATTTCCCAATGCAAGAAGCATAACCTATAAATTTGACGGGGTAGTATAGGACTTGTTATTCATGCCTTTGAAAATTTGAGATTTTATTAGGTGTGGCATCCACCCACTTTCTTACAGTTATTGTTATCATTCATGTGTGGCATTTCTTATTTTTTTTAAATGAAAAGAAACAACGTGAAAACCTGAGATTTTCCATGCAGAAGGCATGTCATCAACCCACTTTTTCAGCATTCTAATCAATTATATGGAATTATTGTCGCAGAAAATGTACAATAATAATAATGTAAAGGTAGACCATATACCTGCACGACATACACCGTCAAAGTACGAAGCCCTATACATAAGAAACTCTATCAAAATCGTAGGATCTGTTTCTGACTAAAATATACTTTTGCTCAGTACCATTATTGTATGATCAATTCAATTAAACAAAAAAGAAAGAAAAAAATCCTTATAATGTCCAAAAAAGCAGATTATAAAAATCTTTATTTATACTCGTAACATATAATTCCTTTTATCGGCTTCACAATGTATAATCCTTATGTTCTTTGAAAACAAACTTGAGTTCAATGTAAGCTTGCCCTCATAATAGCTACCTAATATATTATTATATGGCAAGTTAAATAAAAATTGATCCGGTAAAAAGCGAATTAACTTTTAGTGGTTCTTAAACAATTTTGTGAACACTTAAAAGATTGAGATTGAAAGCAAAGTCAGGCTATATTTATTATGTTTATTCCTCAATTTTATAGCTTTTTTCCTTTAGATCCCATTTAGTTCCAAATTGACATCATCCCCCTTGTGACTACTATTCTTCAAAATCTTCCAAGAAAAACCATCTCTTCCGCCAATAAATTCCTCTTTAAGTGTCAAGAGATATACCCCCAACCGCAGTCCACCTATCCTAAAGAAAGGTATCTCTATCGAAATGATGCACTTCAACGTATCGTGTACGACGGCAATGGCAATGCTTGCGGGTGTCGACGGACGATGGTCTTATTGTAACACCCTTTCGATTTTCCTTCGATCCAAATTGTCTTCGGCTAAATCCCAACCATAACTCTTTGGACCACATTAAAACGTCCAGATAAGAATGTTTGCTGATGCCAATCGCTTAATGGATATCAAATCCCTTCTTACTGCCTCCATCTCTCTTCATATTGCTGATGCTCTAGCTCCAGAGTCCTGATGCTGCTACTATTCTGCAGCAATCCTTATATTATATATAGTTATGCTAGCATTTGCTTTCATGTCATCATATCATTGTCGTTCGAAAACAATTTCAGCTGAGGGTTATAAAAAGAGCTTCTGCTCCTCCTTTCGTGTGGAACAAAAGCGGGATATAAAAAAATAAGCTGTAATCATAACAATTCCTTCATTATCTCCCTCCCAGTCGTATAAAGCTGACTGTCGACGACGACGACGATGATGTCCTTGTAGTATATTTGTGGAAGGCGATGCGATGGTGGTGTGCCTGACTTTCCGTGTCATTTGGCATTTATATAATTTGAAATTAACGAACAATCAGTGAAGGCGCTCGCGATAATGTATATAATGTCCCTGGCCATTCCATAGCGCAATTCTTCCACCCTCAACTATACAGTAATCATTCGCTCGACTCCTTGATGATTTGGTGCTAATATTATGTTGGTTAGATGGTTAGATCAATGCGGTCGATGTCAATCAACCAAAGGATAATCGACTTTGACCATTATCATTGCTGGAAGTCCTGGCTCTACCGACGCGACGCTGCTATTGCCGGCAGTAAGTTGTTAGTTGACTGCCATTTACTATTAACAAAGCAATCCTCAGCCGAGGCTAATGCGCCCCTTCGAGGATTATGATTTATTACCGTTTTGCCTTTTGCATCAAGTCACGTTGTTAGGAATTGTGTATCATTAGGCTAAGTACACAAGACCAACCGACCAACTGTGATGAATGGTGCTAACTGAAAAAGAAAATTAAAATAAATCAACCTGTGGTCAATGATAAACAGTACCGGACTAAGGTCGTCGTATCTTCAATTAAGAAGACAGGTTGAGAGCCAGGGCCTAGTGACTTACTACCATTTTTGTCTGCATCGTCTTAGTCAGCAAAACTGAGAGGACTTAATTTTTTGCCGAATTCGAACTGTTAAGCTGAGAGACACTTACTCATGACAAAAGATGCCTATTCTTGGAATATTTGTGGCTTTTTCGAAAGAGTCAGTAACTCTAAAAAAATCATTTTAGAAGAAACAGGTAAGAATTCGCAAACAGAACTCCAGCGTGTAATAAAAGTCTCGCAGCTTTATTGTGTTTTTTAAACTTAAAAAACTACTCATCTCTTCATTGAAAAATGTCAATTTTCTTGTAATTCACAACAACTTGCTTCATTCTCTGTGATTTAAACTATCAATATTTATCAACGAAAAAACGAAACTACTTTCAAAGCACCTGAGACGCGAATATATTTTTTGAGCTGAAATCTTACGAGAGAGTGTTGGAGGTAGTACATTGATAGTCTTAGTCTATAGATGTTATCGATAGTAAAAAAAAAACTATCGAATGCATCGATAGGTACCAGTAGCGTGACAGCGCCTGAAGAAGCTCCTATAAAAGATATGGTCTATTATATCTTTTGGTCTTTGTGTGTAACTGGAAGGTATGTCTGTAGAAAAACGGTCGAAAATATCGAAATTGCAGCAACGCAGCTTCATAACGTTGACTCTTACTGTCGTGCTTAAGTGATGAAGTTCTTTGTGACATGCGTTGACTGAAATGTATGCGCTCCGAGATATTTAGGCCAAAAATATATGAAGAAATATCCTACCTACTACGTTAAAACCGTACAGAAAAAAAAATACGGTTTTAAAATATTCTACCAGCCATTCTCGTATTTGAACTAAAATTTATAAAATTTTTGGTCAAATTGCGTTTCAAACATCCCATATTTTTGTCTGGAGCGCCCTCATAAAGGTGATGCCCTAGCATCTCTAATATTTGTCCATAGATTAATCCAGTACTGTTGATAGAGTTCCTTTCCCTAGCTATGTATATTGACGCTGCCGAGTTACCTTCCCGTTGGAAGCTCTCCCTTCCGATTGATATCGTTCCGTAATTATATGGGAGGTGATTTATGCAAATTGAGTTGGTTGGAAGGAGTCAGTTCATCATCCGCTCTCCATCTTGTGTGCACTTCCTGCATAACTATGCGCTGCATTTAAATTCGCGCCCCATATTTTTCCTCTTCTATACACCAACAACAACATCAACAAAACCCCCACGCTAGTTCTACCGTCCGTCGTTGTCGTCGTCTGTCCGTAGACAAGTTTGAACATTAAAAAGTTGTGAACCCTTGTGTACCTTACCTACTTAATATTCCAGCCGCATATACCGAAGTTGGTCGGTTGGTTTGGTTGGGTGGTGATGGTACATGAAGAAGCAGTGATGGTCTATCTAAGCACTGGAAGCCATCGTCCTTTAGATTGTGTGATACACCCGGCTATATAAGGATGGACAAAAAGTACCATCTTCTCTTTCGTATATACTATGAGGAACATGAACCCATATTCTGATATAAACCTGTTTCGGGAAAGTTACAAAATTTCGTTCATTGTGGATCGGTGACACGAAATGGAAATTTGCCAAAAAGTAATAATGCAAAAATGAAACACACACACACAAGTTAGTTACTACAGAGATGGAAAGTGCATCTATGTTACAAATACATAGATAACGCTTCAGTTGAGCCGAGTTGAACAGTAAGAAATTCGAAGTTCAAAGAAATTCGCCCCCGAAAGCTTTGAATTTGTTAACGAATTTTTGATCCTTTAAGGCTATGTCCACAAGCATCAAAAAGTGTAGGTACGTGATTTCTTTCGGGTTTTTTTTTTAGTTTTTTTACATTCATTGAATGTAAGATTTTACTCAAACTTCGTTCGTTCTTTTGAGAAGTTGGAAACTAAAGTTTGAATTTTTTTTTGTATCGTGAATAGACGAATTGTATGTACTCTAAAACTGTTCCTTCCTTGATTTTGGTTCGTTTGAGATTATTTTGCAGTTGTTTGAGAGAAATTAGGTACATTTTTTTTTTTTTTTTGAAGAATTTGTTGTTGGTTTCTTTTGTAAAATCAACCTTGAATGAAATGAATACTTTGCAATACCCAGTAACTGGCTTTCAAAGTTATTAGTGGTTTTTAAATTTTTATGAAATTATGTATTCAAATTCACTTAATAGTAACAGAAACTAATATAAAATTCAATATGATTTTTGAAACAAAAGTTAATAGGCTTGGCAAAAATAAAGAGCGTTTAAGTTAGGTCAATACAATTTTAAGTAGTAAAATTACTTAAAACAAAAAAAAAGAATATTAAAGACAGCGACATGCGATACTTTTTTTTTTTTTTTTTTTAAATAAAGTTTTAGTGAACAGTTTTTGAAAAACAAATTTTCAAGCTTAAAATTTTGAAATTTCTTAGTAAAACACTGAAAACCATTTAGTTCTAGAGCTTTAAATTTTCAAAATATTGGAAAATAAACAAACCAACTTCTTTGTAAGAACAAGAAAAAACGAGGCTAGTCAACCAGCTGCGGAAATGGTCATTTAGTCGGATTATTCTTAGTTTTATAAGAATTTTTTAAATATTTTTTGAAAAGTCTAAGTCGTAAAACCGTCCGGTTTTCTGCGTTTCTAGGAATTGAAAAGAGCATTCAATTTTGAAAACAAAAATAAGACTTAACTACGTAGGCAAAAACCTATTGAACATTTATTAACGCTATTAAATGAGTTGGAAATTCCTAAGCTCTATCAACCACCCGACCACGAGATCGGAAATTCCTCCAACCACAGTCAAAAGACATAAAAAGGGCTCAGCACGATAATTATAGAACGAACGAAAATGATTGAACGACGCACGTGTTTCTTGTAGGAGCGGCAATAAACGGAGAACGGGCATTTCGCCCACACACCAGCTATTTACGGTGAACACGAATGTTAGTGAGTTGATGGAGCCACCTCTTCCTGAGATTGGTAAAATCCCTCTTGAGGAAAGGAACATCCACTTCGACTTATTCAGCAATCCTGAACAAATCAACGGACACATACTCGTATAGCATACCAACCACTGACATATCATCCTCATCTACAAGACGTCGCAAGGAGCCACATGCCCTAACGGGCCTAGTGGAGGGATGATTTGTCAAGTGGGGGTAATAGAAATATCACGCCCTTAAAAGGCGTTACCTCAGGTGCTTATGTGACAGACATTTCATCAATGACTATTAAATACCCTCCGACATTTCAGGCCATAGCTTGCTGAAACTCATCCTTAACCGGTTTTAATGACATGGAATTTTATCATAGATTTCACTACATGTGGGTCACAATCTCAAGGGTATCACAATATATCTAAATTGATCTAAGTGTGACAGTAAAATCAACTGTCAGCCCATTAAATTAAAAAAAAAAAATAAAATTTTGTTTTTCATTTTTGATTAATTTTTCAAAAACTTCGCTGAGAACCAAATTTTCGGTTCAGGGTTAACTCTGAGTTAAATCAGAGTTAGCTAGTCCTGAAATAACCCCGATTTAACCCAGGAAAAGTTTATCAGTTGAGGATTTACTTTATCTTTCAGTTGTCAATTTTTTTTTTTTTTGTCATCGATATGTGACACACATCTACGCCTTTCACGTATCAAAATAGAGATGGAGCCACAACGGCATTGCACTGTGGGTAACTTTCACTATCAAAACTGAGATGGCGCGGCGTCACAGCTGAAAATTCCCTCAATTTGGACCCTAAGTTAACTTAAGATTTCAATTGACTGAAAAACACGTGTATGGAGTTAACTCAGGTTTGAGACTAGGATGATCTCGCACTGAAAAACTGGCCCTAAAAGAACTTAATAAATGAAGGGATTTCTGGCTTTACAAAAAAGGCTTAACGCTTAACATGTTGTTGTCTAAGTGTTACTCTTGGTTAATAATAATTTTTTCTTCTGAACACGGGGGGAATAGACACCCCCCTGTATATCCTTAGGGGGTAGGGTAAAATACCACCCAACTAAATAGTTCTGAAACTAAGCTTTAGATTTGACCATTTAAGTCAAGTAAAATAGACAAAAATATTAAAAAGAAAAAAAACGTTCAGAACAATTTTTCCTCTTGCAGAATCTGTAACCACAATATTCATGCAAAAGTGTTTCTGTGTTTTCCGCTATTTTTAAAAAGATGATAAATAATGTGTAGTACCTCGTGGCATGATAGTTAGTGCATAGGACTGTCATGCCGAAGGTGTTGGTTCGATTCCCAGCCGTGCCACCTAAAAACAGAAATGTTTTATTCGAGGTACTGCCTCTTGCGAGGAAATGACAAATCCTCCAAGAGTATACTTGTCTTGAAAAAGTGCTTCTCATTTAGCCGTTCGGACTCGGCAAAAAACTGTAGGTCCCCTCCATTCCAGCCAACAACACGCACATAGGAATGGTTGTGAGTTGTAAGTCACTAGGCCCTGGTTCTCCACGAGCTGTTGCGCCACCCAATTTATAAATAATGCCTTACTGCTTAAGGTATTGCTCGAAAAGCCTTTCCATAAGAAGTTTATGTCGAAAAACTTTCGAAATTTTAGTAGAAAAAGTTTAACTACCAATAAAAATAAAACGAAAAAACAGAGTTATAATTTGTTTAATAAATTGCGTAAGACTTTAGCAAGTCTTATAATAATCGTCCCAGCCGTTCATTCTTGGGTTCGTGTATTTTCCATCATGTACCTACCGTAACCTTAGCTGAGGCATAAGGCTCCAACATAACGTCTTCATCCTTCACGGTCTGCAGCAAGGTATCTTAACTGTGGTCACGTCTTTTTCTGGGATTCTGTTTCTACTAAGACAGTTGAGTTCCATGTTGTTCTTGGTCTTCCTACCCGCCGTGCACCCTGAGGACTCCATTCAAAAAACTGCTTCGAGATATCATCGTTTGATTTCCTCAACTTGAGGACAGAGTACTGAAGGCAGAACGAGCTTTATTTATTATACTTTTAACAGCCAGATTCGTACCGCCATTTGCCGAAAAATACTACCAAGGCAGGTAAACTGTTCAACTTTCCCAACTGGCATGGCGTGTCGTCTCCAGAAGAATAAAACGCTGATGAATGGAGTGAGCTGTGAGCATTATTTTTGTCTCTTTGCTACTTTTTCTAAGACCATTTGACTCACCCTTCCCTTGCAGTGTTGGCACATACAGTTCAGCACACTGATGGCAAATTGCCAGGAGACATACATCATAGGCATAGACTTAGCCTTTCAAACGGTCTCACAAACACTTCAAAGCGTCATCCATCGCTAGCAGGGAAAGAATTGGCGAAAGAATATTCGTTTTTCTCACACCATGTTGCTCTACAAATGAGTCGGATAGCTGCTCATTGTGTGAAATAAAACACCTTGCGTTATTGTAGGACTCTCTAATAATGGCAACAATTTTTGGGGGAATTCCTCTACCAAGCAGTGGTCTCCATATACATTCTCGGTTAACTTGATCAAATGCCTTCTCAAAATCCAAATCCAAATACCACATGTACCTCATGTGGTATTTGGATTTGGAAGCGGTGATTGAAATTCCATTGACTGCTTAAGGACGATACGCCAAGTGTTGATATGGTCGACAAACGGTCGACCACTGCGGAAGTCATCTTGAGTGTAGACTCGATTCTATCCTTTATCCACTTGAAAATGATGATGAAAACGCACAAAACAGAAATGCCACGCCAATTGTTGCAGTTCTTAAGATCACCTTTCTTTGGCAGTTTAACAATCACACCATCCTTCCAGTCCGAGGGATAGGTTACGTTTTCCCAAACAGTTTGTATCAACGGATGTAGAATACTTACCATTGTTGCGGGATCGGCTTTCATTAAGTCTAGCTGCTTCGTTGTTTTTGAGGAAATTTATCGAAGTTTGGATCTCCAATACTGAAGGGGGTCATTTCTCTGCTCAGTGGAGTCCTTATTAAGCAGGGTGCAAAAGTGATCTGTAACGATCCGAGATGTTATCGGCTGAATCCTTCTATAGTATGTTCCCTGATCTCTCTCACATAATACTGAGGTGCTAAAACCCAAGATCACAAACACGCAGCACATAGTCGGAACACCCTATCGAAGAATCCACAGCCTTCCCCTCCTTTACCACCCTTACAACCCATAGCATACAGGAACTGTGGGCTGAACCTGGCAGCAGGAAGGGAAGGGTGTCCAGGCCAAGACAGCGGGGCATGCTAGCATATAGCTCGTTCTAGCTCGACGGTGGGGGGGTCCTTGCTGCCGCAGCGCTGGACGGTTGTTACGTTAAAACATGCCGAGGGAAATTTTAACAAAGAAAGTTCGGGTTCAAATAAATAGAGCCCGAAATCGTCCTGATATATAAGTTGGTTCCAAAATTTTCGTATTGAGGAGGGAGCGAGGTGTAATTGCCCCTCAGAGGATGTACCCGCCCACATATCCCACTGGATATAACCGTGGCTATTATGTCCTCAATTTGAATAATAGCCCCTTTAGTCACTAACGTTAACTGAAAAAAAACTAAATCGCGAAAGCAAACGTTGACGAAAAAAAACTATGAAACAAAAAAAAACGGTTCTTTAACTTTTGACTATAGCCATCATTCACCTTCGTTTTTTTTTTTTTTTTTTCTTCTTTAATCTTCATCCAGTCACGATCGCCCGCTTACCTGGTCACATCCACCTGTGACATCTAGCCTTAGCAATGGTTCATCTCTAAATAATTTTCACAGGAAACCTGAAAATTCCCATTCAAATGACTTCCCATATAGAAAGTAGAAAATAAAGCTTTCAAAAGGAGCGTCAAGAAAATAAAGAGGCCATACAGATTCTTTTTTTAAATATTCTTACAATTTTCCGTTTATTCAAAAAAAAACTTAAAATCTAACAAAAGGATGAAAAATAAGGGTATTAAAATAAAATTCGTAAATACATTATGAACCAAAATGTTAATGGAAACTATGTGAATATTTCTTTCTCTAATTTGAAACCAAAAAAAAAACAGTGGGAAAATTTAAGAATTGTATTTATTTCCACAAAAATATTATTGTAATTTGAATTTTAAATACACAAAAAAATTGAATTAGAATATTAAATGATACTAAAATTTGTCAAAGTATAAATTTATATTACCTGAAGCGAAAAAAATTATTGGAAATTATACTTATTATTATAATAAAACTTTAATTAATTAAATTTAAAACAAAAAAAAATATGTTGTCTTAGACTTCGATAGATATTTAAAAAAAAAAACTAATATTAACTTAATATAGAAAAGGAAAACAAAATTTTAAATAGAAACTAAAAAAAAATGTCCACCTCACTGTCTCTAATCAAATTAAACTCTGAAGTGACGCTTTGATTCATTCACGATTAGGTATAGGTTAGGTACTTGAATTCGCCGTCAACTATTAAAGTAATTGTAATCTCTCCAATACTATAACAACAGTGTAATTAGACGTGAGCATAATCTATTGCATTTGTAGGGATTGATATTTTGCTCTCATAATTAAAATGTGCTTTATTTAATCTGTTAATCAGTTCGAGTATATGTATGCATGTATGTTATTTAAAATGTAGGTATGTACTCGTATTTATGTTTTAAATATATTTTTTTTTAATATGTTTTTTTTTATATGGGTTTATTTTAAACACTTACCGGCAAATCGATGAATTTTGATGGGGTGCACCGCTCCAAAATCTTGATGTTTCCTATTTTGTTGTTTTTTTTTGTTTTATATTATTATTTTACGCTGCAACTTTTCATAGGTACATAGCAAAACGACACACATACCTAAACACTCACTGATCTCGAGAGGGATTACAAGTAAAAGAAATCTTGATCGATATTTTTGTTTCTTCTTAAATCAAGGGTTATGAAATTATTTTTTTTTCTACTATTTCTGATTAACTATTTTATTTTACTATTTGATTATTTATTATTTTGATTAGAGTATGCAAGGGAAAAAGAAATATAAAAAGAAAGAAAGTAGGTATACTAAAATATTGAAACTAAAAAAAATTGACAAAAAAATAAAAACTATTGATGATGGATTGATGATGGAGATGAGGAGATGACGTCGTCTGGATTCGATGGATAGAGATTTAGCTGTCAGTAATCCTTGGTCACTTTTTGATCGGGTTTTTTTTTTCTCTTTCATGTCCACAATGAGATTTGGATGCAGAATGTTTTGTGCGTGCGAATATATAGGTAGAATGGGGTTTCGGTGACTTGTTTTTTTTTTGTATGGTTTTTTTTTTTTACGAGGTTTTCTTTAAAGACTAATTATGGAGTTATGGTAAGTAGGGTAGTTTAATTTAACCTCTTTTTTTTTGTATGAAATAGGTAAGGTATAGGTTTTTTTTTCTCTCTTTTTTTTTCTTTTGAAGAGTAAGTTTAGGCTATAACCTTTTAATTTTTGCGCGACACCTTTTCTTATTTCATTTTTTACACATATAGGGTACTTTATTTTTCTTTTTTTTATTATTTTTATGCATGGATTTTTCTTTCTTTTTGTTTTTTTTTTTAATATTATTTCAACACATTCGTATGTAGCTACTAATATTTTTTTATTTTTGAATCGTTACATCGTTTAAGCACATTTTTGCTCGTTTCTTTCTTTTGGTTTTGTTAAATATTTCTTTTCAGTCGGATATTTTTCTTTTTTTTCTTTAATATGAATAAGGCTTGAGAAAAAAACTTCACCGATATTGCCACATTTGTAGCCTTTTTGAACACGCGGTTTTATACATTTTGACTTGCGTTTTAACCGGCGCGATTTTTGCAACTTTAAGTTTTAGTCGGTTGTAGAACCTTTTTCATTCAAAATACTGCTTTTTTCCTTAACTTTATATATAAACTTTTATTTTAAGTTACTTTTGCCACGCCGGCGCCGGCCGTATAAAGTTTTTTTTTTCTTTTTGAGCCCGGTCGCGGCGTAACTGCAGAGATGTAGCAGCAGAAAAATTCTTAAAGGAACAGAGAGCGATCTCTTCGATGACGGGCCTTTTATAGTTCCACGGTGAAGCTTCGGCACGCTTTCCGTTTAAGTCGTGTTTGCTTTTAAAAATGGCGACGACATAGGTTCCGGATTGAGGGATTTCTGGCCGAATTTTTGACTAGAACACAACGTAATATGCCTCATAAATTCTTTTAGAATTTATGTAGAATATATGTGACATAATATGTTATTTCCAGTCAAAATTGGTGCAGAAACACTCCTCGGAAATGCTTCCATGATGAACATAAACGGAAGTTATTTAAATGTAGTGGTGTATATTTTTTTGCCTTCTTTTGTGTTCTTCTTTGGTTTTCTCTCGTTTATTAAGTCGAAGATCCCGGGATAGAATTCGGAGCAGCTAAATCTTTTCTCTCATTTTTCAATTATTTTTTTATTTGATCTTCTTTTCGACTCTCATTTCCATTTTTTTCCTCATAATAAGTTCCACAAAATTGTGTAGATTTTAATTGAATAAAATTGAAATCTAAAGTCTGTCGGTTTGAATATAGGCTAACGTGAGTCTATACAGTAGGTATATCAGAGGTTCTAAAACTGATTTTTGGTTTCAAATTGAGTTTATATAAACAAAATTAAAAAGTTTCCACAGATCCTTCCATCTGCGTAGCTCCTTAACTGATACCATGAGTGTGCCATCCACATCCATTACGGCTGATTGTTGTTTCTTTTTTTTCCCAACAACATCTTTGGATATTTGGTACAATTCTTGGATATCTCCTCTTCTTGCATCGTGTTCCCCATTATCTGCGTAACCGAGGAGGGCGACCTCCTGTCACGTCTGTCAATAATCTCGCAGAAATGGCCGCTCAGGAAATTAGACGACGCCTCGCTTCTTCGTTCAACATACATAATTCTGACACCATGCAGCCTTTGGCTACCTTCTCTTTCATCCTCCCCGTATTACAAACTCTCGTTTTTCCAGTGCCAGATCTGTTTTCTTCTCCACTTTGTTTCGCTTATGCCCAGGATACTGATCTTAAGGTAAAACATTTCACGCACAGCATGAAATTTATCAAATAATTCAACTTCTTTTTCGTGTTTCCTTGTTTGTTTGTGCAGGGTCCTTAATTTTAATTTGACATAAATGAATATTTGTTGGTGATTTTCTATTTCATTTTCATAAACGTCACAGAATATTATAGTTGAATTATAATTTTTTTCCTGAAAAATAGGATTTCCTTAAATTTCAAGACTTCCCAGCAAGATTTTTCCCATTATCGAATGTGATGCATGCATGTGCTCCTTCGTGCCCTACAGCATGTCGTCAAATCCTTTATATACGTACATACGTCAACGTTATAACACCCTCTAGACTCTTAGCAATATTCGCGACTGGAGCTTGTCGCCCGCAGACATAACAATTTAAATTTTGTTACTATGGAAGATGACAATAAACGGTTTCGACCCCCTGAAGCAACAAATCAGATGTTACGTCAACATATGAGTTATGACATCGCATTGTGGAGTATTTCCAAGAGATGTATTGTTGCCACTGCTGCATCTTGTGTCATCCACTTGATACCTAGTTGAAGTGAAAAAGAAAGGATCAAAAACAACAATAAAATAGGAAGGATTTTCGGGTCCTGTTTCGGAAAAACGAAAAGGCTTCATGTGCTTGCGCCAACTTTAATAATTGTGGCATTTGCATCTGGGAGCTGTGCATCATCAGATCCCATAAATCGCGTACTAGTCACGTATCCATAAGAGAAAGCGAAACGAACATTTAATTATTATATTTTCAAGGGGAGCTCCTTCAGCATCCTTATATATGTAGCTCGACTCGGAACTGCAGTTTGTGACAAAAAATATTCCCTACATCCTGAATAAACCTTTTCATTTTTCTTATTTCTTTTTTTTTGAGATTCGTTGTCCTTGCCGATAAAATTTTTATTCGAGGACCTCCAACCAATTCTGGCTCTTTCTTCTACTTCTGCTCCTGACAAGAACTCACGGTGGTGGCGATGATGATGATGATGATGATGATGACGAGGACGACAACGGAAGCTGCGGATGATTGTTGTTGGAAAGGAATCGAGTAGCAAAGCAAATTAATTTGCGTTTGTTTGAAAATTGGAATTGAAAATTCCTCGAAAGAGAGAGAAAAAAGTGCTGCTGCCACTTGAATTTGCAGCAGAATTTAAGAGCCACCTACCAGCATTCTACTGCGAATGCAGATGCCGCTTGTTCTATTATTTTTTTTTCAGTTTATTTACCAAAAAGTATTAAAAAACAGGAGCAGCTCTCTTGCTGGTTCCATTGCTTTGATGGTGTTGAATTCAAAGCGGAAAATTAACTTATCGACAGATTTTCAAATAACTTGCGATCATCATCGTCATCGGTCGTTCTTCGTCGCTTTGCGTCGCGTCGTCGGTCGCGTCGCCAATGTGGCCCTGCTTTACTCTCAGAAATGTTTGCTTCGTCCTTGTATTAAACATGCAGTGTTGTATATATAGTTGTTTTCTTCTCATCCTCGCTATGATGCGACGACATTTTGGTTAAAAGGCAAAGTTTTGTATAAGCTTTTTGCGAAAATTAAATATTAACTTGGCAACTTAGAGGCGTGCAAGTGTAAAACGAAGCAAAAATAAAATATGCCAGTGACATTTTAAGGGCAATATTCTGAGCTTTTGGTGTGAATTTTCAAACAGGAAGTTTATTTTTTTCAATTCCAAATGGCGGTATGGCGAAAGCTGCGCTCGTCATCGTTAGAAGAAATTCAATTCCATTTTAAAATCCCTACAGGGAACTTGCTCTTTCTAAATGATTTTCAGAGAATTTTTGATTTTAATTGGTTGGTTTGAGTGTCTACATCACTGAAACGCATTTACTTTGTAAATTGTGTCTTGGGACTAATAATAAAATCCAAACAATTTAGATGTCAACTAAGTATGCGTTCAAAAATTAAGGAAGTTCATATTGTTAAGCATAACAAGAGTGAGGAAATTTATTTTTTCTTTGGAATAATTTAACTGGAATGTCTTCCCAAAAAGAGTCCTTCATGAACAAAGGCATTTCATAGGAGAATGTATAAGGTTACAAAATAATTCAAAACTAGTAATTTGTATAAAAATTTTATAATTTTCTCTGAAGGTGAATTTGGACAACATTTTTTTTTCTTAGGAAAATATACATTTGAGAAATTTCTTTCATAGAGGGAGCTGCCTTAAAGTTAGACATTTTTTGAGCTAGCAACTTTCTTATGTAGCTTCAAGTGGAAATGAGAACGATGTACATTTTTAATTTTTTTTTTCTTCACTTTTTCACAAATACCCTACTTTTTTTTTAAATGTTTAGATATTATAACTACTATTTTTCATAGGTTCCAAAAGTAGCATATTTTTAATTCAAATTCCAAAATAATTAATTTTGTAGGTCTCGGAAAAAAAACCATCGTCTTCAACTGCAATTGAAGCAAATGTATGTTAAAAAAAAAGTTACAATGAAAACACACAAAACTGTTTGTATCGCCATTTCGTGGGCTCTTCACTTCTCAAGAACCTTTTGGTATAAAAAAAAATAGTTCAAAAACAACTTTCAACAGAATAAACGATAAGCCTCACAAATAAAAAAAAACACTCGCGAAACTCTTCGAAATCAATGGAATCCCTAATCGATTTTCATGAACTATTTTGTCGATGAGTTTGGTAACCTTTAACTCTCGTGGCTGTGTATCTCCGCCGCGCACCGCTTTAAATGATAAGTTATTGGAATTGTTTTCTTTGTTTTTTTTTTGTTTAAAAAACACACCATCAATAGAATTGTGTTTTAACTTTGAAAAATAAAATAAACTTCAATTTAACAAAATTTCTATTGTGTCACTCACAAAGTTTTTTTTTGTTGTTGTTTATTTTCAAAGTAAAAATAAATTGAACTGGAAATTAAGTATCGCGTGTCGATAGAAATGGGTTTGAAAATCACTATAATATATTAAGGGATATTGGATTTAGTGTAGTTGTACTGATTCTGCATTTCTCAAATTATCTATAGACTGTAGAACTAGAACTTTTTTTTATCGCGTGATAGGTTAAAAGAACAATTTAGTAGACGGATTATTATATTGACAGCTTTATCGAAACGATTTTTTATAATTACATTTAATATGTCAATATGACTTTAGAGGTGTTGAATGAAAATAAAGAGAGGAACATTTTTCATGGATTATTGTAGGTACAGTCGGGTGGTTTGAGCTATTGTTTAAACTTGCTCTATTGATTTCGTGCGCAAATAAATTTCAATGTTGTAATTAAAATTTCCTACCTCCAGTAGTTGAAAAATGTTTTAAAAAAAACTGTTCTTGGCATACCGTTTATGAGTCATCAGTTCCATAGTGAAGAAATCGTTTTTCTTTTGTTTCAAATACTTATTTATTTATTCGTTAAATAACTAACGATAGAAGCTTACAAAACTAATTTTACATTACATTACAATTAAAATAAATATAGTCAACTACAATAATGAATTGAAAAAGGTTTCTTTGAATTTACAACTTTTAAAATTATCGTTTAAAGAAGAAAATACACAATAATATTTATTGAAGACTGAAATCAATTGATTTAATGGACTATTCACACCATAATTTGTTCTACTGAAGATCAGACATAAGGGCAACTGTCTTCTTAAGCTTGCCTGACTATAACTGAAATTAAAAACGCCACAGAGCTGATGGAGATACTATTGACCCATTGATTAATTTTATAACAAAGCATAGCTGTATATCGTCGGTTCAAAGGTAAAACTCACTAGGTGCAAAAAAAAAAAGTTCAAGAAAATGAGAATGAAATACATTTTTTGAATGAAAAAAGCCTGATTTTGCACGTTTTGTATAAAAACATTGAAAGGTATACCCTGGAACTTTATTTAAAAACTGTCGGAAATTGAATTTTCAGCTTCAAAAACTATGTTTCAGTCTAATTTCCTTCAAAAGTGTAAAATGTTAGTTAGTGAGTTTTACCTTTGAACCGACGATATATTGTCTATGTTTTGAGAGTACTTACTTACTTACTTAAGGTGGCGCTACAGTCCGGGGTGGACCAGGGCCTCAACCAACAAGCTTCTTCCAGCCGGCTCGGTTTCTAGCTAGCTGTCTCCAGTTTCGCACGCCAAGTTGGTTGAGGTCCTCTTCCACTTGCGTGCGCCACCTTTTACGCTGTCCACCTCAACTGCGCTGTCCGACGGGGTTGGATTCAAAGACTTTCCGGGCCGGAGCATTGGTGTCCGTTCGCTCTAGGTGACCCAGCCAGTCGTTGGCTTTTCACTTTTGTGGCTAGGTTGGTGTCGCTGTACAGCCCGTATAGTTCGTTGTTGTATCTTCTTCTCCATTCCCGATCTGAGCAGACGGGACCAAAAAATCACCTGGAGAATTTTCCTCTCAAAACAGCCTAATGCGTTCTCATCCGCCGTTAACAGTGTCCATGCCTCTGCACCATACATCAGGACCGGGATGATAAGCGACTTATACAGGGATAGTTTAGTTGCTCGAGAGAGGGCTTTGCTTCTCAATTGCCTTCTAGCCCAAAGAAAAAGCGATTGGCAAGAGTAATTCTTCGTTTGATCTCAGCACTGGTATCGTTGGCTGAGTTTATAGCGGATCCTAGGTAGACAAAGTCTCTGACCACCTCAAAATTATAGCTGTCTATAGTGACGTTCGAGTGTTGGGTGTCCTTTCTTGTTGACAGCATATATTTTGTTTTGCTTTCATTCACCGTTAGACTCATCTTCTTGGCTTCCTTCATAATGCTCACAAAAGCACCACTGACATCACGCTTTGTTCGCCCGATTTTGTCAATGTCGTCAGCGTAAACGAGTAATTGGACGAACTTTTGAAAGATTGTGCCTCTAGTGTTAAGGTGAGAGTTTTGCACTATTCTTTCAAGAACGATGTTGAATATAGCCCGTTGCCTTGCCTAAAACCGTTTTTTGACATCAAAGGTGTCGGTGAGGTCTTTGCCAACCTTGATGGAGCAGCGTGCATTCTCCATCGTCATCCTGCACAAACGGACGAGTTTGGCAGGGATGCCAAAACTAGACATTGCTCTATATACCTCGTCTCTCAAACAACAGGGATTAAATATATTGGTTTCCTTTTTCAATGAAAATTAAATTACAAAAAAGAAATATTTTACGAACAAAATTTCAATGTGTTTTCATTCTAAATTATAAAATAATAATTGCTCATTTTCGAGTCATGCTCATGAAGCAAGCATATCCGTTAATGAGCATTATGAGAGTGCTCATGGGGCGAGCATAAGCAAAAATAAAAATGCTCAAAGCTTATTACTCATGAACAAGAGCCTATCATATATGCTCAATTAGTATTGCTCACCCATGAGCAGCACATGAGTGAGCATTTCCGTACCCTGATTGTTGAACAATATTTCAAAAATTGAATAGAAAACCTGAAAACTTAGATTTTTTGTATTGTATTTGCATTCACTACAAGAATTACCATTATGCGAATGTACGTGTCGGGAAGTGAGTTTCAGTGCGTCAGTCAGAAAGCTAAGGTTTCAACGATTCTTTAAGTCATATGACCTTAAGAATTGCAACAATTGGCGTGGTATTACCGTTTTGTCCGTTTTCACAAAACTAATGGCAGCCGTCATTCTCGAGTGGGTAAAGAATAGAAACGAGTCTACACGCAAGAGGCATCCAGCTGGCTTCCGAAGTGGTCGATCGTGGATCGACTCTCGACCATATCAACACCCTGCGTATCGTCCTTGAGCAGTCTATAGAATTTCTATAGATTTTGAGAAGGCTTTCAATCAAGTTAACCGAGAATGTATATGGAGATCATTGCTTGGTAAGGGAATTCCTCCAGAAATTGTTGCCATTATTAAGAGAGTCCTGCAACAACGCAAGGTGTTTTGTTTTACTCAATGGGCAGCTATCCGACTCTTTCGTAGTGCAACAGGGTGTGAGATAAGGGTATGCTCTACCGCAAATTCTCTTCCTTTTGGCGATGGATGACGTATTGACGACCAGACGAATATATGGATAAGATCTGTGGAGCGGTTTTTTAAAACAATAATTTCTTATATATAAAATTCTTGAAATATTTTTAAGAACAAATTTTGGTATGCAAATCTAAAGTATATATTTATGTGTATATAAAAACAAAATTTGAAAAATATTTCAACCCGTTTTTGAGATATCGAATTTTCAAAAAAAAAATTTGAAACTTTTTTTAAAAATCCAAAAACTTTTTTTTTGAAAATTTTGATATGCAATATTATTTAATCTTATCTGAAATTTGTATATACAAAAATTCATTTAAATTTTTAAATTAACGAGAAAACTCAAAATAAAAAAAATATGTTCTATGACAGGTACTACTAATAGTTGCTATGTGTAAAATTTTATAATTTTTAATGGTAGATCGTACTAATTTTAGTATATGAAAAAAGTTTAATCAAAATCGTAGGAGTCGTTTTCAAGCAAAAAAATATTTTCCTTTGCGGTTTTTTCACTTTTGTATGGAAGGTACCGTTATTTTTTAATAAATGTAAAATTTTTTCTAAAAATATTTTAGAGAGTACTAAAAAAGTCTTAAACATCGAGTTTCAAAAAAATCTATGATGCCGTTTTCGAAATATTTGATTTTCCAAAAAAAATTTTGAAATATTTTTTAAAAATCCAAAAAATATTTTTTCAAAAATGTTGGTACACAAAACTATTAACATTTCTCGGAAGCTTCGGTATAAAAAAAATAATTGAAATCGGTCATACCATTTTGAAGAAAATCAAAAATTTTAAAAATGGTTCCTTGGGAGGTACCATTAATAACCATTTTTGAAAAATGGTTTTCCACCCAAGGAAAGCCTTTACTAAAATAAATTTATTGTTTTTTTTTAAGAAAAGTTGTCGAGCCGTTTTTGAGAAAAATACGATTATGTAAATTTGCCAAAAAAAAAATGTTTGACAGGTACCGTTAGTTTTGGTTCTAAAAAAAAAAGAAAAAAATGTGTCGGCAGAATCACCAAAAACCACTAAGTACCAAGTTTGAAGAAAATTGATCGAGCCGTTTAGGCTGTAGACGAACAGACAGACAGACAGACAGACAGAATTTTGCCACCCTCTTTTTTGGTGTTCTCTATCATCGTAATATCATGTTTGATTGTTATCTCAAAATTTTTTTTTTGCACGAATCCAAAACTTGCCTTATAGTACCTATAATCGCAAGTAAAAATGTATAAACGTGTAACGAAATAACCTTTTTTTTGATTAAATTTTATTAAATTCATATTTTTATTAGAACGAATCTTGCCCAGGGGAGGGGGGCAATTGCACCCATTGCCCCCCCTTGTATCCGTGCCTACTATCGGTAATTAGAAATTACCTTTAAGATCGATCAATACAAGTTGTATTGAATGAATTCAAGCCTGAAACTCATAAAATAAATTTTTGTGTACCCCAGGGCTCCGTATTGTCTCCTACTTTCTTCATTATTTTCATAAATTACCTCATGTCTGAAACTTATAATCATTAATTTAACTATGTCGCTGACGACATGAGGTACTCTTAACTTTTCATACTAGTTTTTAGATTCTCATCTGTCTCATTTGTCCTGTAGATGAAGATGGTTAATGGCAGTATTTTACAAATTATTAAACTCTAATCTCGACAGATTTGTCAAGTGGGAAATCAAACACTTATTAGGATTTAAATAATTGAAAATCAATGTGCTTTGGTATCTCCTCTCTTTAGATCCTCTTCAAATTTCTAAACGCTAGCACAAAACTGTTCAAACACAGTTTAAGGCATAATAAGTAAAGGTTCTTGGTGAGAACTAGCAAAGCACAAACTCACGCACATGAGTTTTTGAACACTGTGCCCATAATATTTTTTTTTCCTTTTCCTACTTCAACCACACTTCGATGACCTTATTAGGTTCTTTTTGTTGAATTGAATACTTACTGCCAGCTTTGTTTCCAGTGAATTAAAAATATTTTTAATCACTCAAGCTAATTTTCATTCGCACCATAAGCCCTTAGATATTTATTCATTTTACTTTTGAAACAGTAAATTCATACACAAAAAAAAAATCGTCTTTGAATTAACTTACCCAGAAGCTTATTTCAAAAATGACCTACCACCAAACCTCAAAGTAAATAAAGAAGAGAAATTGTAAAAATCCTTTTACATCAAAGCCTCCAAAAGCTTTCCGTCCGGTTTTGCGGGCTTAAGCAAACACGAAGATAACATTTCCCGAAAAGAACTTCAAAGGGTTTTCAATTTTTCATTTTTCATTTTTTGTTTTAATACGAAAATATTCCACTAAAGGACCTTACAACCTATAGTGTATGACAACTTTTTGCCTGGAGTGTATTTTAAGTACAGCGGTGATGTTTTGTGAATGTCGGTCGCAGTCGGTCCTCGGGCATTTAATCTGGTTTTTGGTAGGTATATACAATATGCTAGGATTCCAAACGGAATTTTCATTCAGCTTCAAGGAGCTACTGCTGCTGTTGTTCTTCCTGAGTTGCTTGCCTTGCCATTGCATAAGAAGAGTATGCTAAGCGTGTGCCGCCAAATGTTTGCCTTTAGAAGAAGAACTTTTTCCCCTAAAAAACAATCCCAAGGATATGGAAAAATGTATAATGTGTCCTCTGACACGACGAAAGTAGGGATCAAGTAGTAGATAGGAAGTATTTGCAATGCATGGTGTTGTGTCCTCATCGCTGGATGTGTGTAGGACTTGTCACGGCTTTGGTGGGTTTTCAGCAAAACTTTTTAACATACATCTCTCTCGACAAGGAACGGCACATTATGTACATAGCAGCTGCAACTCTCTCTCTCTGTCCCTCTTAAACTTAAACACACACGCCCGCCGCCCACGTATAGTCACATAACCAGAGAGGCGTATGTAGGCTTCCGGGTGCATCAACCGATTGGGTTATCTTTCTTCTTCTTCTCTTGCTGCTGCATAGCCCACCCTAACCTCTGTGATAATGTCAGACAGCTCCGGGTACCACATGTTCTCTGCTGCTGCATTATTTTTAGTACTTAAAACACACACACATGCATTTATATAATTTTTAAACTTTTCTCAAAACCTAGAACAGAGAACTGTTCAAAACCCAGGAAAAAGGATGCAAGACCTACTTAAACAAACCAATGTGCATGGATGGGGCAAAGAGTAAAAATGAAATAGAAAACATAAAACACATAAAACAGGAAATGACTCATTTCGGTTTCAAAAGTTGTACATATATACATACGTACGAGTATAGAGGGCTATGAGCGATGATGTTCGGAATGGATGGCCGAGCGCCAAATCATCTATGAAAGACTTTTCCATGTCCATTTAACGCCTCTAGCCTGTAGCCATTACCACTGACATCCTGCCCCATCATCATTCATGCCTCCAACCCATGTTCCTGTTCATGGGCAATAACTTTAGCGCAGCTGAAAACAGTTGTTGCTCATTAATGCAGGAAGTGAAGTCCTGTTAAAACTCATATCAGCGACCACCATTAGACACTCGAGCGGGCAGCATAATTTCCATTTGTTTAACAAAAGTCCAACAAGCAAAGGCAGTCGCCGCGTCCGCCGTGCCGTATTCAAACAAAACATGCAACCAGCAAGCAATGAACGGTATTTTGTTGTACGGTTGATAGTCAAAGGAATTAAATAATGAAGCGTTTGTGTTGAGTTCCGGCTTCTCTTGGGTGATTTCACCAGATTCAGGACCGTATCGCATTTGAATGTAGAGCCATAGGCCATACATAAATGTATCACAACAGTGAAATGTATAAAATTATGTCAAAGAACATTCCTTAAAAAATCCAAGGATAATACAATTTTGAACGAAGATGTTTTGCGTCCAGCTAAATTTATTTGGAGGGAGCCGTTTTGAATATCTTTCTTAACTTGCTTCTGCTGAGGACTGATTCTGGTCCTGTGAAAAAGGGAATCGAAAAAATCGTTTTCATACTCGCTGTCAAACATTAGCTTCACTTTTCCCATTCATTTTCCATAAAAAAAAACGATTGAAAGTGTGAATCAAAATGACAGATGATATATTATCGATTCACGAACCACCTCACCTTCTCTCATGAAAACAGCGCAATTGTCTTTTTATTGTGTTTTTGAAAAGAAATGAGAAATGCGTTGGATTGATTTATTTTTTTTTCGTACTCCACGCTTTCATCTTGAATATTTACTTCCAAATGGAGCGCGAACGAAAATTATTGAATTAAAATTTTTTGATGTTTGGTAAAACTTTTTACAGAACAGGAATTGGAATTTGTGTGAAAAGTTTTTCGTTTCACTTTTCCATAAAACTAGAATCGGCCTCGAGATGTTCTGAAGCGTGCTTCTGACCAACCAAATAAGACCATTTGCTAACCTTGTCATGCATCGCTGGCGTAGTTTATAGGATAACCAATTATGTACCAATGTCTTGACTTTAAGTAAGAAGTCGGTTATTGCTAATGGAATAACGCCCTCAAAGATTCTTCATTCTTGTCTCTTCGACGCGACGTGTGGAAAACCCTTAAAATAATAGTAAATTTTTATTAAATATTTAAAAAAAAAAATTATGTATGGCGTATGAGCACTATTTTTGCCCCCCAAAAAAAAAACAGCAGGTTGTAATCATTTAATTTTTCAATAAAGGTTTACGTATTTAATGCTCACATACACATCTCCTTTAGGGTGGATAAGGTAGTATTTGGCAAGAAAAAATCAGAGAACAAAATTACCCTCATCAACTTTCTTTTATGAGATCTCGTTCGTGGGTTGAAAATTTTCTTTTGATGTTGTACAATTCGTGATTTCTGAACATTCTAGAATTTTGTTCGTTCGAAATGTTTGCCATCGAGATTTTTATATTTTATTCTTTTCTTGTCATTCGTGATTCCAAAAAGAACAGATGTCAAGCCAAGCAAAGCTATTTAGTTCCTTTGTAAGTACTTAAGTAGTACTAAAAATGTTTTATAATTTGGTATTTTATCTCTAATGCATTCGGAATTTTGTCCATTCGGGATTTTTGCCATGGGATTTTAGACATTCGGGACTCTCAGTTTTTTTTCAATTCGGGGTCTTGTACCCTTCCCCATATTTTAATGTGATATCAGACTTATTTTCACCGAGGCTGTTCTTAATAAAGCGCAATTTGTCTTATTTTCGAACATCTTTGAGACCCTGAATGGGATATCAAATGAAAGGTAAGACTGTCCTCTACACGATGCCAATGGTCGGACAATCTTTTGTGGGTTGTTGCCAAAAGTCCGACCACTTTTGTAAAATTAGGGACTTTGTTCATCCATGGATGAAAATGACAAAAATGTAGCTTAGGCCACTTTCTTATAGCTATTTGATTTCATTTTACTCAGTTTTCCCCAATGTAAAACGCATTGTTCATCAAAATGGTCGGACTTGTCGCAACAGTCAAAAACGTTTGTCCGACCATTGGTATCGCTTAGAGAACAGTCTAAGCTTTTATTGGATACCCCATTTATAGCAGTTGCTTATATTATAGGTACATTTAGCGGAAAATAAAACTTGAAAAGTCCATGTTCTAACCATTGCTTGTCCGACCAGTTGTCTTTCAAATGTTTGGACTAAAGCTATCTGTTGGCATCCCTTTTTTGCGTGGCCGTGATGAGATAGGTACCTAAGCTTACGGTGGGCTCCCGGACTATTACTTCGAATTCTTCTTTTCATGAAAGGTTTAGAACTCTACGTTATCTTGTGAACTCTGAAATAAAATAATCAGCCTCAAAATTTAAAAATCTTACTTCTGAAAAAATGTGGTCAGTTCAGCGTGGAAGAATTTGATGTTTTTAAAGCAGTCCATGAAATTAAATCTGAGGAAATTGGTTTGGATGGCTTGCATCCTAAGTTCTTAAAGATTATTTACCCATTCATTTCACCTGACCTTACCTTTATCTTCAATTCTATCCTTACTAGCTCCTGTTATCCAAAGTCTTGGAAAGTTTCAAAAATTATTCCGGTTCCTAAAAATTCAGCCCCTAGCTCTAAGGAATATAGACCTATTGCCATTCTACCCTTTAATTCAAAAGCTTTAGAGAAAATTATGAGTAAGCAAATATCATCATATCTATCAACTAGCAGAATACTCTCTTCAGTCCAGGCTGGCTTTAGACCTAATCATAGCTGTTCTTCAGCTCTTCTGAAAGTTGTTGATGATTTAAGGCTACAAATTGATAAAAAGCGGGCTACAACCTTGGTACTCATCGATTTCTCTAAAGCTTTTGATTCTGTTCCTCATAGCATTCTTTTGGGAAAATTGAAAAACCATTTTTGTTTTCATAGGTCAGCTGCGCAACTTATGCAGCAATATCTCAGTGGAAGAACTCAAGCTGTTTCTGCGAACTCACAGCTATCCGTTTTTTCCCAACAATGTCCGGTGTGCCACAAGATTCAATCCTGGGTCCTTTGTTATTTTCAATATTCATAAATGATCTTCTATCTACCCTTTAATTCTGTGATATTATAATATACGCTGATGATGTTCAAATATATCTGAGCTACCCTATTCGAATGGTCGAAGACGCAACAGATCGCGTGAGCCCAGATCTGATGAGTATTTTCAATGGGCTGAACGAAATAGATTGGGACTCAATCCCAAAAAATGCCAAGCCATCGTTGTCAGCAAAAATATTATTGAAACGTGCTGTCTGCCCCAAGTAGTTCTAGGTAATTCTTCGGTGGATTACGTAACATCCGTAAAAAGTATGGGTATACAATTCAACCAAACACTTAATTGGGATGATCATGTTTCATATACACTGGGGAAAACGTTTGGTGCCCTTCGGTCGCTCTGTGTTGCTGGAAGCTGCTTAAAAATAAAAATTAAAACTACTTTAGTAAAAACTCTTATACTACCGATACTGTTATGTCTGTGAAGTTAGCAGGTCAACTTTCACCCATGCAAATGGGACCTTGACAGGAATTTGCAGTTTTTTTTTGCATCTCTATTCCCGATTTTGCAGTTCGCCAAATAAGGGTGTAATTTAGTGACCTGCTAACTTCACAGTGAAGTAAGCAGGTCACATGGTGTATCTCAGGAACCAAGCGTGCTGGGAACTTGTAGTAAGGCTCCAAATTTGCAGTTTTTTTGCATTTCAACGATAGGCTATGTTCAAAATTTGAAGTCCTCAATTTGAAAAAAATTTCATGCTGACTTGCTAACTTCACAGGTCAATATTTTGAAGTCCTTTTTTTGAAAAAAACTTCATACTGACCTGCTAACTTCACAGTGAAGTAAGCAAGTCACATCGTGTATCTCAGGAACCAAGCATGCTAGGAACATACAGGAAGGCCCCAAACTTGCAGTTTTTTTTGCATTTGAAGAATAGGCTAGGTCAAAATTTTGAAGTCCTTTTTTTGAAAAAAAAAATTTCATACTGACCTGCTAACTTCACTGTGAAGTTGCTAGTCTGTGGAATTCTCTACCTGTCGTATTGAGGAGGATCAGCAACTGTTAAAGAGTTAAAAGTGCCTTATGTGATCATTTTAAAGTGCTAAGTATAGAAATGAATTCTTAAATATGTGAATAAATACCTAAAACTTAACATAGTTTTTCACTTAATATATAGATTTTTTTCTAATTTTTTAAACCTAATTGTTAGTAATTTTCAATTTCGTATGTTTAACCACACTACTTAGTATTTCTTAAAAACTATCAATGTTTTACAATGCTAATGTTTTTCATTAACATTGTTGCGGGCTCCTTTCTTGCCGTCGGGGTCAGTGCTGGCATGCTTCACGGGCCTCACGCTCGTCGGAGGGTGTTGGTTCTTGACCCCTATCGGAACCGCGCAGACAAAAATCATGCCAGGCTCAACGTCGAGGTGATATGACGTTGCGAGAAACATTTGTCACTACCCACCCTGCCATGGTTACCTATCTCGCCTAAGCAACCCCTTGATTCGCCATCTTTCACTCCCTCATCCCACCCCTTCCATCATCATCGATCCTCATCCTTAATCCTTCTATAATTAAACACCCAATATAATATTTAATTGACAGGCCATAGACAACATTATGTACGCGCAGTTTGCTTATCGAATATTAAGGGGGTCTTTCACGTTGACGAAATGTATGGTTATACAAAATTATTATACAACAATTTTCTGGAAAGGAAATAATAAAGTTTTTTTTCGTAGCTCTTGTCGCCAAAAAACAGAACGTGGTCCATTTACATAGGACTGTGATGCCGTGATGTACCCTTTCGATTGCAGTTTACCCGTGTACTGTTTGAGTTAAAACAATTATTCTAATTTCTCCCCAAGAAAATCACATTAAAATCCTTTCTAGAAATTTAGTCTACCCGTTTAAACGCGATGTGCAGTGATAAAACGCACAAATAAATATGCCGACGATGTGGCAGTGGCTAGCGGAACGCACTTTGGCAACTTCTCCGTCATCGTTATACTAAAGGTGCGTGTCCATTTGAGAGCAATAATTCCAATACAAAACTCTCGAGACTGACTCTCGGATAGCTGTCTACCCCTCTGTGAGCTAATTTCATGATTGTGTTCCCATAGTTTCCCGAGTTTAACTCTCGACAGCTTGAGAGCCATTTCACACATAACCGGCAACCGGGTACCCGGTACCGACTAACCGGTCGTTTGGTTAAGGATCCTATGGAAGCTTTCATACATGCCGGAACCGGTTCATTTGTTGCAAACCGGGTAACCGATGCCGGCTAACCGGCTGCCGGGCATGTGTGAAATGGGCCTGAGAGTTCCTCGCAGTCTTTTTACTCTCAAATAAATACGCTCTTTAAGATGCGTTACCATTTGAGAGTACTTTCACTATAAAACTCTCGAAAGTGACTCGGATAGCTGTCGACCCCTCTCTGAGCTGATTGTATATGTAAACTGTCAACTTGCAAGTCTTACTCTCAAGAGCTGCTTGAGAGTTGCTCGCAGCTTTTTTAAACTCAAATGGATACACCACCTTTGGATTTGTGTAATACCTCCAAGTTTTTTTTTTTTTTTTTGGCATGAAACGAATACTTGTCCAAGACTTCTTGAATTATTGATTCAAAAAAGCTTTTAACGGACTACAAATAGGCGTTTCGCCCAGCGATCTCACTTAAACTCATCAGTGACATAGATAGGGCGTTTGTCATACGCAATTAAAAAAAATATTTTTTTTTTTATTCAATACAAAGCTCTAAGTCGTTTCCAACCACCATGCTTATAGTTCGGTTGCAAGACATTTTTCAAAAATATGTTTGACATTTTGTCCCCAACTTGGATAACTTCTATAAACTAATTAATCACTTAACTGAACTATGCTTTGTGAAAAATATTTCCAGATTTAAAAATCGTTGCTCTGCTGTAAATATATTCATGGTGACATGAAAATCCAAACTGAGCACAAATCAGCTTTGAAATAAGCTGTAAAAGTGTTGCCAATTCAAAAAAAAAAAACAGTGAAAAAATCCTGTGATTGTTAGAAGGTGGGTGAAAATTAAGGCAATTTCCCTAAACTTTCTTGGAAAATACATATAAATCTATGAAAATTTAAATAATATGGGACTTGATTTATTTAGCAAATGCCTAATCCATTATACCCTCACCTGATAAAGTATTTTTGAGTGTTGAAAAGCTCTTCAGGCGCTGTCAAAGTTCAAAACGGCCGTGATGTGTGTTGACAAGGACAATGAAAATCCCAACAGGAGGGAAGAAGTTGAACATTTTTGTTATTGAAATTAAAAAATGTTAACCCACATTCAATACACAAACTATAACAGGCTTTGCCATCACAGAGGAAGTTTTTGAGGCTCTGAGGGTGGACTATATAAACATATACAAAATACAATACATATTATATACCTACGGTTGAGCTTAGCGATAATAAATTTTCCTTTATTTTCAAACGAAATAACTTATGACATTTTGAGTTTATCCCAACCAACATCTGAAAAACTAGGTTAGCTACTATAATAGATTTCAATTAAAGTAGTTCTCTTAGAATTTACGAAACTAAAACGGGAATTTCTAATAGTGACAACTGCAGGTTTTTACAGTTTTTTTTTATTTTTTGAGAAAGTTCGAAATATTTTCATTGAATCGAACTTTGTCCTGTGTCGTTCGTTTTAGCCGGGCATCCTTGTTAAAGTTAGTTTTTTTTTTATTTTTATTTTATTTGCTGTTTTTCTTGGTTTAAACTTTGTGTGTGTATTTAATTTTATGAATTAATGAATATTAATAGTGCGGTGCTATATTTATGAGTAACGATGGATGTACCTTTACCTTAGGTAAAAGAAATTAAGTTTTGTTGTTGTGTTTACCAGCTAAATGAAATGTTGGTTTATATGAAATTCCATTCACTGAAATTAGTGCGCGAAATGTTCTTTGATGTGAAACAGTGAAAGCTAAGTCCTTTGACTTAAAACGATAATGATTTGCGGTTAAATCTTTTGGAAAAGCTTCAAACAGTGCGAGTATAATATATATATAGGTTTAAATATACTTCAATGGAATTAATAATGACCAGTGTTATATACTTGATTTCTGTGTGTTTTGATTTTTTAATGAGCTTTGGTGAAAGTAAGTTTTTGAAAATCCCGTTATGTACATATAGTGGCGAGCAAAACTGGGTACATATTTTTAAAAAATAAATAAAAAGCAATAACGTAGTTTTAAATGTAAAAAAAAAACAAAATATTTGTATTTTTAAAAGTATACCGTCATAATTGACTACTTGAAAAAAAAAACATACACAATACTTTAGGGCTTTTTTTGCTGCAGAAATTAAATAAGAGAATACTGATGATATTCATTTATGCTCGTTTTGATTTTTTTTTATTCTTAGTATACCTCGCTCATATTACCTACCTTGTTTTATATAACGCTCCTCACTATTTTTGACGTACTTTCGACAAATTTTTCTGTATAATGTTTTTGGAAATAGTCACCTTTGTTCCTGCACTCGCTGCCATAAGACATTAGGGCTGGCCACGATGCAAAACCAATTATCGTCTTAGTATCTTCAAAATCAAAATATTCCAGTATCGTCTCGGTATCGATATCGTTATCGGTATCGGTATAGTTATCGGTATCTGTATCGGTATCGGTATCGTATATAGCTCAGCCTCGTCTCGGTCTCATGTAACAAAGTCTCGTCTCGGTTTAGGTATCGGTCTCGTCTGGCTTCGATCAGGTCTCAGTCACAAACAAAAACGGCTTGGTTACGTATGCAATTGATCTTTTAGTTCAACAAATCGAAAAAACGGTTCTATTGGTGTAACTGGTTATTAATAGAATGAGTTTAGTAAAATTTATACAAAAATCGTTGGAGCCGTTTCCGAGAAATCAAGATAGACAAAAAATGGGAGTGACAGTAGGTGGTTTTTACTAAAGTCACTTCCTCTAAAAAGAACCAAGTCTAAAAATATCATCCAAATCGTTGGTTTCAGAGAAAACAAGCATAAGAAAAATGGGCCTGACAGTGCTAATTAGAATTACTGCATAAACCTTCTCTTTCTCTTTGCTAGATAAAAAGAACTGTAAAAATGTTATCCAAATCGTTGGAGCCGTTCCTGAGAAACCAATTACAAAAATTGATTGTTTGTAATAAATTAATAATAATATTAAAAAAACAATTTTTTTCTGCTGATATCAAACGATACTTCCGAGAGTGTCGGTAAATTTCGGTCCAAAAAGTACGGCATCGGGTCGGTATCGTCTTGGTAACGTTTCGGATACTGGAGCTGGGTATCGTTTCGGTTTCCGATACCAAACGATAGCGAGACTTTCCTGGTATCGTGGCCAGCTCTAAGAATAATATTTCGAAAGGAAATCGCAAGTGCGTTCCTAGCCTAATGAACAAATAGACTAACATGTTTGTGTTCACTTGCGATTTGAATTAGTGCGACTGAGAAATCGTAGTCGCAACTAGAAATAGTCATGCACGCACTGATAATTTGCAGTCTCACGATTGTTTAATTGCAAGATATGAAACGACATCATGGTTTTAAACGTGAATTCCCACAAACGCGACTTTAAAATCACAGCGCTCAGCAATCATTTAATAAATCAAATTAAATTAAATGTTCCTGAACGCACTTCCTATACCTTTTATTTGTTTGCGTTTAGCGCGACGGATAAACGCAACTGAGTGCTTGAAAATATCATCTTTTTTTTAAATAAGGTTGTTCCTAGGCTAGTCGTTAACAAGTTATGTATTATTAATCGTTGAGATTGCTTTGACGCATGCATGTGCGAGTAATCTTATTAAAAGCCGTATATAGTTAATATATAATTTTTTGCGATTCTGGTATTCTAAATCGCACCAACTGAAAATTGCAAGTGCCTTACTTCCATTTAAAAAACACAGTTTTATCTACTATCTTCGAACTTCTGTACAAAGAAATTTATTTAAATCGTTTCTGTACTGGTTACGGTTTTCTAACCAAGTGACCATATATTTTGAAAATCATTGGAGCCGTTTTTGAGAAAAATAATTTTCCTTAAGCTTTGTTTTCACAATTATTACATATGGTTCTGGTAGAAACCTTTAGTTTTAGTTCTCATACATTTTATTCGGTTTTAGAGGGAAACATTTCTCAGTGATAAAAAAATCTAATACGACAAGTAAGATAGAACGCGGGGCTAGTTGGGCTGGAGGGTATATTGGGTCACGCTAATTTCTCAGCAACCAGAAGTCCTATCAATGTTTTGTTTAAACAGGTTAATTACTTGAACTGAGAACCACTTCCAAAACTGGTTTTAGTTGCATTGTATAAGCAAGCGGCGAAATACGAGTCTTTGTAGTAAGGGAAAAAGTAATCAAATTGCTTTTGCCGAACTTTGTGTTGCAAAAAAGAAAAAGAGTATATGAAAGAGCGATATAAAAGGGCGGATCCAGAATTTTGTTCACATTATTCAAAATTCATGGTATTGCACTACAAAGTTAATTATTTATTTGCAAAATAATGTAGCTTAAGAACCGTAATTTTAAAACCTTAGCCCTTAAAAAATCTATGTTTTTCTTTTGTAAATAAATAAAAATACAGTTTTTTGCCGTGTCCGAACGGCTAATTGAGAAGCACTTTTTCATGATAAGTATACTCTTGGAGGATTTGTCAGTTCCTCGCAAGAGGCAGTACCACTGTTTTTAGGTGGCACGGCTGGGAATCGAACCCACACCTTCGGCATGAAGGAACTTAAGTAACTTACTACTTTCTTTAATGACAACCCGGCTCTGGATCTTTGGCACATCATATATGGGAAATTCCCAAGAAATGTTTACCATCTAAAAGATCTCTATTTCTTGATAAAAAGTCAACTTTTTTCAGTAATTGGTCAGCCATAGATATTTTTCTATGAATTTTTAAAATTTGTTCCAAGGCAACAAAAAAAACTTTTGGCACCTAATTTGGGTCAATTAATATGCCATTTGAAAGGCCACTTCAAGTTATAAAAGGTCAGCTTTTTAAAGTAATTGGTCATTGGTTTATGAATTTTTAAAAAAATTCAATCGTTCGTGACCTTGAAAAAAACCTTTAAAAAATAGTAAAAAAACAATCTTTAGCTGACCAACTACTGGAACTGGCTCACATTTTATATAGATCTTAGGATCTTTTAGATGGTCTTAATTTTTACAAATTACCTATAAATGAGGTGCCGAAAATCGCGTGTGACCTTGAACAATAATTTAAATATTCATTGAAAAAAAACAATGGCTGACCATTATTAGTTACTAAAACTAGTTCTCAGGGCAATAATTTTTTGCAAATTTCCCTTAACTGAGGTGCTAAAAATCGCTATGACCTTGAATTTTTTTTACAATTTCAATAAAAATTAATTTAAAAAAAATCTATGGCTGACCAATTACTGAAACTATAGCCGACTTCTTATGCCCATTTAGTGACCCTTGAAATGGCACACAAATTAGGTTAAAAGATTCAAAAGCCCCTGGGCCTTTTAGGTATATCAAATTGATAACTTAAACTTATATGTCAATATTCAATTTAATTTTCGGTTAAAAGGACCATTTGTATCTTATTTTATGTTCAGCAATTTTGACAAAATCAACAAACCAATTTCAGAATCATTTTTACGCTGAAATAAAAGTTAACATAAAGTTCAATTCTTTTACTACATATCTATTCCTTAAAACAAATTATTAATTTATTCTTTAGCAAAATATACTGAATGAAAACGCAGTTCTTGCAACTATATCCTTAAAAGAAAGTTGTTTTTATTTCACTGGAGGTAAAATTATTTGTGTGACATTTTTTACTCAGATTTGTTTGCATTGTGTCCTTAAATACGCACAAATGTTCCTAGAGGAATTTTGTCTTTGAGTAGTGAAATCATTTGTACATGATGGCGAGATAAGACCTTTTTCATCATCATGTCCTGTTACCCTGGTTGGGGCGCGAACAAATCGTTTTCATCCTTCACGGTCTTGTGCTTGATATTTTAACTGTGACCACGTCTTTCTGTGGGAGAAATTTTTACAAGGCCTATTATGAAATTTTAGTATTCCGGGACAAAAAATAATCATCAGGCACTATTTATCTCGCTTTTGGGTAAAATTAGAATTTAAAAAAAAAAAGTTAAAGGTTTACGGTGCTTGAAGTTATCAACTAAAAAGTCTTGAGTGTGTAATTGGACTGCTTCGTTATAATTAAATTCTTTCTTACTTCCATCAACATTCAGTGAAATAGTTTCGTTAATTTATATGCAAACATCTCAGACCAATCGATATTTTTCATTTACCTGCATACTTTGTGACTTGTAAAGGTCAGATCTCTATGGAGAAAGGTCTTCGAATTGAGGTAGAGGCATTTTTCGTTATTTTATTCTTTATTCTTTTAAGGCTCAACATTAATTGTTTGCCATAAATTATATATGGTCAGCTGCACCCCTCACCACCTCTGTCATGAAAAGTTTAAAAAATAATACCGTTTTGACCGAAATATAATAAAAATAGAAAGTGGGGTTACCTAGTTCTTGCAATCAGGGGACGATATAACAAAAAACTATTTAATGCATTTTTATTTACATATTGACAATCACGCTCAAATTCTGTTACACTTTGTTTAATCTAGGCAAGAAATACATCTTTTGCTTTACGTATCAACTAATTGATTTTTTTAAATGGTCGCATTATTTCTATATAAAAAGTAGACTATAAAATATATCTACCACGGGAAATAAAGGGAGAAGAATGAAACAATTATGTAGGTATACGTTAAAAAGGTGGTTTAATTTTTGTTGCACCAAAGTATCTTTAAACTACAAAATACATAAAGCATGTACTACTAAATTCATATACGTGTTGCAGCGAAAATTATCACATTGAAGAATTAACTTATTCTTTTGAACTCGATTCTTACAATCAACGAACTTCTATACTAACACCTAATATGTATGTAGAATGTACGTAGATTGAAAAAATGTTTTGCTCAAATAATAATACCTATCATACTACTGCCACTCTCCATTTTTTAGTGTAAATAAATTCCATAAAAAAAAAAAATTAATTTTCGTATCATGCCCAAAGAAAAGTTTTAAATCAATTGATTCAGTTTCCGAAACAAATTCCATCCTTATATATATATATGTTTGTACGTAAAACATGCCTGCCTTAATTGAATTCTTCCTTGATTCGGCTGTGTTTGCAATATAAATGTGCGTGTTCTTTGACAATGACAGTAAAACTCCTCAATAGGATGTGTCGACCTAATGATCACTTGGCCGATGTTATTTAATTTTAAACTTTCTATTTAACACAATTTACAGTTTGACACCGTATTCGAAATTTAATATTGAATTAAGGGTATAAATAATTGTATACCTAGGGATAAATGAATTTTAAAACTTTTTTTTTTGTGTGTATCTTTATCGAATCAGACCGTATTTGAACCCAATTATTTTCATAGCAAGGGAAGTTTCATTCGTGATGTAGATTGTATAGAGATATTTTTGAGTTGTTACGAGTTGTTTCTTATTTTAGTCAAAGACCATCAAATCAGTTTTTTTCATTTAAACTACGGAGTATTTCATTTTTAGATACTGTTAGTTTTGATCAAAATTTATTATTTGAAGCGTTGAGAATGAGAAGGGGTTAAGTGACATTTTTGATGTTTTGAGTTATAAGCGTTTAAAGTTTTACGTTTATAACTTTTTTTCTGAAATCGAGAGAAGCTTATAAAAAAGCCATAAAAAAAGAAAAAAAAATTTACAATTTTAGTAAATCGCCCAATTTTATTTAAATTCATTAGAAGTTGGTGTTTTACAAACAATTCAGCACTTGACCCCTTTAAGCGAAAATAAGTTTAATTTATTTTTTTATGAAAAAGGGGTCAAGTGAAAGGTGGGTATTATTCTTGTATTGCATAAAGTGAACATGTCTGTTCGCGTAGCTCCCAAAACTACGAATTCCACCCAAAGTTCTGTCAAAACTCATATAAAAAAATAAAATTCGAAGAAATTCGTAGTTTTGGGAAGTTAACGAACAGACATAACAATTGTGCACTTACCACCTTTATGCAAAAAAAAAATATATAACTTGGTATTTTATCTTTCGGCTTCTATTGAATTAAGGGGTTAAGTGGGTGTTAAGTGATCTTAACCCCTTCTTGCCTAAAACAACTTTAAAACAAACGTGTAGTTAACCCCTTTGTCTGAAGCTAACTTTGTAAGTAATAACAATAGAGACACAAGAATTAGACCAAAATTTAAGTTGACGCTTAACACCATTATTGGCTTAAAAAAACGAAAAATCGAAAAATGTCACTTGACCCCTTCTCAATCTCAACGCTTCATTTATTATTTTTTTTCTTCGGGTGGAGAATTCTTGTGGGTAAAAAATAAATAAATTGGGTGGCGCAACAACTCGTGGAGAACTAGGGCCTAGTGACTTACAGCCATTCCTGTGTTCGTGTTTGTTGGCAGGAATGGAGGGGACCTACAGTTTTTTGCCGAGTCCGAACGGCTAAATGAGAGGCACTTTTTCATGACAAGTATACTCTTGGAGGATTTGTCAGTTCCTCGCAAGAGGCAGTACGTCGAATAAAACATTTCTGTTTTTTGGTGGCACGGCTGGGAATCGAACTCACACCTTTGGCATTACAGTCCTACGTACTAACCATCTTGCCACGAGGTACTTCTTGTGGGAATCACTATGTTAAAAGACACACCTGGTTCTACAGGGAAATTTGTCCATGACTTTAAAAAAGAATGGGAAACATTTTTTTTCAATTTTTTTTAATCCATCCATTTCGATAGGAAATTTAATTTAAAACAGAAAGTTTTAGATGTAAAATTGTCTAATTGAGATAAGTTTCCGAGTAATACCAAACATATTGAAAAGTGTTCAGTGTGACCATTCTCTTAGAAACGCAAGAAATTCAGTAGCATTTTCGGCAAGAATAAAAAAAATAAATTTGGTGGCGCAACAGCTCGGAGAGAACGGGCCTAGTGAATTACAACTCGCAACCATTCCTGTGTGCGTGTTGTTGGCAAGAATGGAGAGGACCTGCATGTTGTCATGAAGCATTTTTCATGACAACAGATACTCTTGATGGGTTTGTCAGTTCCTTTAAGAGGCAGTATACCTCGGAAAAAAGTATTTTAATTTCTTAGGTGATAGCGGCTGGGCATCGAAAGCCGACTTTCAGCTTGACAGTCCAACTCACTAACCATTATGCTACGAGGTACTATACGCCGGCAATAATAAAAACACTTTGACGTATAATAATTTTTCTTTTATTCCCTCATTTCTCTGAATATCTATTCAATTAGTAGGGGCGTAAGTGCACGACATGAAGGCATACCTTTCATTTCGACCTGACGGTTTGAGCACTAGTGCGCTAATAGTTCATATCCTAACTTAACGTTTAAAAAGTGTTGCCAAGATGGCAACACTGTCAGAAGGACAAAAGAAGGGTTAACACTTCCAGCTTAAATCCTGAAATGTAGCTTATAAATTGAAAACCAGGGGTTGGACCCGAGAACTTCTGTTTGATTCAGCGCCCTTGAGACCATAGGACCACATTATTCCCTTGCATGAAGGGAATGGAAAAAGGCCGTTTGGGGAAAGAAAATTTGCAAAGCTAAGAAAAGTTAGAAAATATTAATATTATTAAGATTTAAAGATTGCTCTCGACGCAGAATTTTACAATTTACTACATTTCATCCAAGCTGGTATGTGAAATTCGAGTGCTTAATTTCCCATTAGGTATGCTTTTACGATACAAGATATAACGCGTTTTTACACCAGCACCAACACCAACACCAACACCAACACCAACACCAACACCAACACCAACACCAGCAACAACAACAACATGAACATCAGCGGTACCAATACTAGAACTAACATAAGGAACTTATTAAATATAGATATTTAACCGCAATAGACGGCTCCATAGATTGATGAAAAATGCCATGTTTAAAGTTATACTTAATCAAATCTACATATATCAATTATTTACTTGATGAATTTATGAATCTTTCATAATTTATGTACACACCTAGTCTTTTTTGAATTTCTAAATAAACAATTACCTACTTAACGCGTTTTTATCAACGTCCATATACGGCTCCTTAAGCATTTACGAAAATATTCGGGGTGCCATGTATGGAGGAGGAAGTTCGATGGTAGGGGGGGGTGTTTTACCTGGGAGAACGTTGGTTCACTGATCAGGATCGAAATGATACTGAAGAAAGAGAAATACACTTGTATTCTACAAATAATGTTGCCCCAATTTGTTGACGTATGCCCTTATCCTACTGGACATTAGATTTTTCAACAAGACGTGGATTTGAAACATACCATACGAATCGTTCAGAACTGGCATGAAGAACAGGTATTTGAAATCATAGAGTAGACACCACAAAGCCCCAGGCGCGGATCCAGGATTTCGTTCAGAGGGGGGGGGGGGGCAGTTTTCGTGAGTTTTCACAATTTTGATGAGGTCTTAAGAAAATTGGAGTATACACTTGATACCGCTCTGCATGGGATGATTTTGAAATTCGAAGAAAGCAATATTTTTTTTTTTTTTTTTTTTTTACACTTCAGATTCTTAGTTGTAGTGAGCTTAGAGCAAGCTGCCACCTACAATCAGAGGCTCATCATAAGTGCATGTGTTAGTGGTTAGTAAAAAAAGGCAATCTAACACATGCATAATAATATACTAATAAATACACAAAATTAAACAAAAAAAAATCTATATACATACATAATTAAACAATACACAAGATATTTAAGTCATAGTTACAAGAAGTTAAAACAATCACGACCGTGGAGCACTGGTTCGAAACACTTTCTTTAATCCCATCTTACTCATGTTAAAATCAACAGAGGAGCCGTTTAAATTAAAAATCTTGCACATGCGGTTAAGAGGCTCATTTATACCGTAGTTAGTTCTATGGAAATTAACGTGTAAAAGTTCAAATCTTCGCAGATGGTGCGATCCTCCGCGGTAATTTATGCCAATACAGGCTAACAAATCAGGAGCATCAATTTGACCATTTATAAGTTGGTGAAGAAATATTAGATCATTATTAACCCGCCTTTGATATAAGGTTTGAACCTGCAGTAGCTGGATCCTGTGTTCATATGATGGAAGGTTGAATGGATCAGCCCAAGGAAGACCTTTCAGAGCAAAGCGTATGAATTTATGTTGTATTGATTCAATACGAGTTTTATGAATTTCATAAAAGGGAGACCATACTTGAGAAGCGTATTCTAGATGAGGTCGTACATAACAATTGTACAAAGAAAGAGTAACGTACGGATCGTCAAATTCCTTTGCCCAACGTTTTATAAACCCAAGCATAGAGCTTGCTTTATTAACAATGAAGTTAATGTGTTCAGTGAATTCTAAATTGGAACTAAAGTTAACACCTAAGTCCTTGAAACTAAAGACTCGACAGAGTTTGTGTTGTGAAATAGAATAATTAAAAGCATTTGCAAGTCGCCTTCTTGAGAAAGTAATTGTTTGACATTTGGCAGGGTTAAGAGAAAGACCGTTTTTATCACACCAAGTAGCGAAACTGTCAACATCGGCTTGCAAAAGAAAGTGGTCTTGGTTAGCCTTTATCGTCTTAAAAATTTTCATATCATCAGCAAATATAAGAATATCACTTGAACGTATACAAGAAACAACATCATTTATAGCAAGAATAAATAGATATGGGCCTAGATGACTTCCCTGGGGCACACCGGAGTGAGCCTTGAATGAGTTTGAAAGGCAGTTTCTAAATTTTACCTGGTAGGATCTATTTTCAAGGTATGATTTTATCCAGGTGATAAAAAATGTTGGAAATCCTAAAGATTTTAGCTTGAAGATAATAATGTTGTGACTAAGTTGGTCGAACGCCTTAGAGAAATCAGTATATATACAATCCATTTCATTTCCATTTTCTAACGCGTTAGAACATTTATGTAAGAATGTAAGGAGGTTTGTTACTGTTGATTTTCTTCTCACAAACCCATGCTGTTGTTCACAAATTAAATTCTTGGTATGGAATGCTAAAGTCTCACACACAACTTGTTCAAAGAGCTTTGGAATACATGACAGTTTGGATATAGGCCTATAATTCGAAATATCAGTTTTATCACCTTTTTTAAAAACTGGAGTTAGAAATGAAGTTTTCCATAAACAAGGAAATTTCCCTGATTTAATCGAAAACTCAAACAAAAATTGAAGAGGTTCAACCAGTATATGTCTACACTTTTTCAATAATATTGGGGGGATTCCATCTGGACCAGATGAGAAATCATCATTTAACGATGAGAGAAATTCTAAAACAGTACTCTGTTGCACAGCGAAATTATTACAATTCGTTTGGGCATAGGAGTGTAAATTTCTGAAATAATCTTCATCAATATCAATAGGGTTGTCCACAAAAGAGTTACGAAAATTATTCGCAAAGGCGTTGCAAATATCAATAGTTTCTTTTAACACACAATTTTCATATATGAAATTTGCGGGGTAGCCATCTGAGTTTTTCTTCGAGTTTACAAACTTCCAAAATGCTTTCGGGTCTTCTTTAAGGGATCTTCCCATTTCGTATACATGATTAGTGTATAGAGACTTTGAAAGAGATTTAAATTCTTCGAAAAGGGCAATGTAAGAGTTATGGTCAACTGAAGAAAGAGTTTTTAAATATACTTTCCATGCTCTATTTCTTCTATTTCGGAGTGACCTTAACTCTTTCGTATACCATGAGTGGCAAAAGTTCGTATTTTGTAATATTTTTATAGGGATAGTATTATTTATGCAATTATTAAGTATAGTATTAAAGTTAATAACTGCTTCGTCAATATTACTAGATACTGATATACTATCAATACCAGATCTAGCTAATTCTTCTGAGAGCAACTGAAAGTTTGCCTTTCTGAAATCAAAAGTATATGAGCGATCATAAGCGTTGCTATTTTCTATAATATGACTGCTCAAGTCAAGAACTATATCCAAAGGAGGATGATAACTATCTATATTAGTCATTCCAGAACTTGATTCAAGAACAAGAGTACTAATAGCGTCAGAAGAAAATACTAAATCGAGAATTCGATTTTTTGAATTTTTAATACAGCTTACTTGCTGTAAGTCAGTTGCAGTAATTCTATCCAGAAGCTGGAGCTCAGTTTGTGAAGAAGTTAAAGATGCTTCTTGAAAACATTCATCTTCAGAAGGAATCCACTCTACAGACGGTAAATTAAAGTCTCCGAGAAGTAAAATGTTGCTGTTGGAGCAAGACAATTCAATAATGAAATCTAGAGCCTGAGAGAGTTCGACATAAACTGAGTCCGAGCTTTTTGGAGGAATGTATGCATTTAATATATAAATGAATTTTGACTCTATGGCTAACTTTATGCAGATTAGTTCAATTGAGAGATAAAAAGGGAATATAACAAGTGAAGATATAAATTTATTACGAACTGCGATCAAAACACCACCTCCCACTTCTTTTGGTCTGTCAACATGTCGATCTTTTCTATAAACTAAGAACTCTTCATTAAAAAGTTCTGTGTCCAAAAAGCTTGAATTAAGCCAGGTTTCTGTCAAAAGAAAGATGTCATGTGAAAATGCCTGAGAGTTGGTATAGATATCAGCAGTTTTAGTGCGAAGCCCTCTTACATTTTGGTAAAAGAGGGTAATCCTATTTAGTTTTTTGGGGATGGATTATTAGGAAAGGTACGCGAAAACCTATTTTTCCTCGTTGAAAATTCTTTAATAAGAGCTTCAGGAGGCCAATTACTTGAATCGCAGATAGAATCAAAGAAAGATGAATTTGTTACAATTTTAAAAGATGAAACAAAGCTATTTACTTTACTAATTTTTGTACACTTAACAGAAGTACTCGTAGGTATACAATTATTAGCTAATAAGTGGGAAACAATGTCATCGGCATCAATTTCTGGTTCAAGGCGAGAGATAAAGATAGACTTTGGCTTAGAAACAGCTTTGATAGGTCTAGGATCGGTAATAATGTTAGAGACAGAAGCACATTCTAAACCAGTAACATTGCATGGAACCGTCTCTGAACTTTCATTCATTTCATTCACCTGAACCGAAGAAGCAGCGGCGTAGCTACATAGGGGCAAACTGGGGCGGCGCCCCAGGGCCCCGAAGGTTTGGGGGCCCTAGAGACTGACAGAAACAATTTTTCGAAGCGAAAATAAAATTTCATCTTGACTTTAAGAAAGTTTTGGCTCAGTTTGTTTTGGATATTCGGGGTCAGTTTCAAGACTTATGGATAAAGTCTCGGGTAGCCTATCCCAAACTGCTATAAGTTTCCGTCCTAGTATTTTGAATTTCACCTAAAATAGATCCTTCGCGGTTCATACTGAATTTAAATCTTTAAAATCAGTCACATTTAAAATTAAAACCACAAGGATTTTCAGTTTTCATTATATGTTTTTGATTTTTTATATTCTTCTCAAATGTCAGCCTCTAGTAAAGATTTTGACTTGTGACTAAACTTCAGAAGCATATGTTGCTATTTGGTGAGAAGTTCAACTCGAAAAAATGGAAGTATATCGCGATATCGTTTTTACAGATCTTTTAACGTGATCGATGCAAAACAAAAAAATCCATACAAACTGACACATGGGATCATAAACGAACAATGCCTTTTTTGACTTTGCTTCTGGTACTCGTTAATACGGCCGAGATTGATTATTCTTGCAGATTATTGGGAAATGGTTTCACCATTTTTTCGGACGAAAACATTTCATTCACCACGATTACAAAATCCAATGAGTGAGCTGCGGAGGGAGTCAAACTCAATTCTGATATTTCGCTCATAGTAAAAATGTCAGAATTGAGTCTGTTTCTGACAATTCTGACATTTCGCTCATAGTAAAAATGTCAGAATTGTGTCTGATTCCCTCCGCAGTTCATTCATCGGATTCCGTTATACGCGTGATTATTATTAATTACATAATATGTACATATGTGTAGCAAAATGGCTTTTGATTTCTATTCGTGTTTGTTATTTTTGTCGTTTCTTTTTGTGATTTGTATGTAGGTATAATAATAGTCGGTGTTTCTTGTAGGCGTGAAGTTCATATTTCTTCTAACACTAAATGCTTGCGTTATGTGGACTATTTTTTACGAAACAGTCATTCCATATAATTTTGCTCCAACTTTGAGAGATGCGAGTACCAAGGATGGAAATCCACCGTTATTTAATTTTCTCAGCTCTCCCCCGCCCCATTTTTCGATTTTTTTTTAATGTTAAAGATGGTATTTTAAAGCTGGAGTATAGTAGTTTTTGAGAAAAGTAATTAAATTCACACAAACACTACCAAACCAAACATCGATTTTATTCGATTCCAATTGATAAAGAGCAAAAGTGTGTGTGTTTGTCACTGCAATCAAAAGGAATACAAAATTCGATGTTTTGTAAAAAGACGGACAAAAATGGGAACGTCATAGGAGGATATAGGATACCTTACCTGTTTTTTTTTGTATCTTTAAGACTTTTCGGAACAACAAAATCCAAAATCCAGTAATTTTTCTAAAAAAATAACCGTTTTAAAACTGCAATTGACTTATATTTTCACTTCTTTAAGCCACCTAAGCACGCACAATACATAAAAATAACAAAACCATATTTCCAGGATTTGAAGTTCAAGGGTAGTACTATATCCTGAAAGTTTCACGTTTTTATCTTCAGTCAAACACATATTGTGGCCTAAAAAGTGCAATTCCTCAAAAAAGTAGAGATTTTGTATGTACCTAAAGAGTGTGCTGAACCGGCCATTTTAAATTGTATTTCTTCTATGATATGTAGTACCTCGTGGCTTGATGGTTAGTGCGTAGGACTGTCATGCCGAAGGTGTGAGTTCGATTCCCAGCCGTGCCACCTAAAAACAGAAATGTTTTATTCGAGGTACTGCCTCTTGCGAGGAACTGACAAATCCTCCAAGAGTATACTTGTCATGAAAAAGTGCTTCTCATTTAGCCGTTCGGACTCAGCAAAAAACTGTAGGTCCCCTCCATTCCTGTCCAACAAACATGCACACAGGAATGGTTGTGAGTTGTAAGTCACTAGGCCCTGGTTCTCCTCGAGCTGTTGCGCCACCCAATTTATTTATTTATTCTTCTATGATATATGCAATATAATATCTGAGAAATATCAACAGTCGAGACACTGGAGTCAGTTGAAGGTCACAAAAAATCAGTAGGTATAAGACCAGCACCATGTTTAGTATTTTTGTGTGAATTTAATTATTTTTCTCAAAAACGACGATACTTACGCTTTAAAATGCCATCTCAAACGTGTTGCCATATTTAATAGGGGCATCTCACAAAGTTTGAGCAAAATCTGAAATGTGCTGGCTTTTTCGAAAGACGTTTTCATATGGAATGACTCGAAAATAAAATGTTTGAGGCTAAAATTTCTTATCGATCTTTTATTTTTTCAAAGGAAAAACAAAATATTTGTACTGCAAAACTGAACTTTTCAATGAAGGTCACAAAAATGGATTGGTTCATTAAAGATTTTTTGAAACATTCCACTTACATTTCTGTTCTTTGCCACCAATTTTTTGCTATTGTAAATAAACTGCATGCTAAGCTTTAAAATTTATATGCCTTACGAACATATTATGCTGACAGTTTTTTTAAGAAAAATTCCTATACCATTTCATACCTATCTTCTAAACTTTCTCATTTTGTTTGCTAATCAAAAACGAAATCAATTTCTGTAAAGGGGCCCATTTTATTTTCTGCCCCAGGGCCCTCGCCCATCTAGCTACGCTACTGCGAAGAAGCTAGTTCTAAAGCAATTTGGGGACTAAGATTTGTTCGCTTAGGGGGTGGGCCAGAGTTTTTAACAACTATTGTGTTATCTCGTCCTCTTTTGTTATTTTTTTTGGCAACAATAACGTTTTCATGTACCGTTGAGCTTGATTGCGCAAGCAAATCATCATTCGTGGATACGATTTGGAGAGGAAGAGAGTCCTGAATTAGGTCATCAGTAGAGGTTGCAACGTCTACCGGATCATTAGGGAGTGTTAACGAACTAAATCTTGTGACCGTGTCGTTAAAATTACTTAGAAGTTCTTCAAATCCCTTTGATAGTTTCATAATGTCCGCTTTAAAATTAGACATTTTGAAAGCCAGTTGAGACAACGAGAGTTTACGGCAATCGGTACAATACCAATACGCAAATTTAGAATTGGTTACTTTCTCAATAAACGCATTGGTTGAACCGATGCATTTGGCGTGGTAAAGATTTCCACAAGGACCAAAACAGGCAAAGAGTGGGGAAGAGTTTGAGCCCTCTGAACAATTCTTTGCAGAGCAGACCATTTTGAGAAAAAATGAATAGCTATTAACTTTAACAAAAATAAAAAAATAAAGTTCCAAAATATCAAATATCAAAAGCTGATTTATTGAAAAATGCAAATTAAATTATTGAAGAAAGAAGAAAAAAAAAAAAAAAAAAAAAAAAAAAAAAAAAAAAAAAAAAAAAAAAAGGTGGTCACTACTAGGATTCGAACCTATGCTGCGAAGATCTGAGGGCCGTGCGCTAACAGTCTGCACCACCGGCTTAATCAAAATTTGAAGACCAAATAACAGACAAAATATAACTAAAACGTAAGCAAAGAAAGGATTAAAGTTTATATAGAAATGGATAGAAAGGGACAAAAACTATCACTCTGAAGCTGAAAGCTTTGGCTAAGTAGGGGAAATATTATTGAAAAGCACTATTAGACACAAACACATGGGTATGCACAGAGAAGAAAAAAAAGCACTAAGCTCACTCAAATAGAGGAACACAAATTACAAAAAAAACACTCTTACCAAGCACTATGTAATTAATGAAAATTATAATTTAACACAATTAAACACAAATTAAGCAGAAGGTGATAGTAAATTAAAGTAAAGTATTCACTTATGCAGCGAATTAAGTCAAATACACTATTTAAAGTTTATGAAATACGTATAAAAAATATAAAAACACCTAAGCGATATGACACACAACAATCTAAAGCAAACCAGTGCTGTCCACGTATTACGTCTTTCATAACTACCACAGTGTCTTAAACAGCGAGTACTTCGTGAAATGAAGTTATGCAGTTTTTGGCTGTAGCATGGTGTCCTTACAGCGTCTTCTGCCTCAAATTTCGAAAAGAATAATGGCACATTGGCGTGTTCCTATTCCCACACATGACGTTCCAGTTCAACTGAAAGTTTCAGCATCTTCTTTAGCAGGAACAAGCAAATTTTGTCAATGGTCTTGCCAGTTGAATGCCATTTTCAAAAACGTTATTTGCGTTTGCAGTATGTTCTCAAACGCAAACGGGAAAAGTCTTCTGTTCGAAAAGGCAAATACAAGTTTTACTGCATTAGCATTGTGTTCGATAATGCTGTTTGCTTAAGTCACATGATTGAAAACATCATCTACGTCGCAATTCTGCAGTAAGAAATCGAGTTGACGACAAAAATATTGAGAAGCCAGAGAACGTGTTTGAAAGTGTCAAATGCGTTTGCAAGAATATTGAATGACGTTGGTAGAAAAGATTTTGTGCAAACTAAACTATTGCATATATTTTAATATAGCAATACTCGTGTCAAGAAATGACGATCACTTGACAATTGAATTGACGTTTACTTGACGTTTTCAAAAACGGCAAAAAACAACTATCCTAAGGTGTAGAAATTCCATCCAACTTCTTTTCGGCAGTGACTGCTGCAGTCGTTTCCTGGTTTCTCTCCAATCTTGTTCATCGGATTCGTACTCTTCGCCAGTTTAATAATATGGAACGCGGAAATCATAAAATCCTCACGAATACTACCATCGTAAATGTATTTTATGGCTAAAACAGATGTGCAGCATGTTTGCGCGCATTGCTTCGTGCAGCGCCACACTCGAAACATAGGTGCGTATCCCCTATCCATTTGATAGTAGAGACTTCGAGCAGCTCTGAAACAGCTCTCGAGAGTATAACTCGCAAGTGGACACAGTCATGAAATTAGCTCAACAGAGGGGAAGACAGATATCCAAGTTTTGATTTTGAAGAAAATTAAAAATTATACTCCTCTGTTTTAGTGGAGCGCATTAATTAAGTTCAAATAAATAGGTTTAAACTTATTTATTTGAACAGATATCCAAGAGTGACTCTCGAGAGTTTTCTAGTGAAAGCACTCTCTAAAACGGAAATGCACATGCAAATAGACTCAATCACCCTTTTAATATGAAATTTTTTAGTATTTCAAAATAAATTTTATACACAAAGTAGTATATTATTTTAACTTTATTTAAATATCTATATCATGTAGATCCGAGCATCGACGTATTTTAAGGGTACTGGCGCAAAATTTTAAACGATTAAGAAAAGAACGATTCTAAAGCAATTTTAACATGATACTCAGTTAAAAAGATAATTTTTTAATCTTATACGATTTTAGAATCGTACTAGATTATTTAGATTAGATTAGATTAGATTTTATTTGATATTGATCAAAAATGATAACAAAGTATGTTTAACAAAAATCAAAAAGCATGGCTTTTCTGCCGTCTGCCTAGTTGACAAAACATAATTATAATTGCTATATGTACTTTGAAAATTAAATTTTCCATCAAAACAAATTACATAGATAATTAAATTTTTACATATAAAAAAAGAACTAGAATAAAAAAATAATCAACACATCAAAAACTCTCTCTTATGATACAATCCCTATAGGTTAAGGCCAGTTTGCAGTATTGGTATAATTTTTTAACTTCCATTTCGTTGAGTAGTATTATAATTTGATTTTCCGTCAAAAATAGCTTCCAAAAATATTCCTTCGAATCACCTTTAAGATAGGACATCTGCCCATAAAGTGAAAAGTATTTTCTCTTTCTCCCAAGTTACACAAGGAGCATACAATGGGTAAATCTTCTCTATGAGGCAAAAAATTCAATTGTATAAGTTCTCCTCGTAGCTTTACCATCATCGATATTTCGTCTACACTGTTGTCGTCCCGAAAATAATTCAACTCTTCCAAATTGTGATTAAGTCGACAATAAATTTCTCTGTGTAGTGATTCCGCTGCGTTGTTCAAATATTTTTCTCTACATTTTAAATCAACTGATGCTATAAGCTGATAGAGCACAGATTTCCAACGAACAAAATCAAAACTATCTAGACTCAGGTTTATATCGCACTCCAAAGCCAGGTCCAACCATTCAGAATACCAGCTTGATTTATCTCGTATGACTTGTAGAGCCACTATCTTAGGAAGCCTATGATTTTCCATCTTCATAATCTTTAAAACATAATCTATTTGCATTTTGAGTGTTCGAATAAAGAGAGGGGATAATCCCGTTTCCAACATAACCATGTAGTTTGGCGTATTAGGTGGCAGTCGAGAAAATACGCTTTATATAGTATCGCAAGAGCTTCTCTACACTTTCATATTGCTTCGCTCCCCAGATCTGTGCTGCATACAACAAAATAGATTCCGATACCGCTTCAAAGACTCTAAATTTTCTGCTATGAGCAATACTTTTATTATAAAAGCATCTATTCCACGATGCACTGATTGCGCTTTTCGCCTTAGTCAGCTTCTCCTTCAAATGCTTCTCCATATTTAAGTTCCTTGTGAAGTATACTCCGAGGTATTTAAATTCCTTAACGATTTCAATTATCTCGCCATCATAGTACCATTTTTCGTTTACACAGCTTGTAACAAAATTCCGAAACCATATTCTCACGAAGTGGAAAATATAGTTAGAATTTTCCTACCAATTCAAAATACTGTCAATAGATATTTTTTTAAAGGTTTCCAATGACTTCCTAAAAGATACAGGACTCCTTTAGAAAACCAATGGTTGAATGGCAGGTTGCTTAGCTTATCGAGTGCGGGCAGGCATGCTTGCATTCCTAAGGTCTAGCTCGTCGGAGGGGTGGGTTTTTGCGCTGACTCGCTAAGCAATGTTACTATACATGCCTGATTTAAAATTAAGGTAAAATTTAACAAACAAAAATTAAAAAGTGACAAAGCAAAAAAAAATTAGGAATTGAAAATCAAATAAGAAAGAAATTGAAGTGGGAAACCTGAAGATGGTATTGGTTTCCGCGAGTGATTTTGCCCTCCCACAGTCCTTTTAAAACAAAAAAAAAGACTGCCTATGCCACTGCTACACTCAAATTTTCTACAGTAGCCCCTAACAAGAAATTTGAAGAAAGTAATCTACATAGTTATCATCACCAAAATATCACTCACCACATTCACTTACACAAACACACTAAAAGAAAGGAAATTACCACATATTCATTCTAAAAACTTTTCATTTAGAAATAAAGAAATCAAAAACTGATTGTTTCATTTTTTAAAATTATTATAAAATCATCAATTTATTTGCGTGTTATTTATAAAAAAAAATGTATTAATGTAATTATTTAATAAGAAAAATCAAATTCAGAACTGTGTTTGTATATATATAAAAAAAAATATATATAAGTTAGGTATTTGAAATCATTTTTAAAATTAAATTAAAAAAATTTGAGTTAAGTTAAGTTAAAATCTAAGAAAATAATAAGTTGAATAGTAAAAGATTATTATATGAAAATGAACACACAGCATACATAAGTTAAAGTAAAGTTAAGTCAATTTTATATTAGATCAAGAAAAAGTAAAATAATTTGAGATGAAATGCAGAGTAGTTTAAGAGATTAATATTTTGAAATTAAGTATTATTATTATTTTTGTTAAAATTGAAAAAAAATATTGGACACCTTTTACAGTCCAGAGTGTGTTTATTCCGTTTAAATTTAAATAAAAAGAAGACTCACCATAACGGTTATTAAATGTTTATAAAATTTTACCCAAAATTCGTGGTTCAATAATAAATACGCAGGTCTTGAATCAAAAAGGATGTGCACAGCTTCTCGTTCTTGTACCTGTTGAACCTATTTATAACTAGGAATAGAAGAGAATAATATTTTTTTTTGTATTTAAAATTCAACGAAATATGCACAAACAAAACACAATGAGAAAAGTGAAAATATAAAAATTAAGAATACTTAACTTCCCTTTTTTTTTAAACAAATAAATACAGCAAATGACATAAATTTCAAAATTATTTAGAAACAAAAAATAACACTGAACAAGAATTAGAAGTGTCTTTGATGATAAATAAAATGTTGATTGAAGAACTATTAGGTTTTAGCAGAAAACGAATTGAAATCTTGAAATTGAAATTTTTTTCTTCATCTGGATCTTTCTTGATTTTGCACTCGAAGAATGGTGTCTTTGATAAGAATGTTTTTGGTGGTAGCATCCAATAATTTCCATTCATAAACACTATTAAATTGTTGGATTCAAAATGTCTAAGCTGCTTGCATATTTTGGTTTGTGGTATTTGCTCTGCCACTGATAGATAATTGTGAATTTTTTTATATAACGAAAATTGCAAGAATAATCGTTCTTTGAAACAGTAATGCCTGAAATTCAAATTTCAAAGCTGGTTCACAAAGAATGTTTTGTATTCACTCGTTGAATTATAATTTTTATTTCTTCGGAAACAAATTAATAATTATTGCAAAACAATTTAAAACTTGATCTGGAAAATTTCCAACAAATACGACACAAAAAAAAAAACTTCGAGAGCTACCGCACAAATGAAAACTTCAGAAAAAACTATCCCGAATCAATTTCTGTGACTCCTTTTATAGTCATAAAAATTACTAATACATCCTTAAATTCAATAATAAAAATATTATTTTCCGAATTTTTTTTCAAGGCAATCTCTATTTTCTTTTACTAGTTCTCAAGTGAAAATTGTTTATTTTTTTCAAAGAGAGTTTGATTAAAAAAAATTACTGAAATTTGTACATGAATAGTACAAAGTAGTTAAAATTAACAAAAATAAAAACACAAGGTCCCTAACAAATCAAGTCAATTGCTCAAGCGCAAGAGATGAGTAATTGGATGAAAAATGGACCGATCGAACTTGATCCATATACTTTTGAAAATAAAATTAAGAAATTATTTAATTAATTAATTTAATCAAATTTAGTTAATTTATAGTAAAAGTTTAAAGATATCACATTATTTACGAATATCCTTAGCGTGAAAAGTACCAAAAAGATTGCCATTTAAATCTTCAAGCTCGTAGAGATTCTCGCTTATGATGCTTCTAATCTTTGCCTGTATAAATTTAGGACATAATTTTGCGTTCCTTTTCTGAGTTGCATCGCTAAGAACAAAATTTCTTTTAAAAACAATCTGACCAACTGTATAAGGAATGCTTTTGCTCCTGGTATTATAGACACGTTCATAGGTATCGTGGACCTTAGCAAGCGAATCCTTTATGTTATTGTGTATGATGTTCATTTTGGCAGCTTTTGGTATTATATCAAGTTCAGAATTGTTTAGAGCTTTTAATTTCTTAAGAAGCACATAATCTGAACCGTGCTCCATTTTTGATTGCCCAAATAGTGCCTCGTGAGGAGACATTCCGATGGCTGAATGGATTGTTGTTCGCAATGCGCTTACGATAGACGGAAGATGTTTGTCCCAGTTTTGTTGATGTGGACCAATATATGACCTTATTGCAGCTAAAATTGACCTGTTGACCCGTTCACTTGCATTAGCCTGCGGTGAATAGCAAGCGGTTCTAACATGCCGTATTCCATAACTTGAAAGAAATTTCGCAAATTCTTTTCCCGTGAATTGCTTCCCATTATCAGATAAAACTGATTCTGGTACTCCAAAAATTGAAAATATTTGATCATCAAGAAATTTCATGGCGGCTTCACTTGTGGCTTTTCTTAATGCAGCAACAGTGACAAACTTGGTCAATTGGTCTAAGCATACGATCATGAAAACATTTCCGTGTTTCGATCTTGGATATGGGCCAAGAAAATCAATGAAAATGTGCTGGAAAGGTCTATCTACTAAGAAAGCTTGTCCCATTGGTGGTCTCAGTGTTGAATTTGGGGCTTTGCTAGACTTGCAAACAATGCAGTCTGCTATGAACGATTTTACCTGAGCCGCCATATTAGGCCAGTAAAAACGGTCAGGCAAACGATACAGAGTTTTCGCAATCCCACCATGCGATGCTTTCGGTGGGTCATGAGCCAAACGAACCAGATGAATTGTCAGACAAGAAGGAATCCATAGTTTCCAGACTAGGTCAACCTCTAATGGATTTCCGATACATGGTTTGACTTTTTTGTACACGAATCCATCTGATACACGCAGGTCTGGTAAACGTCCTTCATCGTTTTCTATTGTTTTAATCAATCTTTTGTATTCATCTGATTGAAAAGAAGAATCGTACAGATCAACAAGGAGAACATCGGAAAGGCCTACAGAAGTCAGAGATTGAGATGCAATTTCATCAACGGCATACATTCTTGAAATTGCATCAGGAACAACGTTCTGAGATCCTTTTCGATGCTCTATTACAAAAGAAAAACGCTGAAGTCTTAAACTCCACCTTGCCAAACGGCCGTTGAGATCCTTTTGGTTCATGAGCCACTTCAAGCTCGCATGATCGGTCACTACTTTGAAATCTTGCCCCTCAACATAGGAACGAAATTTCTCAATACCTAAAACAGCTGCTAAGCATTCGAGCTCAGTAACACTGTAGTTGCGTTGAGCTTTATTTAGCTTATGCGAATAATAGCAGATAGGTCTCTCAACATCATTTTCATCTTTCTGGCACAAAACACAGCCAATACCAGAAGTCGAAGCATCACACAACAAAATAAACTGTTTGTTAAAATCCGGGTTGACTAATAAGGGTGCAGTTGTCAAAGAAGTCTTCAATTCTTCAAAAGCTGCGAGAGCTTCAGGACCAAATATGAAGGATTTACCTTTCTTCAAGGTATCGGTAATAGGAGAAGCAAGAGAAGAGTAGTCTTTGACAAATCTCCTGTACCAGCCAGATAGACCTAAGAATCTCCGCACCTGTTTTGCCGATTTTGGTACTGGAAATTCTTTAATTGTCGAAACTTTGTCTGGATCTGTTTTAAGGCATCCGTTTCCGACAATATAGCCAAGATACTTTAATTCTTTAAAACAGAACTTTGATTTAGTCACATTTATGGTAAGTCCGGCTTTTGTGAGTAGAGTAGCAACTGTTCGAAGTAAGTTTAGATGCTCTTCAAATGATTTCGAAATCACCAAAAGGTCATCTAAATATACAAAAAATGTTTTCCTTTAAGCTATGAGGGATCACCTTATCCATCAATCTGCACATACGTTGAGCAGCATTACAGAGGCCAAAAGGCATCACCTTGAACTGGTATAATGGCCTTCCGGGCACTGTAAATGCAGTTTTTTCCCTTGATGTCTCTCCCAGCGGAATTTGCCAAAAGGCGTCCTTCAAATCCACACTTGAAATAAAGTATGTTTCTGAAAGACGACTTAGCAAGCCATCTATATGAGGGAGTGGATAGGCGTCTTTCTTTGATACTTGGTTCACTTTCCTTGAGTCTAAGCACAAGCGGTTTTTGCCAGGCTTTTGAACTAAGACTACTGGAGAGCTCCATGCGCTTTGGCTTTCTTCAATGATACCCATTGAGATCATCCTATCCAGTTCCTCATACATAAGCCTTTGTACTGCTGGGGAGACGGGATAATGCTTTTGCTTTATAGGCTCTGAATTACCAGTGTCAATATGATGTTCTTCTAGCGTCGTTTTGCCAAGCCCAAGTATAGCAGAAGATGGAAACATGCTTTTAACATTTTCCAATTGCTTTATCTGTTCACTTGAAAGTTCATGCATATTTAAATCATTTTTATCATCAGGGTTTTGAAACGCATTAGAAGATATTTCTGAAACTATGTGAGGAGCTATATCAAATAACTTCCAAAAATTTACCCCGAGGTAAAGTGGTTGTTCTAATGATGGGACCAAATATAAAGTTATCTCCTTCGAGAAACCTTTATAGGTCATAGTTGTTTTGACTTCACCCACGATTGGTTGTGATTGACCGCCTGCGGTTCTCACATTGGATATAAAAGGTTTATAAGAAATGCCTTTAAGAAGTTCCAAACAATTCTCTCCTAAGCAACTAATGCTTGCGCCACTGTCTAACAGTCCAAGCAATTGTTTTCCAAATATTGTAACACTTGCGTATGGTCTTGGATCTTCTGAGTTACAAAGTTTCGTGGCAGAAATTGCTTTATAAACTTCTCTTCTTTTTCTTATTCTTTCACGAAGCTTTAGAATATGCTTTGGTGGTTCGCACTTAAAAATCCTACTTCGAGCTTCATGATAAAGAAGTAAACGTTCATGAAGAGATTTTGGTTTTTCTTTCACTAGAATATTTGATTTTTTATCGGTTTGGTCTAATCTCTTTAAAATTGAAATTTTGTTTTCGGTATTTGGCAAAAGAAAGTCAGGTTGTGATAAGACAGAGGAATTGTGAGCGTCAAGTTTATTTGTAGACTGGATGTCTTGTATATGTTCTAAATCTAAGTTTTCTCCGGGTTCCTTTCTAGAGGGCGAAATTCCCGGGTTATCAAATCGCCCCGTGTTCGGTTTCCCGAGCACTTCGGACAATTTGGTTTTGTTGTATTTTCTAAACCACATTTAAAGCAAAACAAATTACGCTGTGGACTTGGACAGTCGAAGTAAGAGTGGCCTTTCAACTTACAGTTCCAACAGGTGTAATTTTGTTTTTCATTTGAAGTTGTTATTGCATCTATTTGACTGCAATCAACCTCTATTGAACGGGTGTCTATTGCATTGATATATCTTTTTGTATTCATATTTTGTGGTTGAAAAGTTTTCGCACGAAAGCTATCGCTTTGGTTAACAAACTTTTCAACTGTTCTGCAGATATGGATCATTTCAGGTAACTTGGTCGTATTGAATGTGATGACGAGTTCACCAATTCGGCGTTTAACGTTTTGCTTGATTAAGTCTATCAATTCACTTGGTTGTTTCGGACATTGAAGACGGCTATTGAATTGCTGAACAGCATAAAAGAAATCATCAAAATTCTCATTTAAGCCCTGGCGTCTGTCATACATCTGTCTCGTGAGCTCTGAATCAGATTCAAGACCTCTATACTGCTCAAATAAAGCAACTTCAAATGTCTTCCAATTTGCTGTGGGATTTGTTTTGAGGTACATCCAGTACCAGTTCTCAACTTGGCCTCCAACAAACAAATGGAAATGTTGAAAAATTTCTTCCCAAGAAACATCATAACAGGATTTCAATCTACTGAGGCGAAAAATGAAGTCATCGACTGTCATTTGTTTGCTATCAAATTTCAGCCCCCATTTTTGAAAATCTTTTATTTTTTTAGTTGAACGGACGGACGGATGAAGTGGACTCTCAGAGTTTAAGTTTAGATTATCAAGTTGTGAAACAAAATTTCTTACGTTTTAACTGTAAGTGGGATTTTCATTCTGAGAAGGGTAATGTTGAAAATTTGGATGTATTTTATTTGTATTTAATAGAGTATCCCGATTTTGATGTCGAATGCCATCATACTCTTCAAAATAACTTTTACGGGGTTCAGGAGTTTTTACTCTAAGAGATTCTTGAATAGTTCGAGCAACTTCGTTTCGAATTATTTCTTTTTCTTTTTCAAATTCGTCACGCCTTGAATTCAATTCAATTGAATTTCGAAGTTTTAAGGAGTCGCTAACAACATCCTTAATAAATTTAGCTAAGTCTTCATTTTTAGAAAAAGAAGTAATTTGTTCAATTGGACCACAAGCTCCATCTTCTTCATTTGCAAATTCTTTTTGTTGCTCATACGCCCCAGTGTCCTTATTATTATTTTAGATTTACTTAAATGATTAATAGGGGAAGGATCTTTACTACTTCCTTCTAATGGAGTAGTATTTCCTTTTGAAAGACGATTCTTTCTTCTAGGCATGATAATATTTTTAAAATAACTAACAAAAAAAGACAAATAAGTAACTCAAGAAATAAGAAGATAACAAGAAAGGTTGAAAACTATGTTTTTTTTGTTTTGTTTGATCAAAATCTGTTTATTTATAAATAAAGTGTGTTGTGATTTGTGAAATGCTTTGAGTGACAATTTTATGGTGATGATAACCAATATTTTATTGCCTTCACATCTTTCCATTCAATTTCAAGTAAATTAATTTAAAATATAATAAAAACTGTTTGCCTTGGAAGCATGATTGAAAAATGAAAATGAATTAAATCAGTTGCAGCGAAATTAAAGTTGTTTTAAACTGCACGTTTCAGACATACTAAATATTAATTCAGAATCATTTCAAAATCAAAAAGAATCTAATTAAAATTCCTTAACGCCAGAAAAAACTCAATCGCAACTGTCAGAGAAGTGGTTTACTAAACCGATATCTCCCGGTCAACTGACGAATGTTCCAGTAAAGATAAAATAAAACTTCAATTTTGCATATGGAAAGGTAAAAAAAATGTTATACCAGTTAGCATTTAGTTAGCTACAGTAAATTTTAAGATTTTAAGGTATTTAAATTACGAAGATTATATATTGAAAAATTTAATATGGAGTTAAAAAAAAAAAAGAAAATTATTTGGGACTCACGAAGAAACTTAAAATAAGGCTTATGTAAAAACAGAATATTGGCGCTGCAGACGGAGAAGTGGATTCAAAAACCGATATCTCCCGGTCGTCAAAAAACTGCCTTTAGCAAAGTTTTTAAAATAATCGATCCGAAATTTAAAAATTTGTCAACGCTATTACAAAACATGTTTCTTGAACAAAATATGCAAGAAGAAAACTATTTTTATTCAATATCGAATACAACAAATTATTAATATTTTTTTTTGATAATGTTTCATTCGGGCCCCACGTTGGGCGCCACCTGTGTAACAAAATTCCGAAACCATATTCTCACGAAGTGGAAAATATAGTTAGAATTTTCCTACCAATTCAAAATACTGTCAATAGATATTTTTTTAAAGGTTTCCAATGACTTCCTAAAAGATACAGGACTCCTTTAGAAAACCAATGGTTGAATGGCAGGTTGCTTAGCTTATCGAGTGCGGGCAGGCATGCTTGCATTCCTAAGGTCTAGCTCGTCGGAGGGGTGGGTTTTTGCGCTGACTCGCTAAGCAATGTTACTATACATGCCTGATTTAAAATTAAGGTAAAATTTAACAAACAAAAATTAAAAAGTGACAAAGCAAAAAAAAATTAGGAATTGAAAATCAAATAAGAAAGAAATTGAAGTGGGAAACCTGAAGATGGTATTGGTTTCCGCGAGTGATTTTGCCCTCCCACAGTCCTTTTAAAACAAAAAAAAAGACTGCCTATGCCACTGCTACACTCAAATTTTCTACAGTAGCCCCTAACAAGAAATTTGAAGAAAGTAATCTACATAGTTATCATCACCAAAATATCACTCACCACATTCACTTACACAAACACACTAAAAGAAAGGAAATTACCACATATTCATTCTAAAAACTTTTCATTTAGAAATAAAGAAATCAAAAACTGATTGTTTCATTTTTTAAAATTATTATAAAATCATCAATTTATTTGCGTGTTATTTATAAAAAAAAATGTATTAATGTAATTATTTAATAAGAAAAATCAAATTCAGAACTGTGTTTGTATATATATAAAAAAAAATATATATAAGTTAGGTATTTGAAATCATTTTTAAAATTAAATTAAAAAAATTTGAGTTAAGTTAAGTTAAAATCTAAGAAAATAATAAGTTGAATAGTAAAAGATTATTATATGAAAATGAACACACAGCATACATAAGTTAAAGTAAAGTTAAGTCAATTTTATATTAGATCAAGAAAAAGTAAAATAATTTGAGATGAAATGCAGAGTAGTTTAAGAGATTAATATTTTGAAATTAAGTATTATTATTATTTTTGTTAAAATTGAAAAAAAATATTGGACACCTTTTACAGTCCAGAGTGTGTTTATTCCGTTTAAATTTAAATAAAAAGAAGACTCACCATAACGGTTATTAAATGTTTATAAAATTTTACCCAAAATTCGTGGTTCAATAATAAATACGCAGGTCTTGAATCAAAAAGGATGTGCACAGCCTCTCGTTCTTGTACCTGTTGAACCTATTTATAACTAGGAATAGAAGAGAATAATATTTTTTTTTGTATTTAAAATTCAACGAAATATGCACAAACAAAACACAATGAGAAAAGTGAAAATATAAAAATTAAGAATACTTAACTTCCCTTTTTTTTTTAAACAAATAAATACAGCAAATGACATAAATTTCAAAATTATTTAGAAACAAAAAATAACACTGAACAAGAATTAGAAGTGTCTTTGATGATAAATAAAATGTTGATTGAAGAACTATTAGGTTTTAGCAGAAAACGAATTGAAATCTTGAAATTGAAATTTTTTTCTTCATCTGGATCTTTCTTGATTTTGCACTCGAAGAATGGTGTCTTTGATAAGAATGTTTTTGGTGGTAGCATCCAATAATTTCCATTCATAAACACTATTAAATTGTTGGATTCAAAATGTCTAAGCTGCTTGCATATTTTGGTTTGTGGTATTTGCTCTGCCACTGATAGATAATTGTGAATTTTTTTATATAACGAAAATTGCAAGAATAATCGTTCTTTGAAACAGTAATGCCTGAAATTCAAATTTCAAAGCTGGTTCACAAAGAATGTTTTGTATTCACTCGTTGAATTATAATTTTTATTTCTTCGGAAACAAATTAATAATTATTGCAAAACAATTTAAAACTTGATCTGGAAAATTTCCAACAAATACGACACAAAAAAAAAACTTCGAGAGCTACCGCACAAATGAAAACTTCAGAAAAAACTATCCCGAATCAATTTCTGTGACTCCTTTTATAGTCATAAAAATTACTAATACATCCTTAAATTCAATAATAAAAATATTATTTTCCGAATTTTTTTTCAAGGCAATCTCTATTTTCTTTTACTAGTTCTCAAGTGAAAATTATTTATTTTTTTCAAAGAGAGTTTGATTAAAAAAAATTACTGAAATTTGTACATGAATAGTACAAAGTAGTTAAAATTAACAAAAATAAAAACACAAGGTCCCTAACAAGCTTCTGCCTCCTCCATTCTTAAAAATCATTATTTTAGACTTTTCCAAATTCACAATTAAGTTCCAAAATCGACAGTATTGAAATAGCCGATTGATCATTAGCTTCAATGAATCAGGAGAGTACGCCAAGAGAACGATATCGTCCGCGAAAAGAAGTGCCTTTATTACGTGACCTGCGTATTCGATTCCACTGGGTAAAAAGTTTACGAGATCATCAATGAATAACGCAAACAAGCTTGGACTCAACGTGCAGCCTTGTCTGACACCTGATTCTGTTTTAAACCATTCCGACCTCTCTTCGCCATTCCATACTGAAGCTATTGTGTCCATATACAAGTTTTGTAAGACTCTGCCAAACTTAATCGACATTCCAATACAATAGAGCTTGTAGAAAAGTGCCTGTCTATCAACCACATCAAATGCTGACTTGAAGTCTACAAAAAACGCATATAATTTCTTCCCTTTTGCTATAAATGAATGCGCTATATTTCTCAAAACAAAAATATGGTCAATCGTCGAATAGCCAGGCCTAAAACCTGCCTGGAACTCTTTCAAGATTTTATTTTCGTCGATCCATTTGTGAAGGCGTGTCTGCAGAATTAATGTAAAGATTTTATAGCAAGCATTTAAAAAGGATATACATATACCCCTATAATTGGAAAGTTCTGAAAAGCTTCCTTTTTTATGTATGGGGAAAATTAAAGATTCTTGAAATTCCTGAGGTATCCTACCAGTTTCCAACACATCGTTATAAATTACTGTAAGTCTGTTTATCAACTCTGTGGTGCTATATTTATAAAACTCGGCGGGGATCCCGTCGGACCCAGCTGCTTTTCCATCCTTAAGCTTCATCGTTGCTGTAATTACTTCTTGTTGAGTTATGACCGCATCCAACACTTGATTAGTAAAACCAGGAGGTGCATAATGAAAATTGATTTTTTCCTGAACCGGATTCAATAAATGCCTGAAGTGGGTTTCCAGAAGGTTCGGGCTAAGTCTTTGATGGATGATGAGTTTTTTTCCGTTCAGATTCTTTACTAAGTTCCAAAATTCCTTCGCATTCCGGCAATGGGCTAGTCATTTGGATTCGGCTTCGAAAAACATTGCTTTTTTCCTCTTACACAAAGCCTTGTAGTCGCTGTTTGCTTGTAGATATAGACTTTTAAAATAACTTTTATTTGAATTCCGAAATGCAGCCAACCAACTAAATGATATCTGTCTGGCTTTTTTACATTCATGGTCAAACCAAGGAGCAACATAGTCTACTCGAACATTTCTTGTTGTGTTAGAGATCGGATAAGCGGATTTGATGATCTCTTCTAACTTGCTTAGGCCACACTGGCGTTGACTTTGAAGAGATAAGTTAAGCTGAGCTTGATACACAAACGACTTTACCGGGTCCCATCGTACTATCTCTTAATATTTAACTAAAGCTAAAATCATTAAATGGCTATTTTAAATTGTTAGTAATGCTTAATTCATGACATCTGTAATTTTCCTCAAAAAAAATTCTTGAAAATTATTGTAATTCCAGAATTGAATTGTGCTTTTTTCGTTTATTTTCGTAATAAATTGTACTTTTGCTGAGGATACTCACGAATCAAGACTCAAGAGCCCTTTTATATAAGTTTCTTCCAATTGCCATAGACATCAATTTGTAAATTTAAAAAATTTGTAAGTTGTCACTTTGACATTTGTAATATATAAAAAAATGCTTGTTTTTTATACGAACTGTCACTGTTTCGACGTGTTCAGATGAACTTATTATATTAAAAAGGGATTAGTATGACACTAGTTGTTAAACCAAAAAAAAAAAAGGTTTCAAAATTGGGAAGGGCTAATAAACTACTAAATATTCAGAAGATTGTTAATTAGCATCATGCTAAGCCATTAACTGTTAGGCTGTTTAAAATTTTGGGCTATTGCTATTTTTTAAAAATTAAAATCAATTTTACGGTGGAAAATTTAGATATGTGCCCCTGCCGCCTCTCCCTATGCACTTAACTAAAAAAAAAACACTAACAAATTTGTTGAGAAGGGTTAAGGCAAGACCTTTTTAAAATGTTTTTTATAAGAAGGTTTTATAATACAAATTCTATATACTACTGAAAATAAAATATTTTTTTACAAAATTGTGAAATTTGGGACTCAATCTGCTCTCGAGTATTAATATTTTTTTTTATATAGCATTTTATTAAATTAATATTTAGGCTTTGTTCGTACTTGCACCCATTGCCCTCCCCCTGTATCCGCGCCTGCAAAGCCCAGACCTACCTAAACCCAATACAAATTTGTGGATAGTATTGAAAGGAAGGCTCATAACCTGTTTTTGAGCGAACGAAAATGTTTAATTATAGTATTTAATCACTATTTAATTTAGCAATCTAGCAGCAAAGACCAAAGCCCAACGACGAAAAGTAATCCAATTCTAATATACGAAATGTATGTTATATGAAAAAGTCTTGTTAGGATTTTATACTTATTTTATTTTGTAGAGATGTTGACAGCTTTGTGGTTTAAATCGGAAAGAAAGATTATCCATGTAATCTAACTTATGCTAACAATAATTTGAACAATTGAGAAAAACAAATAGCATGTCAAAGAAGAATATGCAACTATAGAATTATGTAGAGGATTATAACAACATTATAAAAACATATGGTAAATTGTGTATATGTTTGGCACATATTCAAAATAGAAAATATTTACTAATTAATTAATTTACAAAAATGATTTTAACGATCAATTTGATTTGAACAATTAATTTAAATAGAAATGAACAAATTTAGGTTGAGTATTACACATAACCTTTTATTCAGTCGGTCGAGAAAAATTGAATGCACATGACACCAAAAAATCCTACTAAGCTGCAATCAATTTTTAAAGTTGATGCGGCAGAAAATCATAAGTGTGGTCCTAGCCTTAACTTTCTACAATGTAATAAATGTTCAACTTTCAACTGTCGCGATTTCTCGAAAACATGTGCATCAATTCTGTTTTGAGGTAATGTGCTCGATTTCTTACGACTGAATGGTCACTAGATCGAAACCGCAAGTGTGGTCCTGGCCTTAAAGCTAGTCTACGTGGGTCAGTGCCATTCTTTATCATAAATGAAAATATTATAAAAATCGTTCAAGTGGTCCAGATTTTAATGAATTAAGACCACTTCTCCATACATAAACCGCTGTACACAGCAATATATTCCAATCTACGTAGATTTTCTTTTGGAACCCTCTTATGATTTTTAAAACAAGGCCCACAAAATGTGTGACTGCAAAATAAAGCATAACGTACTGTTCACTCCATAAAGCTCAATATATCGTCGGCTCAAAGGTAAAACTCACTAACTAACATTTTACACTTTTGAAGGAAATTAGACTTGAACATAGTTTTTGAAGCTGAAAATTCAATTTCCGAAAATTTTAAACAAAGTTCCAGGGTACCTATACCTTTCAATGTCCCTATAAAAACGTGCAAAATGAGGGTTTTTGCATTCACAAAATGTATTTCATTCTCATTTTCTTAAACTTTTTTTCTCTGCACTTAGTGAGTTTTACCTTTGAACCCACGATATGTAGGTAGATTACTATCCTCAAAAGAACAATAAGTTGTCAAACTTAGACCCATTTCCTTACATGAATCAGTAAAAAAACTCAAATAAAAAAAAAAAAAAAAAAAAAACGATGTTAAATTTATAATTTTGACCCGTGTCGCTTGTTTTAGATTTTATTCATTCAAAAAACGGTAAAAAGTACATTTAATTAATACAATCTCTTTTCTTGGTATCATTTCATCGATACACAACATGAAGACAAAACCACAAACAAAATCTTAATACCACTTAATGCCCTTAAAAAAAGTTTTATTATGTTCAACTTAAAAAATGTAAGGTTCTTTTGAACAGGCTTTTGTGATTCCTCGTGACTTAAAAGTTTTTAGGATCATGGTGGCAATTAAAAGCCAGACCAGAAAAAATTTTTTAAAAAAGAAACCTACAACAACGATGAAAAGTGGTCTCTTAGCTTTATAAACATTATAACAAAATTGAGTAATGAAAATCCTTTCAGCAAAGCACTCAACGCACCTTTAGTTTAGTTTTCTTAACCCATCACCCAACCCATGCCATAATACTTCACTTGATGATGAAATACCTGAGGACTAAAACCTGCTGGATAATACCATCCCAAACTGAATCATCATTTGTTTTTGCCTAGTTCCTATGCCAAAGTTTGACTTCCATTATAACTTTCAAGCCTTATATATACATAAATCCACCTTAAACAAATTTATATAGCTACGCCTTCTTACACATCCAGGAATTTGCTTTCCTTCTACCTCATAAATCTTCTCTTGCCACTTAACTTCCCAACAAACAAAACCTTTACGTTTCCTGCTTTCCTGTTTAGGCGGTCACAAAATCTTGTCATGTAAACAGCATTTTCTCTGACTTATAACAATTTGCTTTTCATCATCATCATCATCCCCATCTGCTGATGGTTGCAGGGCGGCTTCAAATCGACAAAAAAGAAGCAAGAATAACAATAACCTACCATACATATTTATCCTAAATAGGGATTGTAATAACAATTTCAATAATTTAATTTCCCGTAAATTACGTCAACACAATAACAATCCAATAAAATAAAATAAAAAAAAGAAGAGCAGGAACCAGAAAATAGCTAGCACCCTTCATAGATTTTTATCTGGGCCATCAAAAAATATAAAAATGATCAACATTCCTCTGGTGAACCAATAAATTCCGCTTACCCAATGAATTCGTGCTTTACCATCATCATACCTAACTTACTATGTGTGTGCCTTTAAGTCCCTTCGAGATTATGATGATGATAATGTTGATGATAGTAAGAAGGGATGGGTGTCTGAAAACCAACTCTTCCATTTAAATGCGTTTGCTAAACCCAAAGACTGGAAAAAAGGTTAACCAGCAAATAAGCTCCATAAACGAACTAAAGCACAAAAAAATAAACTCCTCTAAGCTCGTCCAAGCCGAAAATTGACTTAGGAAAAACAAACATCCCTCTAACTGCGAACCAAAACATGAAGTCCTCGTTGGGAAGCTTGCCACCACCCAACTCTGCCACCATCTCAGAACTATGTACAACGACTGACGACGACATAATCCCCCGACAACGTTTATCGTCCAACAGGCAACGAACCAGTCAAGTCATCAAGGCAGAGAGTTCCTCCAATATAGTGAATGTATAGCCGTAGGCATTTTTCGTTGTTCGTTGTTGCAAGGTTTGAGCTGTTGTGGGGGTGGATTTTTGGGCAGTGGAATTTGCGAATGGAGGGCACACAAAAGAACGCTTTTACGAGTCGGAAAACCCGCCACTATTTAGCCTGACCCGCTGAAATAAATCAAAATCAAAAATAGCCCCAAGCAATGACCTTTGATGGGAGTGGAATGACGAGGACGATGCCGACGAGACGAAGCGGAGGATTCGTCCTCTACCTGCTGCAGGTGATTCATAAAAAATAATTGGAATAATATGAATTTTAATCCGCATCCTGCGTGCTCAAGTGTTCAGGTGACGAAGCCTTCTAACGTCGGAAAAGGAGATGGGTGGCCGTGGGTGGCTGAAGGTTTTTCCTTGAGTGTTCACAGAACTGTGTGAGTGAACGTCAATTGTTTCGTTACGTAGACCCGCCATGCGGCCTTGAGAAAGTTCAGTTTGTTTCTTTTTTTTTTCCTTAAATTGTGTACTTAGCTTTTGTTGTTGGGGGAATCCTGCAGCAACATTAAATCATCTAACGTCATAACTGCCTTCAACTCAAACGCAAGGGAATCCGTTTAAGAATTGCGATTGTGATTTAGTCGAAATATCACTAACTTTTTGGTGAAGAGAAGAGTGTTGCGGTGTTTGTTTTAAGACTATGTATAGTTGTTGTTTATTTGTTCTTACAATTGGTGAAGGAGTGTTTCAAGCGTTAGAATTAGGTAGACTTAGACAAATGTCAGGTATTTATTTTTGGAAAGGAAAATTACGTTTATCATTCAATGAACAGAAAAGGCAGAGCAAAAAGTACGCAGTAACGAAACGCGAAAAAATATCCTTGTTTGTCTTGCCTTTAAAATGTCAAGGTTTTGTGCACTATTATAAAAGCGTAGGCATGTAGTCCAAAGCGTAGGCATGTAGGTCCAGAGAGCCTCCGGAAAGACTGAAGTTGTTTAATTCGTTTTGCTTGCCACCTGTAGACAGCTGAGCTAAGGGCTTTCGATTACGAGTGGGTCGATGTTGAAGGGGGAGTTAACAAGCTGGTGAGGTATAAACAGAAGTTCTTTTCAGTTGAAAGGCCCATGTATGCCATTATGGATGGAAAACAACTCGGTTCAAATGTGCGCCCGCGGCCTCGCATCGAGACATGAATCCGAGAGGTTTAATTTTTATTTACTCTACCGCATAGATCCGACTGAATGTCGTATGACATGTCATGCTGTCCTATTAGAACTACATGCGCTCACATCCAGATCAACCAATTGTGCTAAAAGAAATAGTTTATCATCGATCAGTAAGAGTCTCCGATTATTGAATTGACGGAATTGACTGCCTCAGGTTCTCATGGACAGCGGCGATATTTTCGGCAAGTCCTGCCTTTCGTTGACTTACGGGTGAGATTTGACTGTTTAATTCAACCGGTTTAGAATTCAATTTTGCTACCAAACATTGAATAGTCGACTGGAAAAGGTACGTATCCTTGCCACAAAAGAACACCAATTTTGATAATAAAGTTTTATCGTTTACACGTGTTGCTCAATCGTGTAACATTCCATTGTAATTTCTGGCTAATTAATAAAAAACTGATTTACCAGATGCCACGCGCGCCGCCAAAGCACCATGGCTGCCACAGACTGTCAACATCGACCCGTCCCTAGAAAACACCTTATATTTGATGCTAAGCGAATCACAAGCAACATCATAAGCTTTGATCCCAAGAGAAACTTTAAGTTTAGTTCTACGGCTGACGTGCTAGACTACCCAGACTAGACCAGTCCTTGGCAACATAAAGGTTTTATCGGATCTCCACGTTCGTGGGATTAATTTTGCCCTGTTTATTCCAGAACGAGATTGAAGAAATTACATGATAACGCATCTCCTTGTCGAAACCCTGTGCACGTTTTAAATAGTTCGAAGGAGCTTTTTCTTAGTTGCACATTGCATTGCGTATCTTCCAATGCCACGTGACACAACAAGATCAGAGTTATCTTCTTGTCATATTTCTCGCTTTGCCCATTTAGCAGCTGACAACAAACAAGCTTCTTTCAGATGGCTTGGTCTCTAGCCACCTGTCTCCTGTTTCGCTCTCCAAGTGGGTTGAGATCCTCTTCTACTAGCTTGTGCCAACTGTTACGCTATCCGCTTATACTTCGGCGTCCCACAGGCTTAGATTCGACACTCCAGTCCTCAGCATCGTCGTCTATTAGCTCTAGGTTACCCAACCACCTGAGCCGTTGTCTTTTTACTTTTTTGGTCAGAGCCGCTGTACAGCCTGTACAATTCGCTGTTATATTTTCTTCTCCATTCCACATCAATGCAACCATCATCAAAAATCACTTGAAGAATTTGTCTCTTAAAACAGTCCAAAGCGTTTTCATCTACTTTTAATGGTCCTAGTCTCTGCTTCATTCATAAGCCAGGTCTGGGATGACAAGTGACTTCTAAAGGTAAACTTTAGAAAGCTTCTCTACTCAATTGTCTTTTTAACCCAAAGAAGCAGTGACTAGCAAGAGTCAATCTCCTCTGATCTCAAAACTCAGAGCTGGTATTGTGCACTGAGTTGATAGGGGAGCCTGGTAGAGAAAGTCTCTTATCACCTCGAAATAATTATTGCCTACGGTAACTGTCGGCCCAAGACGTCATAGTTTGTGTGAATTTCAGGTATTCATGTCATTTCAGGTCTTGAGATCAGCTTTTGCCACCATAAATTTACAAACGTTTTTGTGAAGGAATCGACGAAGAAGTTTCTCTGATCATGAAGTAGTTCCTCTTATGTAAGCCGTTCGGACTCGACTGAAAACTGTAGGTCCAATCCAATCCCTCTGACGAAATTGTTGAGAGTTGTAAGTTACTAGACCCTGCTTCTCCACGAGCTGTAGCGCCACCAAATGTATTTACTGTCTCGTTAGTCGAATTTCGTTGACACATAAACCTTTGTCAATGGCAATGAGTAAAATCCTGCACCAACATTCAATCATCAACCTTCTACCATAACCGCCATCAGCAAAGGAATAATACTGAATCCACATTGAATTAGAAACCGCAATGCCAATTGGTTTAGTATTACTCGCCGACCATCCTATACCACCCCCAGTCGTGTTGGTCATCGGCAGTAAGAACTTCGGCTTGCTGGTCAAACCTGCTGCGGTATCATAAAAATACAAATCTACTTTTTCGACGACATTTTGTGTTTGTATATTTTGGAGCTTTTTTCAATGCTTCTCCTCATGTGTGCGGATGCGGAACTCATATTCAATAAAATTATTCGTGTTCCTGACCCAGGCCCTAATTTTAGAGTGCAACTTATAACAAATGACCCATAAAAGCCTTATTCATTCTATCAGGGGTGGAATTGGATTGTGCTCATGGTTTGCATTTCACCGATATTTACTCGCGCTATGTCGCAAATATAATTTGTACAAGGTCTTCTTTTGTCGACTGGTGGTGTGAGTTGGATGTGTGGGTGATGGGTGGGCGTTTGTCTGGGATTATATTATTATACGGGTCGGGTATGAAAACGGGAGGTCCTGATATGTTCACTGTTTACACAGCAAAATACGCTATGAATAATTTTGGTCGTATGCCTCCTCGTAAATGCCAAATTAGCATGCAATAATGTGGATAAAAGGCGGGCCAGCCAACACGACACATACAAGGTGCAGATCAGGACGAGGACACAAAGAGTTAAGTGATGCACGACTTTTCGATGTTGCAGCGAGCTCTATAATAATTGTTCTTCAGTTTGCGGGCTGAGCTCTGAATGGCAATATTGTGTGTTGGGCGAGTACAAATCATTGTTATGGTTGTTGGCGGTATCGGTGGTGTCGTCCACGCCGGCCGATGGAGGTGGGGTGGGTGTTCTGGTTCTGGATGGCCTTTTGTCCAACCTCGCTCAACTCTATTATTGAGCAAGTGACCGCGTTAGCTGTTTTCAAGGGACTTGGACATTTAATTGTGCTCTGGGTCCTTGTCGTCGTCGTCTGTTGGTCAGTTGGTCAGTCGCTTCGGTTTGGTGGCTTAGTTGGTTTTGCGTGTTGCACTGGTATTCAACGAGTTTCTACTATATATGATACAAGTTATTGTATAACAAACACGAACGGGCATAATCAAAAATACCTTAACAATGGCACGTTATTTAGTTCAGTGAGGGTATAATGTGTGGGGCAGCAGTATTCAGTTATGTGAAAATGTTATGGTGGGCAAAAACAATATTATAAAGTGAGAGCAGCGGGAGGAAGTCCTTTCGGAATGCACAACCACTAAAATTTGTTTGTCATTTATAAATTTAGACGAATAAAATGCATTCTGTTGTGATTTTAAAGGGAAAATTCCGTTCCGTTGTGCAATTGGGTGCACATCAACATAGCTGAGGTTGAAGGTTTAAATTCGCAAATCCCTTTTCCTGGTTAAGGTTTTTTGAGTTAATTGGAATTTTAGATTGACTAAAGTTCTCAGTCGTAATGACAAACAATTATGGCTGATTTAACATCAGAAGACAGACGGGGAGGTATATACATATATATATATATATATGTGGTTTGATATACATATAATTTTAATTGAGGGTTGAGTAAGAAGTGTTATAATAATGATGATGGTATACCTAAATTACTTATGGGAGGTTAGTGTGGTTTGGTGAAAGCAGTTCTATGTATAGGTAGGTACAAACTACTAATTTAATGCGAAAATTGGATTTAATGATATTCAATTGCCTTATCATCGAAAATCTATCATAATTGGTTTCGTGATTGTAATCATTTCTATATAATATACCAATCGCAATTAGCCATGTCTTGAAGCTTTGTTAAATTAAACCTTATTGTATTTTAATTCGGTTAGTCATCTTTGAGTTTATAATGTTTTGAAGACGAATTCAGAACCTGGCTCCACTGCACGGATTAACATTTCTACACGGTCTTTTAGAAAGTTAAAAAAACTTAAACATTTTTCAGTCCTGGAGTATGATCTAATAAGACAAAAGAGGAAACATTTTTATTTCCTTCCAACACCAGTGGCTTATTTCAAAGAACTATGTACAAGTACATATATATGAAAAATATACATTGAACCACTTTTAACTTGGTAAAATGAAAAATACTTACTCACTTAAGGTTATGGCGCTACAGTCCGGGTCCAATAAGCTTTTTCCATGCCGAGTTGGTTTTTTCAGTTACATGCGTTACGCTGTCCTCCCCTACTGCGCCGTCCCACTGGGATGGTTGGACTTTCTGGGCGGGAACATAGATGTCCATTATTCGCTCAAGATGACCCAGCCACCTAGTCCAGTCACTTTTTTTCACTTTTGTAGCTAGGTGGGTTGAATGATTTAATCTGCCAGGAAGTGAAATCTGATTCATCATCTTTACTATACAATTTGCACAAATAATTTGTCCATATCCTCAGCACTAACTGGCGATTGTACTACAATGTCCCCCTGATCGGCCTTCCAGACTTCGGTTCGGGCCTTGCAACATCGGGAGGTTACCTTTGGTAAAACCTCCGAACTTAATTCCTGCAATAGCGTCCCTCTATTTCCTCGATTGCGTGCTTCTCATGCTTTCTCTCTTTCCTTCTGAGAAGCCACTGCTGTCCTTCTCTCCTCTACTCGTCGTAGAGCTTGCGAGCAGCACTGGCCCTTCTATGTAGTGCCTCTTCGTATGCCTGTTTTTTTTGGTGCATGTACTTTTCGGCATTACTCGTCAAACCAGGGTTTTTGTTTTGTTGTTGTGGTCGTGTAAGGCTACCTGACAACTCTTCTAGTGGTTGTCGATGCTTAAAGTTCTCGGCATAGGACTATTTAAAAGGTGATAGAGACTTGATCAGAAAATAACCTGGTGATCTCTTGCGACTGTAGCCATATATATCACTGTCTTGGCCTTAGTCTGGATATCCGTAGCGTTATCTTGACTACAAGGAGGTAGACCGTTCGGACATCCTTGATACTGGAGAAGTGCCTTACGTGTAGATCGCAATGTGGTCATGTGGTCAATCTGGTTGATGGTTGCTTGACCACGAGATCGCCACGTCCCCTTGTGGAAATTGAGATAAAGCACAACGTTTCGCCCCGCATCAAAGGCGTTATACTTGAGTCCGTTGTTGGCGGTGATGTCATGCTGGCGAGCTCCACAAAGAAAAAAAAAAAAAAAATAATAAATGGGCGACACAATAATCCTTTGTAGTTTCTAGTTTTATTCCTTTGTAGTTATAGGTATTTTGTAAGTTTACAATTTTTAAGTTTTTAAAACAATTAATTTTACTAGCTATAAGTTTTAGTTTTAAAATTACGTTAAGTTTTACTTTAGGCAAACTAATTTTAAGATAAGGCAAAAAGCAAACTCCATGTTTCGAGCACAAGAATCTAATGAATTGAATTGAAATTGAATGCGCTTAAGAAAATGATGCAATATAAAAAAGAAGATAGTGGTGGTTGGCAGATGACGATCGGAATGTCGCGGAATGAAACAAGAATTTGCATACTGCAAACACAATGGGTGCGTTTACACGCAATGAGTGAGCAGTGCGTTTAGGCTTAAACACTATGTCTTCCGATAATTCCACCAAAGACGTTTTTGGCTGATTTACAATGACGCGTTCGCGTTCGCTATGCGTACGTTACATTTAACAAGCGCTACGGCCGCGTCAAGATAAATCGAGCAAAAAAATTCAAACTTTTTTCAACACAAGATGGCCACATACCTAAATTGAAATCGAAATGTCAAAACGCACGCAAAAGTTGAATAATCTCTACTTTCGCGTTGCAGCCGCTTAGGTTACGTTGGTTTGTGTACCTACTAATGGATGCAAAATCGTAACATAATGCTCAACGCGTCATTGTAAACACTAAACAGATATTCCTATGCCTGAACTTTTGCGTTGACAGGTAAATCTTTCAACGCAACGCCCAACGCGGCATTGTAAATCAGCCATTACTCTTTTTAGTTTGGCATTAATATCACAAATCATTTCTCATGTGTCCTCTCCAGGAGCTCGTAGAACTCGTCGTTGGTGTCATCATCTTTCTCCTTTGTTGGCATGTGAGCATATAAGGCATCCAAAAAGACGCTGTCGGTAACAGTCGTCGTAGTATACATGTCGCAGTCTTTCAGTTTACTTTTACCCGCCCCATCCCACTTCAGTGCTATAGGGCCTCCGCTAAATACTCGGCTGCACGTGGTCTAGATATAGAGAGACGAAACATTCCATTTGCTAGATTCGTCAACCTTAAATCCGTCCGTTTCCGCGGCTTGTTGTTACTTCACAAATTAATATTCCGAGAACGATGGCATGACCCCCAACCTGGAGGACCAGACCCCGTGTTAGAATATCTACAAGGGCGGGTAGCTGGACTAACCCCTCCTTTTATGCCTGAGCTCCGAATATGTATGCCAGTGTAGGTGTTCACTTAGCAGTTCAGTCTGAGTGCAATTGTAGACACCACTTTAATTCTATCTGGAGAATCCTTCCACTTCCGCCTTGGTAATAGAAGAAGTGTCTTAGTAAAACCACTTGTCCCCCTCTCGTTTGCTGCCCCAGTTGGGGTACTAAATACGCGATATTCACCATGTGGGAGGTGAAAGTTGGAGTTGATAGACAGAGGTGGATTTAACAAAAATACTGTGAATGATTGTGTCTTGTTGAATGCACATGTCTACCCTTTGAACATCATATTCTCACTTCGCAGTTCCCTTATCTTCAATGACTCTTAATTATTTTTACAATAAACCCATGAACGTCTCAGTTCCTTACTGTTCTGTTTTTTAGGACATAATCAATAGCCTATGTCCTTTGTGGTATCAGCTGCTTGACACCTAGTGCTGTCCCTTTGACGCCACATGTCCTTCACATTCATATCTTCCAATTTTGGCCAAAAGAAATCAATTATCATTTATCGGTAGAACCATAGAGATCTTTCGGGAACTGAATTGACCGCCTCGGGTTCTCCTGCACACTCTCATGAGCAGGATTGATAGTTTGGGCCGATCCTGCATGTCGTTACCGTAACGTCATCACACGGAAAGAATTCTTGGATCATATCACAAAAAATGGCTCCGGATTTCGTAATTTACGACTATTTGTTTGCAATTTGCAAAACTGAGCAAAATGAACATATTGATACTCAAAAATCGTAAATCAACCCTCTTTAAGTATCAATTATGCTATCGAGAGAAAACAAAAATTGCGAACAACAAATCGCAATTAATCCAAATATTCCTCAATTGCACAATTTGTAAATTTGCAAAATAGATTTGTGATCACCACTTTTATTTCGTGATATTGCAACTTGGAAAGATCAATAGTTACGTCCCAGACGTCACCGTTACCCATGACACCTCCCACAATCTCCTGGCCTAACGGCATATCAAAATCATAACAGGTTCTCACGCCATTTTTGCTTATACAATCCTACCGACTGCGCCAATTATGTATTGTGGTTTGAGTCTAATTTAAAAAAAAAACACAATTATTGTTTCTTTTTGTTTTATTATATTTAACTCAATCCTGCTCTACCCTTCATTTTGCAGGTATACACATTTATTTTAATTTATTTGAAATAAATACTTTACGCTTGACTCTACTTGGATTTGAACTCGCAACCCTCCAGTTGCGGAGCGAGTATGCAACCACCAGGCCAATTTGCATTAAGGGCCCTGGAGACGCTCGAACATGGTGCGAGTGAACATAGTTCGACTAAACTCCGCAGACACTGAAACCAAGTAGAAACCAAACTACTCGAACTTCATTATTCTTACGACTTTTTTCTTTCAGGTTGTTTGGCATTTTTCTTTTTTTTTAATATTGAAATTCAAAATTATACCCAAATGTTCGAGTAAACCAATAAAACCGGTCCACAAATAGTTGAATCTGGTACGACAAACGATTAGCCCCGCCCTCGAACATCTATAAATATCAAACTCCTTTTGATTTTGGTGAGACCAAATTTTTGTTTAGTGACACCAAATAATTGGTACTCGAACCTGCCCGCAGACAAGTAAAATCAGCTCGAACATAGTACTGGAACCATGTTCAATCGCACCATGTTCGAGCGTCTCCCAGGGCCCTTTACATATCGTTGGTGTCACACATTGATGATTAGATACCTGCCATGTTGTGGAGCTTTATTTCTTCGAGAAGTAAATTGCGACAAGAAAGTCGTGATTTAGGAATTTTTTGTTGGTGATTTGCAACTATTCTCATGGAGTTGCAAATTACGACAAAAAAACGTAATTCAGTGATTGTGCAATGTTAATTACTAAAAATTTATCGCAAATCAATATTTTTAAATGCTGTTTGTGAAATCATGCTTTTGGAGAGTAAATTACGCCAAAACAGTTATATTTTGCTATGAAAAGTACAAACTTGAACCATGGATTTTAATTGCAAATCACGAAGAAACAAATTTTGTAAATTGCTACGTTTTGACTGTAAAATAACCAGTTTTTGTATTAATTTGTGATTAAAATGTCTTGATTTACGAATTAAACATGATTCGTAAATTGCAACTGCAAATTTTTCAATTGGTGATTTTTCAATTCTTTCCGTGCAGTGACTGGGGCTTTATTAAGGTAATAAAAATTGATTTTTTCCCCTTCAGATCTGTCAAAACACAGATTTTGGCGATTAAAGCCTTCCAATGGGCAAATAACGTAATTTTTTTTATCGAAAATCAATTTTGCAGATCTGGATTTTTCGGCAGATTCACCCCTCCCTTTTACTACCACCATATCACACCCAAACAATTGAAGGCCATTAGTTTGAAATGTCTGGATGGCTATACCTTCACAGACACAAATTATACACCAAAATCATTTAAAAGAAAAATCAGTCTGAAATCGTATACCATTCGCGACGGAAAAAATCAATTTTCAAATCTAAATCTAAATTAACCAAAAGAAAACCCCATTAATAATAAGGAACTGTTTTAACACACACATGGCCACTACCCTTTTTAAAAACCCTTTATTCACTTTCTATCTATAATTGGTTCAACTTCATTAAAACATATTTCTCCAAAGATATACTCGCCTGCAGAAAAAAACGAACCCCATATTAAACAAATTCCTTTTCAGTCCAATTAAATGGGATTGAGTGCAGCACCTTTTGTGCATTATTGCCTGAAACATTTGCCAGTTTGCAATGTCCACCTATTAATAAAACAAAAATTTCCCTCCCTTCCAACTATGCAACTGAATGTTTTCAAAAACTACTTAAACTTAGAGCAAAGTTTTGTTGCAACTTTAGTCGATAATAAAGTATCATGAATCCATTGCACTTTGCTTAAACGCATCCATAAGCCTAGAAAACAATTTATTCATGGTTCCAAAGTAATCCATTACAAAAGTTTAGACCCTTTAAGAATTAAAAAAAATATTATCTGCGGTAAGAAATCTCAACTCACGAACTCCCAACCAGAAAAATAAAGATAAGAAAAGGGAAAAGGACATAATAATTAATGCGTTGTCCTTATTTATGTAGTTACGCTCTTAAGCTTTGCAATAATTTTTCCTCTCTGGATAAAAGAATTTCGCTTTATTTTCCTAAATACATAAATACATATAATCGTACTCGTCGTAAGTTTTACATAATATATTGCTTGCTGGTAATGGTGCGAAAAGGCAAATATATGTACTTTTTTCCGCAACACTTGAGTCAGTCCTCTTAGTTCCAATTCCATATAAGAAACCCCAAGCACTAGAACTAATTGAAAGTAGATTACCACTCCACCACATACGCTCATCATCAATCAACTTGATGTGTGAAGTTGAAGGCAATTATTCAAGAAAAGAGGCTTAATATTATAAGTGAGTGTGGCGCTTTAATTTAACGTTTTGCATGTAATTGTGGGAGGAATTGGTGCTGAATTAGAACCGCTTATTTGGAAAGGATTAAGCACAATTAGAATATTTATTTTGTCAGAAAAGAATTTGATTTTCTTTGTTTTTTTGTTTTCTTTTTCAAGTTAAAGACAGTAAAACAGTGGGGCATTATGCGGGCGAAGTCTTCTAGGAAACGTTTTAAGTTTTGTATCTTTCGGCTTCGGCTTATGCATGAGCACTTTCCTTTGAAATTGGCTTTTATTAACATTATTCAGAGATGCTCGGAGCTAGCTCTGCTCTGATCGCTCAGCCTCCGCTCAGAGCCAAAAAAGAAAAACGCCATAAATCGTGTTTTAAATTCTTAAAAAGGAAACGTCATTTTATTGAAACAATCTACATTATATAACTTGGAAGACTACTTCTGTCAATTTTGGGGAGGGAGCCAGTTCTCGTAATAAAAATAAAACCTATTATTAAAAAAAGCCAGCAGCAACATTGTGCTGTAGCTAGAAACTGTGCTTTTATGAAAATGACATTGAAATCTGTGGAAATGGACCACCCCTTCATACCATTTTTAACTTGATATTTGCTTACTTTTCTTATTAATCCAGCTCCAAATCCATGAAGGGTCGCAGCCAGAGACGCAGAAACCTTCCATCTTCTACGATCCCGAGTGCTCTGCTTCCAGGCATCAAGACCAAGCTTGGTCTTTAAACAGGAGATTCGGTCACCTTTAATCTCTGAAACCTGGGGACTTTTAAACAAAGACTCTCGATGCTCGATGTGGCCGAATTTAGTCGATGTTGTTTGATTTTCTGGACCACTTCCAAATTTTGATTCAGCTCATAGAGTTCGCAGACCAAATATCAATTTTTTCTTTCAGAAGAGCCCATCAGTATCAGCTCTTCATTTGTGCTTATTTCCCAAAACTCGGCGCCATACACGGAGAGAATTGAAAATCACTAATTGAAAAATTTGCAGTTGCAATTTACGAATCACGTTTTATTCGTAAATCAAGGCATTTTGTTCCCAAATTAATACAAAAACTGGTAATTTCACATTCAAAACGTAGCAATTTACAAAATTTGTTTCTTCGTGATTTGCAATTAAAATCCATGATTCAAGCTTGTACTTTTCATAGCAAAATACAACTTTTTGCGCGTAATTTACTCTCCAAAGGAATAATATCACAAACAGCATTTAAAAATATTGATTTGCGATACAAATTTAGTAATTTACATGATGCACAATCACTGATTTACGTTTTTTCTGTCGCAATTTGCAACTCCATGAGAATAGTCGCAAATCACCAACAAAAAAATCCTAAATCACGACTTTCTTGTCGCAATTTACTTCTCGAAGAGATAGAGCACAAAAACATGGCAGGTATCTCATCATCAATGTGTGACACCAACGATCTGTAATTCAAAATGGCCTGGTGGTTGCATGCTCGCTCCGTAACTGGAGGGTTGCGAGTTCAAATCCAAGTAGAGTCCTTGTAAAGTATTTATTTCAAATAAATTAAATTAAATGTGTATACCTGCAAAATAAAGGGTAGAGCAGGATTGATCTTTCCAAGTGGCAATATCACGAAATAAAAGTGGTGATCACAAATCTTTTTTGCAAATTTACAAATTGTGCAATTGAGGAATATTTGGATCAAATTGCGATTTGTTGTTCGCAATTTTGTTTTCTCTCGATAGCATAATTGATACTAAAAGAGGGCTGATTTACGATTTTGCTCAGTTTTGCAAATTGCAAACAAATAGTCGTAAATTACGAAATCCGGAGCCAAGGTATAAATCGGGATTCATTTTTCGTAATTTGCAGCTCATTTTTCGTGATATGATCCAAGAATTCTTTCCGTGTAGAGCAAGACTGGCAGTAAAAGAGTTTAATAGAGTGTGCACTGCGTCTTGAGTGTGAAGAGTCTGTTGCGCCAATTTGCAATTTGCGTTTGTGGGATTAATTTTTACTCCGAGGTAGATGAACTCCTTAACTATTTTCAAGTTGTTGCTATCCACAGTGACGTCTTGTCCTACCCGGTTGATAGATCTTTCATTGTTTGTTGATAGTGTATATTTAGTCTTGTCCTCTTTTACATGAAGACCAGTTTCACCTGTATAGGATTGCAGAACGGCTTAAGACGCTCACACAGTAGGTTGGATGGGATCTTGTATATGCGACATTTACCAGGGAAATGCCCCGATAATTCTTGCAGGACATAGAATCCATTTGCCTGTAGGTGGGACATATGGAGCTGATAGACAAGTCATCAGACATGCTTCCTTCCACCCAAACTTGATTAATGAGTTGATGCACGCATCCTTTCAACACATCCCTTCTGTGCTTGAAGAGTTTCGCTGATAAACCATCAGATACGGCAGCCTTGTTGCTCTTGAGCTTTTTTATAGCTTAGTCCACCTCCTTAATACATGGTGCTGAATCTTACCCGGGGGCCACACGGAGCGAGTACTCCATAGCGAGCTACTAATACACAGGAACATTTGCAACTCGCTATTCAACACTGACTTACCTTTTCCGCATCCAGTTTAGAAGCGAGTAGACGGCGAGTGACTTGACAGTTATTGTATGTACAAATTGCTTGGCAGTATACTGGCTCGCGTGGCTTCAGGGTTAATTGACTGCAGTTGGGTTCGCTTTTTTTCCTTTTTCTTGATCTACCTCATGCCCGTGGCGCAGCTGCTTGAAATGCTGCTTGAATACATCTACTATTCCCTGTGCTGCAGTGACTAGGTTACCCTCACTGCTTCGAAGAGGCTGCATTCCGGTTGTGAAGCCAGCAGCCAGTTGCTTAGCTTTTTATAAAAACTTCCGGTGTTGTTTCGATCGCTAGACTCTTCGATTTTCTTGAGCAGGGAGACTACGTTCGCCCTCTTCTTTCTTCTTCTTTCTACGCAGAGTCCTCCCTCTTCTTCTCGCTCGGCTGCTCTTGTTTTCTACTGCTGCATATTCTCATGTGTCTTACTGTCACTTTTTTTTAGCTATTCGCATCCCACATCATACCACGGGTTTTTTCGGGGGTAGGTATTTGGCAGCATTTTGTGGTTTCGGCTGCCTCTTTGATGATAACGCGATACTTTGACCACTGGTTGTTGGCGTCCGTGGTAGGTGGATACACTGCGCAGAGCTTCTCCAGATGCTTACTGTCGGTTCTGGTGACTCCCGGTATGCTTAAGTGAGCAACGTCGAACTTCTTCGTATGGGTGGTTCGTAGTTTCCCAGCAAACATTTTTGTGAACGTTCATAGAACATTCAGTGAAAATGAAGAACATATATTCGAGAAACACTTACTTCTGTGAATCAAATGTGAATATACTCAAATATTCCATCACTTTTACCTCATACGCTGGGAAGGGGATTTGTGTTGATTTTTTTTTAAATAAAAAAATATCGAGATTCTTATTTCCTTCACATAATATGAATAAAAGTGAGCGCGCACATGCGTCCATTTTTATTCACATAAACTGAATGTCCCTTTCATTTTGTTTTGAAAAGCCATAACTGGACCTAGTCGTGCCAAAACTGAAACAAAAGTTATGTAAAGAGGAAATTTGTAACTTTCATTAGATTTGGGTATTGTTATTTGTTATTGTACGGACGGAACTATATTCTTTGTGGCAGTGAAAAAAAAAATAAAAAAAAAGATAAATTGAATAAATTAACTTTTGTTTTAACTTTTTCAATTGGAGTATCTTTTTGATTTCCATTTTCATTCCGTACGAAATTAATTCGACCGAATATCAGAATAGCCGCGAATATTCCATTATACTTTAGCGAAATTTATCATAAGTTTCATTCGATAAATCTAGGGAAATCAAAATGTTTATGCAGATAATTTTACCATTTTAAAATAGCATTTTGTATAACCACACTGAAATAATATTTACATTCAGTTCTACGGTATACATTCCGATTATTAAAGAATCATTATAATCAATTAAATATAATTCAATTTATATTCACTAAACTGAATGAAGAAACCCCAATTTATATTCATATGAAAGAATCAAATCTGTCTCATTTAAATGATTCAAAAAAGATTCATAAATCGTTCAGTGAAATGAATATATAAGCGTCCTATTTACATTCACTAAAGTGAAGAATTACTCTATTTCTAATGAAACATAAAAACGATTCGAATTCGAGGTAATGCTACCCAGTAAATTTGATCCAAACCGGTTTATAAATGAGTTCATAAATGAGGGTTTCTTTCACTCCTGTGAATTATTAATAAATCATTTCTGAAGGGAAATGTTTGCTGGGTTCTTTTCATTATACAGTCAAGCTCTTAACTTAATCATCAGTGCCGACGTTTAGTCTTTGAAAAGTACACATACGTCTAACATATTAGAAGCGTGTTTTCCATCGATTAGCACAAGTTGTTTCGGTAATTTGGGGGGTGCCAGGTTTCTTTTTCTTACCCTTGGTACTTGTGCTACTCATCACCGTATAACGAGCTTCTATAATGTCTACTAGTCGGAGGCCATTATTATTTATCTCTTCACGGAGACTGTGTCTACGAGCTAATCCGCCGAAAGTGTCTTCCTTTCTTTTTACATCGTACTCCGAGCAGGCTCCTTACGGTTCGGCCAGGAGGTCATAAAACTCATCCTTTAAAGAGCTTTCAACTCCGTTGTAAGGGGCTTGTATTTGGAAAAGTGGCTTTGATGCAAATCACAGCCAGGTGGATACTTATCGGTTAAAAGTTGATAACTTTGGTCCTTAATTGGTTTCCCACGACGAGTAGGCATCCCACGAGTAACATGTGTAATCTTTCATCACAGCTGTAATATGAAAAGTAAATTTTCTAGCCATTGCCACCGGATGAAGCTTGTCCGACCAGTTAGTTTTGTAAATGTTTGAACTAAGGCTATCGGTTAACACCCTCTTTTAGAGTGGCCGCGATGAGATAACTAAACTAACGGTCGGCTCTCGGACTATTAATATCTCAAAATTAATAATTAAAATGTTTAATGGTAGTTTTCAAAGAAGGTGACGGCTATAATTGGCGCCTTACGGGGCTGAACACATATTTCTTTCGATCATCAATCAAGATGTCAATTTTAAATAGATCCTTAAGAAGGATCTGGTCACTAAAATTACATATTTCACACATCATTTCACATTGCATCGATCAGCCAGACTTCGGAATGTTTAAAATAGTGGTGAACTTTTTTCGATCCTTAAGATCACTGCCAACCGTCTATGATACGTATTACGTTATAATGAAACATCAAAAGATATATTCCTAAAATATCCACACAAATATGTATTTAAAATAAATTTCTGAACCTTCGAAAAGTCAAATACTGATTCACTTTAAAACCACAATTTAATTTGATATACAATAAAATCATGTATAAGCATTGTTTTTCAACATTTTTTCGTTAAAAACAACTCACAAGTCGGATTTCCCTTCAACGATTTGTTTATTTAAGAAAATTCCTACATCTCAAGTACCTACCCTTTTCGCCAAAAACTACTCGACCTCTCTAGAGTTATTCCATGAATCTCATTCTGCTCAACTTGAAAAACAAAGTTCCTTAATTTATATTTACTTAATCGTTCGCAGTATAGCACAGCCACCTTTAAGGTCAAAAATCTCGGCAGTACCTCATTATATCAAGCATTTAGCCTTTTCTTCTATGATTAATTTACCTCCATAACTTAGAACAATTTCGACTATAAAGAGGCAACCCACAATAATTCCCTTGCCGTCTCTGCAACACACAGAACTTCGCTAAAGCAACATAGTTAGCGTGGAGGGGAAAAAACTTAAACTTCTAAGAATGCTGTAAATTCTAACATTAACCCTTTCATATGCCAACCCTTTCCCCAAACAGCAAAACTACCCTTTCAAACAATGTTGACGATTAATAAAGACCACACCGCAAAATGACAAATTGCTTCCATAATCAACCTGCATAATCTTCAAGCTACCTACATATATACATATACCACCAACCACCCTCGCACTTTAGCCTCCCTTGCTTCACAGCTTCGGCTTCAGCCACCCTTAAATACTAAAAATTATCTAAAACACTGCACATCTGTTCGTGTGGGTGTATGTATATGTGTGTGTTTGTGTTTTGACTCAACTCTATGTATGCATTTAGATAAATGAAGGCAAAAAGAGAAAATTAAAGTATAGTAACGAGAGTTAAGAAGGTTTTGAGCAGCAAGCTAGAAAAAAAAATAAGCGAGAAAATTGCACGGAAGTTCGCAATCAGACTAATTAGGGGTGTGGTGTTCTTGCAAAGCTGCTCTGCTGCTCTCTATGCAACGTACCAAACATACATATATTTCTTTTTGCCTCAGACCTGGGATAAAATACGACAACGACTCTAGCACCACTACCGCTGCCTACAAACCTACTTAACCGCACCATCTCTCCATGCGGTCGATATGGATCCTCCTTAGATATAGTATGGGAACCGTAGGAATATAAAATGTGAATCCTGCCTGGTTTACAGAATTACAATAACTCACTTGCACAAGGATGAAATAGAATGATGGCATAGGTTGCGGTAGGAGGATTGGTTGAAATATCGTCGCTGTACAGTAGAAGCCTTTTATCTGTGTACTTAAACCATTAGTTGTGTCAATAAAAGAACAAAGCCCTTTTCTGTTTTTTTGTTTGTTGTTCCTGATTTTGAAAAGCGATTTTTTCGAAAACATCCATATAAGTCAATTTTCCGGCTAATGATGACTCTGAAGTTTCCATCGTCAAATAACTAAGCTATCGTCCTCATTTCACAAAATGTCTTTTGTTGAAAAAATTTGAAACTGCACGAACCGCAGATCATGTACTTGAACATGTGACTTGAGCAAACTGAGCTATCGAACACATTGAAGAGAGATGAAATGAGATGAGATGAGATGAGATGAGATGAGATGAGATGAGATGAGATGAGATGAGATGAGATGAGATGAGATTAGATGAGATGAGATGAGATGAGATGAGATGAGATGAGATGAGATGAGATGAGATGAGATGAGATGAGATGAGATGAGATGAGATGAGATGAGATGAGATGAGATGAGATGAGATGAGATGAGATGAGATGAGATGAGATGAGATGAGATGAGATGAGATGAGATGAGATGAGATGAGATGAGATGAGATGAGATGAGATGAGATGAGATGAGATGAGATGAGATGAGATGAGATGAGATGAGATGAGATGAGATGAGATGAGATGAGATGAGATGAGATGAGATGAGATGAGATGAGATGAGATGAGATGAGATGAGATGAGATGAGATGAGATGAGATGAGATGAGATGAGATGAGATGAGATGAGATGAGATGAGATGAGATGAGATGAGATGAGATGAGATGAGATGAGATGAGATGAGATGAGATGAGATGAGATGAGATGAGATGAGATGAGATGAGATGAGATGAGATGAGATGAGATGAGATGAGATGAGATGAGATGAGATGAGATGAGATGAGATGAGATGAGATGAGATGAGATGAGATGAGATGAGATGAGATGAGATGAGATGAGATGAGATGCGATGAGATGAGATGAGATGAGATGAGATGAGATGAGATGAGATGAGATGAGATGAGATGAGATGAGATGAGATGAGATGAGATGAGATGAGATGAGATGAGATGAGATGAGATGAGATGAGATGAGATGAGATGAGATGAGATGAGATGAGATGAGATGAGAGGAGATGAGATGAGATGAGGTGAGATGAGATGAGATGAGATGAGATGAGATGAGATGAGATGAGATGAGATGAGATGAGATGAGATGAGATGAGATGAGATGAGATGAGATGAGATGAGATGAGATGAGATGAGATGAGATGAGATGAGATGAGATGAGATGAGATGAGATGAGATGAGATGAGATGAGATGAGATGAGATGAGATGAGATGAGATGAGATGAGATGAGATGAGATGAGATGAGATGAGATGAGATGAGATGAGATGAGATGAGATGAGATGAGATGAGATGAGATGAGATGAGATGAGATGAGATGAGATGAGATGAGATGAGATGAGATGAGATGAGATGAGATGAGATGAGATGAGATGAGATGAGATGAGATGAGATGAGATGAGATGAGATGAGATGAGATGAGATGAGATGAGATGAGATGAGATGAAATGAAATGAAATGAAATTAAATGAAATGAAGTGAAGTGAAGTGAAGTGAAGTGAAATGAAATGAAATGAAATGAAATGAAATGAGATGAGATTAACTTATTTAAAAAAAATCGAAAAGCTAGCCTTTGTCGCCGGCCTGAAAATGGTATTTTAACGCAAATGACTTTTTCTAAAATGAAATTTATCTTAAAAACACTTAAAATAAGTTTAATTCTAGTTTTGGTCACACTTCTCTGTTTTTTTTTTCGAATTCTGCTTAGTTTCAAACTTCCTAAAAATCAAAAATGTATATTAAAGAATCATTAGATGTTTGAAATTTTTTCAATAGTTGAAATTTGGGTGATTTGAGGTGCATGGTATCTCAACTTCTAAAATATCTTCAAAACCATATTTATTTAAATAACTTTAAAATGCACTTAAATAAGCGTTTAATAAGAAGAAGAATTTGTAATCATCATTAAAACCATGCAAACGTGCATTACACATACCCGGTTTTGACTGTTAAGCTTTTCGATATGGCAAAGTAAAGGTGTAGTTTGTCATCGTATGAAATTTGCTACTGCGGTTAACAAGCCTGGGAATGATGATGAAAAAAGCAGAAGAAGCAGCACTAACTACCCACATCTTGGGTAGAAGAGTATAAAATTTTCTCAAATCATTGTTTCTTTGCCATTAAAGGTACATCTACAATATATGTATGTAACCAAGTGCAAACCATGTAATTCTCCAAGATAAGATATCATACAGAATTGTTTATCATTAGATCCTTCTTCCTGTCGCAGGAGAACTCGACAGTGCTGTTCGTTGGTTGAATTTAGTAGCTGTTTCCATCGTTCCATCGAGTCGTTTATGTCTTAATCTTAATAGATTTGCCAGGGCAAGAAGAAAAGGGTGGCGTCTCGACTGGAAACTCACACAACATAATTACACGCAAATTTCGTTATCGTTACGTCGACTACTTCTATTTCTTTTTTTGTATTTTTATATACTACGGGCACATCCTGCATCCTGAACTTTGCTGATGTTCTGCAATAAAAGTGAGGCAACACAGGGAAGAGTATATAAAAGAGGACTCTGATGTTCTGTTCATTATCAAGTACAACAGTTACTGGCACAAATTTCAAATTAGCAAAACACAATCGAACATGGTATTCTTCTTCTTCATTTTCTTCATCATCATTACAAAACACTCACTCCTGATCCTCCTGGTCTCCCTGACATCGTTCTACAGAGAATACTCCTTGTTCCTTGTTGAATCCTTTCTCTCTGCTGCTATTTGATTCTAGTCAGAAGATTGTTCTTGTTTCCTTGGGTTTTTGCTTGATTGCTTCACTCTTTTTGTGTGCCCCAGGATTGGACAAATGAAGAGGCGGGCAGGAGGTGTGCAACTTTCGTTTTTCCCTGTGCATTTCTTCTTATAAAATAATATATCCTTTCTCTGGAATCGTTGTCGTTCTCTCATTGTCGAGTCGTTTTAGTGTCGCATGCATGTCTTTGGTTGTTTATTAAGTCGTGCGGTGGCGTCAGTGGTGTTGGCGATGATGGTGGCGGCAACTTGGAAGAAGAAAGAGTAGGGAAAGCGCCTCTGTTGGCTGGTTACCCTCTTTGGTTTGCATTCAATTGTTGGCATCACAAGTCAAGGATTTCAATTCATTATTTTTCTTTCCTTTATACGAAGGAGACGATGACTGAGACGACTACGACAGCGACGACTCTGGGTGAAAAAAACGCTAGCGAAATGTCTGTGTGAGTGCCTATGAGCCTCTAAGAGTGTATATTTTCGATTGTCTTGTGCATAAATAAGGAAATCATGAGGCGACGCGACATCAATTTCAACCGCCACCCTATGTTTCGAATTTAAATTTGGTATGAAGGGTGCTGTTTGCTGCTTGCTGCACCCACACCTCCATGGGCCCACTCTCTAATGGTACAAGGCCTTTATGTTTTACTATATTTGTACAAACACAGGATATAGAAAACGCTATACTTCTACGATGTCCGGAGATTATAATTGTTCACCAGGAGATTAGAAAAGACTTGCCAAATGGATAATGGGGTACTTAACAGTTGTTTTAGTAGAGGCACCTACTATTTTCTTCTTCTTGCAACAGAAACAACCTTAAAAATCCATCTAACGATGTTTTCTAATGAATTTTAAATCGCAACGATTAAAAATAGAAAAACAATGGCATTGAAGGGAGGATTTAGGTGAAATACTAGAATTTTGCTTGTTTAGTTGTTTAAATTTGAATATATTTTGTTTAGCTGCTTATAAATTTTTCAAGAAGTAGGTGTACAGAGATATGTACTCGTAACATTAAATACAAAAAAAAAAAACATTTTGTATTCCATTAAGATATAATAAGAGGAAGTAAAATGGCATGGTAGGCTCCTATAGTTGCTTTAAAAAATACCTTCCGTCCTCATTAAATATTTATAAACATAAGGCTCCAGATTGTGTGGACATTAAGATAAATTGGAGCGAAAATATATTTTAATGTTTTGATTATTTTTTTGTTTTAGATATTCATAAACATAAATTATTTAAGACTTATGGAATGATACCTACGGATCAAGAGGTCATCGGTATATTTATGGTTTATTGTTAGAACTGCATACTTCAAAACGAATTTGGGGATTTATTTATTCAGTAGATGAACACATTTATGCTTTAAAAATGAAACTCCTACGTTAGGGCTTGGAATTTCGGTGTGAAATGAGTTATGGTTTAGAAAAAAGCGGAATCTGAATTTGTTCAAAACTAAATAAAAATATCAGTTTAAATGTATCGCTAAGGCACCGACAAATGACGATTTTATTGGGTGATTTTAATTTGTATTACAATGGGTAATTAATTTTTTAATTACAAAATGTAATTGGTAATAAATTAGTTTGTATTAAAAAAATATATATAACGGCCCTGGATTTAACGAAAAACAAATATGAATGGATGAACGTTGTAAGTCACGCTGTCTCGAAATTTATTTTATTTATAACTTTGAAATATCGAATCCCAAAATTATTTAAAAATTAAATCGGTCAACCTATTAACAAGGAATAACTCCAAAATAATAAAATTTTCTCAAAAATAACTCAAAACCCGTATTTCCGTTATGTGATTTTTTTTTGTTCAGAAGCCTTTGTTCTTCACAGAACAAAGAGTATAAATCCTAAAGGAAAAAATTCTTAGTTTGACTTCAGGTCCAGCTGCAAGGAAGCCATCGAAATGAAAGATTGTTTTATTCCTTCAGAGGAAAACCGAGTGCTTTGATTCTAAGAACCAAATTCTTACATGAGCAAAAAACTTTACTAAAAATATTGCAGTATCTTAAAGGCAGTACAAGCTTTTGGATATAGATAGTCGTTAAGAATATTAAGAATTCAACATTTTCATCGGATCCCTCGCTCATCTTCAATAATAACCCTGTCTTTGGTTTCAATAGAATAATTCACAGCTAACTCTACGCTGGCAGATAGTGACCCACCTGTAGTAAGAGAACGTTCATTTTCTTTTAGACGTAAAGTTGCTAGAGAACTAAAAGATCTCGACATTCGGAAATTCACTGGCCCTGATGGTTTATGACCTATTGTCTTGAAGGTGTGTTCTTCCACATTGGCAAAACCACTTCGTAAGCTTTTTTACCTTCCTATTCCTTAGGCCACGAAAAAGCATTTGTGATGCAACAAATTCCTAAAAAAGGTGATTCATTTTCACCCACCAATTACCAACTAAATCACCTTACATACATTATTTCCAAGGTCATAAAATTGTTGATATGAAATTTTGTCGAGCAAGTTGAATTTTAGATTGATAATTGAATTTTTTTTAAATTCTCAGCTATAAATCTAGGTCATGGAAATGGTGATCAATCGTCAGCTTATGAAATATCTTTAACAACGAAAACTTTTGTTGCGACAGATCCAATGGTGTTTTAATGGCTTTTCTCACCGAAAAATTTTTCTAAAGCATTTGATAGAATTCGGCATCAAGCTCTTTAATCGGAAATGCATGCTCTTTGTTCCAGTGAATTACTTCTTCGCTGGATAAGTAACGGGTGATTTTTTAGCTGGTTTGGTTTTGGCAACACTGGTTTTGACAGCTGACGTGTGTTTAGTACCTTGTGTCACTGTCAAATAGCTTCAGTTTGGTTTGCAATTTAACCATGGATCGTCTTACAAATGAACAACGCTTGCAAATTATTGAATTTTACTATCAAAATTCGTGCTCGGTTCGAAATGTTCATCGCGCGCTGCTTCCATTTTATGGTCGGCATTCTCGACCTTCTGAGCAGTCTATTCGGAAGATTGTGACCAAATTTCGCACCAAATTTACTTTGTTGGACATTAAACCACCAACACGTTTACGTACTGTGCGTAGTGAAGAAAATATTGCGGCCGTATCAGCTAGTGTGACAGAAGACCGCGAAATGTCGATTCGGCGCCGTTCCCAGCAGTTAGGCCTTTGTTACAGCACTACGTGAAAAATTTTGCGGAAGGATTTGGGCGTAAAGCCTTTTAAGATACAGCTGGTGCAAGAACTAAGGCCAGCCGACCTACCACAACGCCGAATTTTTGGTGAATGGGCTCTTGGAAAGCTGGCCGAGGATCCGCTTTTTTATCGAAAAATTGTGTTCAGCGATGAGGCTCATTTTTGGTTGAATGGGTACGTAAATAAGCATAATTGCCGCATTTGGAGTGAAGATCAGCCAGAAGCATTGCAACAGCTACCAATGCATCCCGAAAAAGCCACTGTTTGGTGCGGTTTATGGGCCGGCGGCATTATTGGGCCATATTTCTTCAAAGATGATGCGAATCGCAGCGTTACTGTCAATGGTGAACGCTACCGAGCGATGATAACAAACTTTTTTTTGTCCGAAATGGAAGTTCTTGACTTGCATGATATGTGGTTTCAACAAGACGGTGCCACATGCCACACAGCACGCGAAACAATGGCGCAATTGCGAGGCGAGTTTGGTGAACAGTTAATTTCACGTTTCGGGCCGGTCAATTGGCCGCCTAGATCGTGCGATTTGACACCATTAGATTATTTTTTGTGGGGGTATGTCAAGGCTAATGTCTATAGGGACAAGCCCGCTTCGATTGACGCACTGGAAGCCAACATCCATGCATTCATTCGTGAGATACCGGCCGATATGTGTGAAAGAGTATGCCAAAATTGGACTCAGCGGATGGGCTACCTGAGACGCAGCCGCGGTCAACATTTGCATGAAATTATCTTTAAACATTAAATTGCAAGGTTCAAACTATCGATTCAAATAAATATTTCATTCATTTTTTCGAATTTTTTGTGTTTTTTTTTTTAAAGTTCTAAACCTCTTAAAAAATCACCCGTTATAATTACTTAGTTACCCTTCCGACCATTCAATACAAGTTGTATTGGACTGTTTAAAGTTTGAAGCTGACAAAATAAATGCTGATGTGCCCCAAGGATCCGTATTGTCTCCTATACTATTTCTATTTTTATAAATGATCTCTTGTCGGATACTACTAATCAACTAAACTTTTTCGCTGATGACAGAACCCTTTGTATTTTATACTCCTTTCCAGATTCACCCCACTGTTCTTTGAATGTAGAGCCGGCAGCCAAAGCAGAATATCATGAACTCATTTAGTTCCAATTTAAACAGCAATGTTGAGTAGAGTATTAATAATCCTTTAAAATTTAGTGCTTCCAAGACTTAAAGCTTTCTTCAGTCGTTAAAGCGAAATGTACTTCATTTTCCATTAACAAGCATCGAAGAAACTGAAAAGCTTTCTATTCTTGATATGTGCATTACTGATCAACCTTTGTAGAACGACCATATTGCTAAAAATACTGCGAAATATCTAAGTATTTTTAGATAATGTAAGAACTTTTTTCTTCTTTTGAACTAGTAAGTGTTTATAAATCATGCTTATGCCCAAAGCTCGAGTATAACTCTCATATCTGGTTTGGCGCATCCAGAATATCACTTCACCTAGTGAACACAATAGACCTTAGAAAACTGATAGGTGACTTATCAATTTCGGTAACATTTGTTTTATTTGGACCGTCGAAATGTCTCTTGGTTAGCACTGCATTATCGCTACTTTTTCAAACGTTTCTCTGTGGAAATAACCAGCTGCAATCCTCACCCTTCCACAATTTAAGTGTAATAACCAATCTGTTAGGAATGCTCATCAGTAAACCTTTGAGTCTAGGTTAAGTTAGGTTATAGAAGGGGTGATAATATGGCCAATAGGAGGGTTAGGGAGAGGCCTAATGGGATTAAGAGAAGTTTTAGGTGTGGGTGGCCTCGCTAAACCATCCTGAGTTCTGAATACATTTAAGGATGTTCTTTAGTGGCAAGACAGAGATGTTACCCAGTTCGTCGAAAAAGTATTCTCCTTGGGCTGCTTTTCTGGTTCTAGCCAAGCTAAGGCATTCACACCGAAAGTGAGGTGAGCCATCCTTCATGTTAACACCCTATACATAAGTCCGATGAGCTGATGCCCATTCTGCTCATGTGGGTTTCCATTAAGTTGTGGCCCGTTAGGACGCCAACTTAACTTGAGTTAGTATTCTGTTTTTGTCCTCGAAATATTTAGCTATGGACTCCTTGAAACCCGACAAGTGTCGATAAATGACCATCTGCTTCTTCTAACTGGTGTGTTATATATTTTTCTTGCTCCAGTGGCATGAGCACCGAGCGCTCGATTTGGCTCAGATCAAGAACTGACCCGTTTTTGGCCCGTTCATCTGCCATTTTGTTCCCGTGAATATTCCTATGTCCTGGGACCCATCTTAAGGTAACTGTGTTCATTGAGTTGAGTGCTCTTAACTCATTCCGGCAACAACGTTCGAACGGTTTGGACTTTATGGTGATTGAGGAAATGGCTTTAATTGCCACCTGGCTATCTAAGAAGATGTCAATGCTATTGTTGACTATTTCGCTTGAGGCAATATTTTTCGCGGCTTTGCAAACTGTCAGCACTTCCGCTTGAAATATACTGCAAAAATTTGGAAGCTTTGAATAGATTTATTTATAGGTGGATTATCTGAGCAGATGCCTGACCCAACCACTTCCAAGGTTTTGGAACCGTCTATAAAGACCAAAGCATAATCTGCCTTTATGAACCTGTTTATATTCCAGAGTTCCCTGGTAGGAATATCTGTTATGATTACTGGGTTGAAATCAATGTGTGCTGAAACGCAGTTTGTTTGAATGTCTAAATCTGTAAAATAAATTATTGTTCTGTGACCGTAGTGGCCCCTTTTCTAATTCTTACATTGTTGAAGTCTTAAAACACTTTTGGCCACTAACTCTTTCGGAAATGAATCAAGTGGGACAATTGAAAGGAAAGTTTCTAGGCTGACCGTTGGTGTAGTCCTAATAGCACTAGTCTTTGAATTTTAGTCATGGTTCTTAGATTGGTTTCCTTATCTTATCCTTGAGCCTAACTTTGCACGTAGGTACCCTCAGGTATTGTATTGAGATGCTTTACCCAGCTCTGATTTTAGTTCACACATTTCAAATTTTTCAAAAAATTATTATAATTATGTTTTCCAATGTAAGTATTGTAAGTACATTTGCGAGAAAACGACACAACTCCAAAAATTATATTTTTGAAAATAGGCGAAATGAAAATCAAAACAAATAACATTTTCTAATAATTTGTTGACTTCAATGAAAACCAGAACTAGAGCTTTGTAAGTTCCAAATATAGAAGTATAAAGTGTAGTGTTTTTCCGAGGTTTCTTTTTTGTACAATAAATTCAAATTGCAGCTATACTCAGAAATTTATTTTGTTGGGTTTTGTCGTTTTTCTTCCGAATCGACGAATCCAAATCGAAAATTTCTATCTTCTGTCAAAATTTCAGGAATGTGTTATGGAAGTCGTCTTTTTCACAGAAATCACTAGCAACGAAATACATACTTTAGTATTTAAAACTATTTGCCTGAATTCCCTTTGACTTTCTCGAAACTTTTTTAATACCTTAAAGGAAATGTTACATGAACCAAAAATCATTACTTGTGTTCCAGGCCATGTAATTTATGATTTCAGCTTTCAAAAATTTGTTTTCCCATGGAAAAAAGCTCATAAAAGTTACAGTTTTATTTGTAAGAATATCACTTTTCAACTGAGGAGACAAATTTGAAAATTTAACATAGACCATGAAACACCAAAGGTAACAATTTAATAATCGAAGCTAACACCTTCCCACAAGAATCTGCTAACAATAGCTGCGTTTTTTGAATGTCCATGTGAGCGAAAAAAACGACATCGGGACATTTCAACATTTGCTTACCTCTAGCATTGGTCTTCCATTTTGTTTTGAATTATCTTACCAACAAACATTTGACATTTCTATAAAAATTATCGATAACACAACAACAATCGTAGTTTGGCATTACCGTTTTTATCGGAACAAAAGATAACTCCAGATAATTATCTGGGTTGTTGTATTTAACATGTAAGTTGTTTTGCTTTGCTGTCGTTTTTTCACACAATTTTATTTGGACATGAAAAAAAAACTAGTATCCGAGAACCGTAGCGAGTGGCCTCATACTTTGCCTCTTAAGGGAATTCTTTACTCACCACTTATTGCCTTCAAATCAGAATTGTATTCCATCAATCCATGTATAACAAATCTCACCTGAGTTTCGATATTGAAAGCAATTCTCGCAACTTTGAATTCCTTTCCATCGAAGTAATCAATCTTTTCTGTCATTATAAAGAACAATGGAAAACACAATTCGATGGTTAGAGAGTTATAGTCCTTGGCTGTTGTATATGGCATGAAGCACGATCATTAAACCCACGTGCAGGCTTAGATTTATTATATAACATCATCCAGAAAAATCTCCCTTTTTCTTTCATTCCTAAAGAAAACCTTTTAATGCAATGACCTTTCCACTTAAGAAGCAAAAATCCAATAGCTTTTCTCAACCAAATAATAAAAAAAAAAAAAAACTGAAAGACTCTCCAGCCAGCTCTTTCAAAACGATAAATTCAAGAAATGCATACTTTAACGAGCGAATCGAACAAATGGGTGTGTTTTTATATCTTCAATACTGACCCCCTCCGCCTCCCACACACCATCGCAACACCATCCAATTCCTTCGCGTCTTGATTTTGGCATGAATTTTATTGAAAATTCCACATGACTGGAGGTGGACATTAAAACTTTCATTGATTCCTGAATCTGGAGAATATTCGGTTTCTTGCTTTTCTTCAATCTTGAAATCCCATTTAATTTTTATTGCTATGCGTTTAAAATCAAAGATTTTCGTTGGTCCGTCGTCGTCGTCGTCATCATGTCACGCTTTGGCAAATAGAAAAAAAAAACAAGAGACTTTTATCCTCTGCTAAAACGCAGAACGAATGACAAGACAGGACAACAAAAGGAGTTCATTTGATTTTGTAGACGTTTTTTTTTTTGTTGCTTTCTCAAATTCAATGCCAAAAACTTTGCGCTGGCTTTCCTTGAAAGTGCAACCATAAAGAATTTATTCCAAAAGCAAGTTATTGATTCCATTAAAATAACAAAATGAATTTTCCTTTGTCTAATTCCAGATTATTCGCGAACGACTTCCTGACTATCCGGTTCGAAATAGTCTCATTTGGAATACATCCCCAGGTGCTCTTCTTACGCTTCCTACATTCACTGATTCCTCTAGGTAAGTGTTTTGTTATAAAAAGACGTCAGGAATTCTAATTTTGAAACTGGCATTATATTGCAGATTTATGCCATTTTTACTGGACTCCCTTGGCAGTGAGCCCCGACACAATTACACAGCGGTGATTTATGTGCAAATAGGGACGGTGTTGACCCCAAACACAGCCCTCTATAAACTAGTCAAGAGCATCACTAAAAGTCAATTTGTAGATAGGGTAAGTTTGTCAGACTGGTGTGTCCATAAGGAATCCTTTAAACTCTCTTCTTGCGCAGATAATTGTATTATGGGCAGCTGATCGACCTATCCCATCGAAAAAGCGCTGGCCCAGTTTAAATCATATATCGTTCCATGTGATACCACTGGGCAGTAGTACAGCGGCGGCAGCTGCAGCTTTAGCAGCAGGTTCAGCTTCGCCAACAACAGACGAACGCCCAAACATATCCCAAAGATTTTATCCATATCCAGAAGTGGAGACAGATGCAGTTCTGTCGCTCGACGAAGATGCCATATTGAATACGGACGAGTTGGACTTTGCATATACAGTGTGGAGGAACTTTCCTGACCGGATAGTGGGCTACCCAGCTCGAGCTCACTTCTGGGATGATTCAAAAGTAAGTGTCAAAGGAATCTTTCTCCCAATCATTAATTTCTTTTTCATTTCTTTATATATTTTGTTTTTCTTTTTCTTATAGAACGCCTGGGGCTATACGTCCAAATGGACAAATTACTATTCTATAGTATTGACTGGTGCAGCCTTTTACCATCGCTACTACAACTATTTATACACGAATTGGTTGTCGCTGCTACTTTTAAAGACTGTACAGCAATCTTCCAATTGCGAAGATATCCTAATGAATCTTCTGGTATCGCATGTTACCAGAAAGCCGCCGATTAAAGTTACACAACGTAAGGGCTATAAGGATCGTGAAGGCGGACGATCACCTTGGAATGATCCTGATCATTTTATACAGCGACAAAGTTGTTTGAATACATTTGCGGCTGTTTTTGGGTAAGAATACTTCGAAATCGTATTAATATTTTTATAAAATATGAATGCGACTCCGTGGTTTTAAGATTGACATTCAGGTAGGTACCTACTCTTAACAAAACTATTTGATCACCTAGTATCTTGCCAGATGCATTGGAAAGCTGTTGCTGAAAGTTTTTAAGAAATCAAGTAGATGACTCCCCCAGTTTGCCCAATAAGTTTTTTTAATGAAATTATTTCAATTCCTATCATACAGGGATTGATATAAAATGGTTTTCAAAAATTGGAGGGGTTAAATGGTTGGAAATCGATGGGTAAGGTACCAAAATTTGGATGTTTCCCTTAAGCGGGCCATTTACGTTAAAACTGTCGCAAGATCAGTCGTATACGATAGGTTCTACCATGAATGTGCTGGTCGTACATCGGACTGTTCAACTAACGACAGGTAGAAAGACAGAAGTCCTTTGAAAATTTCAACGAACCTCACTATACGACTAAAATGGTCTTGTGGTGAATGGCAGTTTTTCAGACAGTACGTGCGACGGAACGGAACTACTCAGTCTCGGTCTGCTGATAATTTTCAAAATGTATGCTCGTTTTTAGTAGTTATTCTTAAAGACGAAATAAATAAAAATAAATGAAAAAAAAAACTGTTGAAATAAATTGTTAAAGAGATTATTTCGCTTTACGGAAATTATTCGTGCTTGTGGTCAGAAAAAAGTTCATCGTATAGCAATAAGCAAATAAGAAGCTCACCATATGATGGATTAAAAAGAAAGCCCAAGAATACTACTCCAAAGTCGGTAATTATTGTAGACACCGGGTTCTTCCAACACTAAATCTCCAAGTAAGATCATGTCGGAGCATAAACTTCTTCTCAGAAACCATTCTTTTGACCACTTTGCCTCTCTAATAGCCCTACAGCAAGAGCTGCATTTCTCATTTTTCCGTTCAAAATTTAACTGACTACAAAGACTGAGCATTTTTTTGTTGCATTTTGGCGATAAAAATCATTTCCCACGCCAATTCTGGAAATACTTAATGATTTGAGGACGCTGAACAGTGGAACTGCCAATTTTTTTTTTTCAAACAGGGGCTTTTCAACTTAGGTCAGAATATGGTCCAAAATGTCAAAATTTTCAAAAAAGCAAGCAAATTGCAAAGCAAATTTTAGTTCAACTACTAAAAAACTTAAATTAATCAAAAATAATCTTGAGTAATATTTTTTATAATGTTGATATTTTTTCTGGTTTCCCAGCCGTGCCACCTAAAAACAGAAATGTTTTATTCGAGGTACTGCCTCTTGCGAGGAACTGACAAATCCTCCAAGAGTATACTTGTCATGAAAAAGTGCTTCTCATTTAGCCGTTCGGACTCGGCAAAAAACAGTAGGTCCCCTCCATTCCTGCCCAACAAACACGCACACAGGAATGGTTGTGAGTTGTAAGTCACTAGGCCCTGGTTCTCCTCGAGCTGTTGCGCCACCCAATTTATTTATTTATATATTTTTTCTGGTTGCATTAATTAAATCTGATGTTGGGCTAAGAATTATGCCCAACGTCAGATTTAAATATCAACATTATAAAAAAATAGGACACTTCAAAAATAAAATTGACTTGATTGATTGATTGTCTGATTTCGACAATGCTTTTTTTCTGTCATGTTCTGACCTCATGTGCTGTCCTTGTTTGAAATAGAAAAAAATAGGCAGTAAGACTGAATTAATCATCCTCAAATGATAAACTGTATCAAATTTTATTAGTTGAAATCAAGAATTGGTGTGGGAAATTATTTTGGCTGCCAAAATTCAACAAATGGACTACTATGCGTCCATTCAACCGGGTCGCAACTTGTGCGCGTACTTTCGACCTTCGTTGCGACGCGACAGTCCGATTCTCTACGTAAATGGCCCGTTTTTTGAAGAAACAGAAACATGCCTGTAAATATAATGTATGTCATGTAAAAACATATGTATATTTTGACAGTACTAAAATTATTGATTCAAATTCGACAAGAATGCATACAGGATGTGGTGATATTTGTGTTTACATAATTATGTATGTATATTGTATATCCTAAAGTAGGTACAGTTAATAAAGGAATACAATACAAAATTCCACAAAAAATTTACATTCCGATCGAGAAAGAAAGTTAAACCTCGTGTTCGCTTTAAGATTGATGTTAGGTTAGGTTGAATGGGGTGATGATACGAGAAGATCGCATCACCTCACTCGGATCTCAATGGATCCATTGTGCTCCCCTGGGTGTAGGTCAAGGTAGGTATAAGGAGGGGGAAGGAAATGGATTATTGGAACTTTAGGTATGGGGGGCCTCCCTGAACCATCCTGAGTTCTGAGCGAATTTAAGGATGTTTCTTAGTGGCAAAAACGAGACGTCACCCAGTTCATCGAAAAAGTATTCTCCGAGAGCTGCCTTTCTAGTTCTGGCTAGGCTGGGGCATTCACAGAGGAAGTGAATTGAGCCCTCCTCTGCCTCTTCATCTTGACACCCTCTACATAAGTCAGATGAGCCGATGCCCATTCTGCTTAAGTGGGTTCCCATTGTGTTGTGACCTGTTAAGATTCCAACCAATAGGGATAGTTGAGGCCTGCTTAGCTTGAGTAAATACTCAGTTTTTTTCTTTGAAATATCCGGCCATAAGTTCCTTGAAATACGACAGGTATCAATTGTTGACCATCTGTCGTTGGCAGCTTTGAGGAAATTCTGGCAAATTCTTCTTTTTTCTTGCTCTAGTGGCATAAGAACAGAGCAGTCGGTTTGGCTCGGATCAAGAGATGAACCGGTTTTGGCCAATTCATCTGCCATTTCGTTCCCGTATATGTCACGATGTCCTGGGACCCATCGAAGGGTGACTGTATTTGATTCGCTAAGTAATTTCAACTCATCACGACAACGAGCAACCAGTTTTGACTTTGTCACAACTGAGGTAATGGCTTTGATTGCCGCCTGGCTATCAATAAAAATGTCAATATTTTTATTAACCAGCTCACACGTGTAAAGGCTCTTTGCAGCCTCACAAACTGCGAGCACTTCCGCTTGGAAGACACTGCAGAAATCTGGAAGCTTTATTGTTCTGTCTATGGGTGGGTTAACTGAAAAGATGCCTGACCCTACCCCTTCGTTTGTTTTGGAGCCGTCCGTGAAGACTGAAACATGATTATTGTTTATGACCCGGTTTTCCGTCCAGAGTGTCCTTGTGGGAATATCTGTTAGGGCTACCGGATTAAAATCAATGTGCGGTAATGTGTAGTCTGTCTGAATGTTTATGTCGGTATATCTCATGATAGTTCTATGACCGTAAAGGCCCTTTCTCCAATTATTACATTGTACAAGTCGCAGAGCACTTTTGGCCGCCATCTCTTTCGTAAAAAGATCGAGTGGGGCTAGTGAGAGGAATGTTTCTAGGGCTGCAGTTGGTGTAGTTCTCATGGCACTGGTTGTGCCGATACATGCTAGTCTTTGAATTTTAGTCATGGTTCTAAGATTGGTTGCCTTATCCAAGGCTGGCCACCAAACCAAACATGCGTAAGTCAGGATTGGCCTTATTATGGCTGTGTACATCCACTGAATGGTTTTAGGGCTTGGACCCCATCTTTTACCGAAGATTCTACTGCAAGTATAGAATGCTATTGATGCTTTCTTTTCTCTTTCTTTTATGTTTTCTTTCCAGTTGAGTTTACGATCAATAATCAGACCAAGATATTTTGCCGTACCAGTTATATGGAGCGGTGTCCCATTTATAGTGGGGGGGTTTATATTCGGAATGTTGCGTTTTCTTGTAAACAAAACTAGTTCTGTCTTGAGTGGGTTGACATTAAGTCCACAGCTTTTGGCCCAGTGATTGAGCTTGTTAAGGGCTGTTTGTAGGAGCTCGCACAGTATGGGGACAAGCTTCCCTGAGGCCATAATTACAATATCATCAGCATATGCCACGACTTTGACCCCGCTGAGATTGAGATTTACAAGGATCTGATTAACGACCAGAAGCCAGAGCAAGGGAGATAAAACCCCCCCCTGTGGAGTGCCCCTACACGTCCTTACTTTAAGCTTGCTTTGACCCATTTGTGCATTTACAAGTCTCGTCTGAAGCATGGAGTCAATCCAATTTGAGAGCCTTGGATCGATACCCATCGAGTCTAGGGCTTGTCGAATTGCAATGTTTTCAACATTATTGAAGGCCCCTTCTATGTCAAGGAATGCTCCCAATGTAAATTCCTTGAATTCTATTGATTTCTCAATTGTGCTAACCACCTCGTGAAGTGCTGTCTCAACAGATTTGCCCTTCATGTAAGCATGCTGGGCCTGCGAGAGAACACTGTCATTAAGCTTTAAGCGTATGTGAATTTCTATAAGTCTTTCTAAGGTTTTAAGAAGAAAAGAGGATAGGCTTACTGGCCTGAAATCTTTTGGTTCAGTGTGGGTGGGCTTGCCAGCTTTGGGAATGAATATGACATTGACTTCTCTCCAACTAGAGGGAATATAGGTGATGTTAAGACAACCCCTAAATATTTCCACTAGAATCGGAACAATTATGTCTTTAGAGCTTTGGAGCATAACTGTAACATTGATTGATTGATGTAACATTACTAAATTCATTTGATGAAATTTTGCATCACGCTTTTCCATGCTTAAAGAGGGGGGTATCTCGCGAATAACAGCAGCGATATGTTCCTTAATTGCAAGTAAAGTGTTAAGCCACCGTTTGGAAAATTCACTCTTCCAGCAAATTTGAGTTTTCAGCCACACACTTTGCTTCTTCAACTTATGGGTACATACACCAACCACTGACCTATCACTCTCATCTACCAGACGTTGCATTGAGCCACTGCTCCTACGGGCGTGATGGAGGGATGATTTCTCAAGTGAGGGTAATAGGAAGGACCACGCCTTTGAAAGGTGTTTTCTTCTCAGCCATATGATTATGTGACGACAAACATTTCTTCTAAGTACATATACATACACCAACCACTGACCTAACAATCTCATCTGCCAGTCGCTGCATGGAGCCACTGCTCCTACGAGCCTGATGGAGGGAGGATTTCTCAAGTGGGGGCAAAGGAAGGATCACGCTTTTGAAAGGCGTTTTCCTCTCCACATCCTGATGGTTATGTACCAACGGACACTCCTCCAACGACCAAGAAATACTCGCCGACTTTTCAGGCTATAGCCTGGTGAAACTCTTCAACACCCTAAACGGGCTTGAATTAACATGGGATGTATCATAGGTTTCTTTTCATGGGGTTCACAATCCCTAGGGTACCACATTGTATCTACATTGATCTAAGTGTGACGGTAACAAAACCAACTGTCAGCCCACTAGTTGGATGCCATATGTCCAAACGGGTTTCAATACTTGCTTATATAACATTAGTTTGTTCTGGATAGATAGGTCAGAGTTCTTTCCTAGTAACCAATACACTTTTTTGCACTCAAGTTTAATTCTTCTCTTTTCTCTTTGATGTGCTGTTTCCATTTAAGCTTTGCATCCAAAGTCATTCCAAGATATTTTGCGGTATTGGAGTAAGGTGCTGCTGTACTGCGTATAAGAATTGGAACATTGTTTATGTTGCCTTGAGGTGAAAAAAAATTTGTTTTTGGAAGTGTGTTACGGGTGTGAAATTTTTATGAGTCCCGACTCCAAAAGCCGGAAGAAATTAAATGTAGTTTTCAATAATATTGCTCGGTATGTCTTCAACTTAAGAAAACGTGATCATATCTCAACATTTTCTAGACAATTAACCGGAATTTCTTTCGATTGTCTTTTAAAATATAGGGCTTTGTGTTTTTTGAGTGACATAATCTATACTCATCAACCAGATTATTTATTTGAGCGCCTTAACTTCATGCAATCAAGTAGATCTCAAATGCTAATCCAACCAAGATTTGCCTGTCTAACATCTGAGCGCCAGTTCTTCGTACAGGTTGTCAGACTTTGGAACTCTTTGCCTATTGGCCTAAGAAAAATTGGAAATATAAATTGCTTTAAAAACACCCTTTATTCACATTTGGCCCTTGAAACGAACTAATTATTCTTTCTTTTATTATACAATTTATGTAATTTAGTTTACTTAGTTTACATACTTACACACTTTGATAATTTAGCTTTAAGTATAAAAATTCTGAAACCTTTTGAATTATTTTAAGCCTTACAAACCTAAAAAGATTACTGTTATCTTACTTGTAAGTTGATTTGTGAAATAAATGAATTGAATTGAATGAATTGAATTGAATTGAATGAATTGAAGTGTAAACCGACCATCCAAAAAAAAAATATTTTATTCACCACACTTTTTTCGCATGCAAAACAATTGCCGGGCCATTGTTTTGCATGACATTCCATGACAGCAATGTTTTTTTGCATGAAACTGTAAACTAGTCATGCAAAAATTAATTTTGCCTTTCACCTCAATTATTTTTGACATGCGAGAATATTTGCGTAGGTTTTTTTTTGCACACGGGAACTGTAAACTAGGCTTTATTTGATACGCAATTTTTGCATCCAATCACTAACTTTATCGACCGCATTTTGCAGTTTTTGTGTAGCCTGCATAACGGATTTATATGGCACTAATATTGCAGTATCATCATCATGCAGTTTCAAAGGTGGCCATGATAGCGTTGATGTTCACTGGAATATCCCTTGTATATAACAGATACAAGGTTGGTCCTAGGAAACTTCCTTGTGGTACACCGGCCTCAATTTTCTTTAGTTCCGAGTAATTTTGGTCGTACCGTGTCGTCTAAAGAGTCGGTTCGTAACTTAGGATTTCAGTATTTCGTAGTACTGCCTGGGAAGTTTCTACTCAAGTCCCAAGTGCCTAACCTTGTCATAGGCTTGAGCAACATCTAGAATATAGTCGAGTATACTTGTTTTTCTTCAAGTGACTTTTCCACAACATCCGTAATCCGATGCAGGCCTGCCAGACGTCCCGATTTTGGCGGGACAATCCCGATATTTGAACCCTGTCCCGATATATGTCCCGATATACAAACTGTCCCGATTTTGTCCCGACTTTTCTTTTTTACTCATGAGAATAACTTTCTTGTATCAAAGAATATTATTAAAATGATTTCCCGAAAGAAGAAATATGTGATGTACCTAGTACGTATTTAGTTTAGTTTATTTCGACGGTATTTCTTGCAAATTTCTTGTAAAGTAACAAGACATGCACATGATCGTTGCCGAACCTGGAGTTTCTGCCACCTTCGGAAAATTGTTATTTTGCCGCCCAAAAGTTTTAAAAAAGAAAACCATACAAATTAATATTTACGGTTTTATTTAATATTGCTTCAAGGTTTTCAACAAAATACAATTTTATACAATTTGAAAATTATAATGCTGCTCTGCATGATTTCATTTTGTCAAATCTTAATGTGTTGCCTTAAAACATGAATTTTCATAGACTTTGCAGCCCTAGTCAATGTGCGGCCTTAGGCATATTGCCTAAGAGGCACCGGACATGATAATTGCGATTAGTTATAAAATTTTATTAATTAATCCTTCAAACAAAAATTGCTTTCATATATTGACCACGGCGAAATCTTACAATTATTTGCAAAGACATCAAGTGGAAATAAGAAATCGAGACATTTTTATTTTCAAGTGATCATTAGACAACAGCTAGGTCAATGCTTAAACATTTTACCAGAATTGCAAATCTTTCGAAATGACAGAAAGTAGCAAAGAACCCGAAGATATTTTAGTTACAAAACTGAATTTTCAATGCTCCCGATATAATCTTTTTATTTCTTTTTTGTCATAAGTGTTAGCTAATAAACATGTTTCTATTTGTTGTTTATTTAACAGTTCATTGTCTTTTCTTAGTCCCGATTTGTCCCGATTTTTTGTCACTGATGTCCCGATATTGCGAAAAATTTATCTGGCAGCCCTAGATGCACTTGGTCTATCGTGGAATCTTTATTTCTAAATCCAAACTGATGGCTCGGAATTAGTCTTCTTTCTTCTATTATTTTTCTAAGCCTTTTCAGGAGCAGTTTTTCGAAAAGTTTTGCCATGATTGGTATAAGCGATATTGGTCTGTAATATGTTACTTCTGTTGGTGGCTTACCTTGTTTAGGTATAACAATGACTTCTGCAATTTTCCAATGGTGTGGCACATATCTTAGTTTAAGGCATGCGTTTATTATAAATTGGAGTTTCTTGAAGAAACGTGAGCAGTTATTAGATCGTACCCTGGTGATTTTTTGTTCGACAACTTATGCTTCTTACTTCTTTGAGCGTGACAAAAAGTATTTCATATTGGTCGTTTCTATCAATAAACTGTAAGGGGTCGGTAGCTGTGTTTGCTGGGAATGGCTTAAAAACATTCGCGATGTGTTCAGCGAAGAGATCAACCTTTTGTTTCGGGTTTCCGATCCATTTACCATCTTGAGATTTTACTGGCGGGTTTTGTGTCTGTGGTCTTTTTAGGCGCTTAGCTGCTTTCCATAAGGAGTATTTGGTAGAAACATCCGCCGTCAGACAATTCAGGAATCTACTAAGTGAATTATTTTTATACTCACAGACTCTTTTCTTTAGTTCGTTGTTAAGAAGGTTAAAAACTGCTTTATCACCTGGAAATCTCGTAACTTGCCATTTTCTTCGAGCTCTTCTTTTTTCCAAAATCAGCTCCTTTATTTCGACAGGATATTTTATTTATTTTTCTCTTGAGTTCGAAATAGTTGGAGTACTTTCCTGTTGCACATCAGCAATAAATTGTTCTACTTCATGATCAATTTGTTCACTTGTTTGCATGGGGTATCTTAGGTTTATAAAACTTTCAAGTTTATCTGTGAATTCGTTCCAGTTTGTTCTCTTATTCACGGGCTTAGGACTACATGTTTCTAGTATAAAATGTGTGAAATTTATTTTGATTAAGTATACCCTCCCTTGCGTACGCTCTTGAAGACAGCCCTTGATATCAACCAAATGCAGTACGAATTTAACGAAACATTTCCACGTTTTTATAGTAAATTTTCACTATTTCAACACGCTTAGCGAGTGTTTATACACCCATAATTAATAACCACTATGTTCTTACCAATAAAAAGTGATCGCAATAACAGTTCAATGTTGACAGTTAAAAAATGGCCCAAAACTTAAAATGAAACCTCTTGTTGGCCTGTTAAATTTTCAAAGCTTTAGACATCGATGCGAATACCAATCAAATTTAAAGCCAATGTCTGTTGCAATTTTTTTTTGTGATTTTTAATTTAAATCTACTAACTAACTTTTTCTGATTGTGTACCTTCTATGTTCCTATAAGAGTTTCACCCTGCATTCAATTTTAATATAATTCAAAAATACTCGTTTTCACTATACAACAAATAATAATTAATCGTAAAATTTCAATATTTCTTTCTATTTTCAGTTACATGCCCCTTTTACGTTCCAATCTCCGTCTCGATCCAGTACTCTATCGGGATCCGGTATCCAACCTAAGAAAAAAATATCGCCAAATCGAACTTGTGGGTAGCTAGCGATTTATTTACACAACCTACAGATAAGTTTAATCCTATAGTTTCGAAACAAATTTCTTTCTATAACATCATGAGCAAGATAATTTATGAAAAATAAACAAAAACAAATTCCTAGTTACTTTTTAAAATTTTATTTTTTGTATTACCATTTGTTTTATTTTACTTCTGTAAGTTTTAATATGTTCTGTTTTATTTTTTTTAGATCACTAAGCATACACACACACAATTATTTTGTATAATTTTTATTTAAGCATTAAGATGAACATATTAATATATTATATAAAAACCAAAATTATATTTAAAATAATTATACACTCAACAGAAAAAAAACAGCAGACAAAAAAAAATTGAAAAATAAATTAAAAAAAAAAACAATTATGTAAAAAGAATATTTTATACACAATTTTTGTAAATTTTATGCTTAGTTAACGAAGACAAAAGAAAATTAAAAAAAAAAAATATAAAAATAAATTAATTATATAATAAAATTATAATAGCTAACGGAACAGCTTTACATTCACGTTATTCCAAGCTGCAAAATTGACTGTAAAAAAAATAATCATAATTATTAATAAATCATAAAAGAAAGTTGATATAATTATAGGAAAACATTGTTATATAGAAAAAAAAATTATATTTGATTTCAATTAGGAGGAATAAATTTGTAATTTATATAAATAATCGTATAAATGAATATTATGTGTAAATATGAAAAAATGTATGTATGTATGTGCAAAGTCTTTCACAATCACACATACTACTATTAAATATAATTGTAACATTACTACTCGTATTACCCTTGTCATTTACAATCACAACACAATTCAGTTGCCATTTTGCTTTGAACAAAAAAAAGCAGTTCTCACTCAACCCCAATCAAGGATCTAGGATGAAGAGAAACATTTTCCATTCACCTGTGTCAGAGAGATTTCTAGAGATTGCTATCATCCCCTATGTCCCCTACCCCCCTACCTTGAAACAAAGCTCTCTTGAAGTGAATGTAAAATGTACGATGAAATGAACAAAAGTAAAAAATATAGGAATTCTAGGAACGATGTAGGGTCAAGGGGGGTAATTGTGAATGGGGGTAATTGTAAACAGCTTCTTGTTTTGAGAAACCTTTCGTCTGAGGGAATAGGCACCGGTTTTATTAGGAAACCTATTATTTTCTCGTTTTGCTGACAGGTAGCAAACATCATCTTTCAACGGGTTAGTCGAAATTTTTGGGTTGACGGGAGTCGTTAAAATTTTTTGAGATTTTCAAATTATTTGAATTCTAAAAGATATTGTTAAAAAAAATATAACGTGTCAAAGTAAGTGCAAATTTCTTTATAAACATTTTAATGTGATTTGTGAATGCACATAGTATTTTCGTTCCTTTTAACAATGAAATACAAAAGTTATTGGCTGTTTACAATTTCCGCATTTTTTTCCTCCCATGGGCAATTGTAAACGTTAAAATGGGGTGAAAGTAAACACTTTGGGGTAATTGTAAATGTCAATTTTTAATAACTTAATAGTTCCTCTAATAGTATAATTTAAATTATAAAACATGCCACGTGTTTTTCCTTAAAGAAAAATAATTTTTTTAAATCTGCACCTAGAATTTATAAAGAAGTTTTAAAGATAATTTGTTTGTTTTGAATAAATCAAAAATGGTGTAAATTGTCAAGCCTTTTATTTGGGGTAAATGTAAACATTTCTATTTCAACTCTTCTCGTCAACAAATGGTACCTTATTATTTTTTAAAAATTAAATTTTAGACATTTGTTTCATTTAATTCTATTTCTATGGCCCTTGTTGACACTTATGTCCGTGTTTCCAATTGCCCCACTTTTTTAATTCTTCTCTAAAATTTAAGGGGTAAATGTAAATATCGATTTTTATAAAAACTATAAAACCTACAAATTTGAAACGTTAGTTTTTCAATAACTTATAATCCACATTTATTATCCCAGGTAGTAGCTTTGTATAGTACCCCATAGTTTAGCTAGAAGACACATTATAAATTATTAAAAAAATGAAAATGCAAAATCGTTCACAATTACCCCCTTTGACCCTATGGGAGAGAAAAAAGTCATTTATCAAATCGTAGCTGTTCCTGGGATGGTGACAAATTCATCAAGCACTTGTTAAGGCTGTCGCACCAGCAACGCGCAACAGTAACTATCAATTTTATAGGTTCGAGTCAGGGGTGGATTTTCGACTTCACAGTTGATAGGTAGATTTCTAAAATGTATTTTGCAGACCAATGGTGGTCTATTCTCTACTTCTCGTTATGAAAGTGTGAAAGAGAAAATTTTGATTTAAATTCACCGAATGAATTGTAACTTTAATGCAAATGTACATTATTTTCATTATATGAATCGATTGAGTTGATCGTGGCCAATTTCATATTTTTTTCATGAAAATTAAAAGTTAATAGCGGAGTCCATACAAATATCTAAAGTCAAAGCTATGTAGAAGCTGATAACTAGATCTCTTTAAGTATTATTTTGAGCTTTTATATAGAGTGTAATAATTGTGTTGTAATGATTATAATAATGATTAAATAAATATAATCAATTCAATTTTGCTTTATTGAACATTTCTATTTACAATTGGCTTAAAAAATAATTTATGACTATTAGATACATGATAAATAATAAAATTTTGTTGGCACATAAGGGGCCTAACGGTATACATTGGTAAAATTTTGAATACAAATAAGATTTATAATATGTGAAAACTTAATATTAAAGTCGGTTTGGCTTTGTCGTCCTCGGGTTGTTCAGTCCCGGTTGTTCTGTGGCAGTGTATTTATATAGGATGGGGGATAGAGTTGGCGTTTAGCCACGGTAATGTGCTGACCCTGGGTCAGAGTAGAAGTGTCCTGCTTCATCGTTGGTTGTTGTTGTTATATCCAGAATTTCCTTGGCGCCTAAGTACCTTGGTTCCGGATGTCGTTGTTGGTTTATCATCCTTCTCATCAGTTGATTAGGGTGGTTGGCGATGTTTCTAACCAGTTTATCTGCAGATAGCAATAAGTACTTGTCCAAGGGGACTACCTTGGCTTCAGAGTAGAGTTTCTCGTTCTTGAAATGTTTGCGCCGCTGACGATCGAAATGAAGCCCAGTGCATATCCTCAGAATTTTTCTTTCGAATATTTGTAGTTCCTTCATGGCTGTTTTGGAGATAGTGAACCAAACTGGAAAGCTGTAACTGATGACTGGTCTCAGAAGTTGCTTGTACATTAGAACTTTTGTCTGCTGGCTTAGCCCATTTCTTTTTTTCATCAGCGGGTAGAGGCGATGGAAGGCAAAGTTGGCTTTTTTAAGGACAGTCCGTGAATGTGGGTTGAATCTCAGCAGCTCGTTGAAGTTTATGCCCAGGTATTTGGCGCTGCGCTTGGCTGGTAATCTGGTTCCGTCTGGGAGTGCTAGGGTGATGCTTCTGCAGTTTCCAGCTGAGCGGCCTCGTCTGCCTCCTGGTCGTCTGAAGCAGACAAGCTCCGATTTGGATGAGTTGATCCTGATACCCCATTTGGTGTAAAACTCGAAGAGTTTGCGGATGTGGGCCTCGACTTCTCGGACAGCTGTTAATGGCGATAATGATGAGTAATATGTGAGCGAGTCATCAGCGAAGAAAAGGTTCTCGCATTCACTTGAAGTTGGTTGGTCAGAGGTCATGATGTTGTATAGAAGTGGTCCAAGCTTCGACCCTTGGGCAACTCCAGCCCTGATGCTCTTCACTGTCGATTTGCAATTCCCCAGTTGTACGAAAAAGTTCCTGGAAGAAAGAAAGGAGAAAATAATTTTTATTAGTGCTGAAGGAAAGCCTAGTAAGTTGAGTTTATGGATAAGGGCTTCAATCCATACACTGTCGAATGCTTTTTCAACATCCAGAAAGCATCCGACGGTAACTCGATGGTTGTTCAAAGCTGTGGTGATGTCATGATGGAACTTCAGGAGCGGATGCAGAGTGGAATGCTTTTCCCGAAAACCGAACTGCATATCTGGGATGATGTTGTTCTCGCCGCAGAACTTCTTGAGCTTCCTGAGTATCAGCTCTTCCAAGATCTTACTTAGGTTATTGAGGAGGGATATCGGCCTGTAGTTGGCAACCATGTTCCTTGCACCTTTCTTGGGAATCGCCACTATTTTTGCAGTTTTCCATTTCTGGGGGAAATAACTGTTGTTGATGCAGTTGTTGAGGATGATGGCCAAGAAAACCATAACTGTTTGTGGAAGTTTCTTTAGGATGAAGTTGGATACCCCATCCGGCCCAGCTGACTTCTTTGGTTTTGAGCTGCTAAAAATAAATATAATAGTCTGGTGAAAGGGTGTCGTTTTCTGAGTAGATATTGAGAATATTGAGGTTCTATTTCTTAAAAAGACGAAAATAGCGCCTTGATGAATCGTATTAACAATCTTCCATTAGGTATTTCATGAGGAAAAAGAATCAACAAATGTGATGCGAAGGAAAATATGGGTTTGGACTTTTGAGTACTCTATTCTAAAGCCTAGATCGCTGCTGATGCGAAACGAAAAATCCCATTCAAAAATGACACAACGAAATCATAAACTAAAAATTTAGTTCTATTTTTCGTTCTGCAGTACGCTGTTCGATGAGCGAAATTGATAATTGTAGCAGATTATTTGGAGATGTCTACACTCTTTTTTCGCACTCAATTAATTACCCAGACCATTTATTGTGTGCGAAAAATGACATTTGTGTTTTTTCGTGTTTAGTTTTGTTGTTTCTTTCATTACAGTATGGTTGCTTGTGATTTTTTTGCATTTGCATTTATTTTAATTTTTTGAATTTGTGCAACTGTCAATAAATATTTTTTCGCTGCCTTTTCGTAAGCATTTCGTTGTCTTGTTGGAGACCAACTAAAAATTTCGTTTCGCATCAGCAGCGTACTAGACTTAACCCTGAAACCACATGAGCGAGTAAACTGGAAAGAGAGTTGTACATACATTAATACTCAAATCACTCACCGCTCTACTCGCTTCTTAACTGTCTTCAAAAAAGGCAAGCCACTTGCCTAGCGAATTGCAATATTGAAAATGTTTCTGTGCATTAGTAACTCCGCTAGCAAGTACTCACTCGTTTGGCCTCTCCGCGTAAGTTATTTTTCAAGTCGAATCTAATAAAGGGAGTCCTTGCAATCATTCTGTAAAAATTGCTAGTACCTAGCTATTTTTGAAAAGGATGTAACTCCTTATTTCATAGAAAAGTGAAAATATTACTTTCACAAAAAACACCCTTCCACCATTTTACATTTGTATGGACTTCTTTTTGATTCTTCGTTGCCATGACAAATGAAACATTGATGCCAAGCTTTAATAGCAGGCCATTACACAGGTTCACAAATATCTGTTAACTTTTTGATACGACGAGAAATTTTAAAGTCATACTTTAGGCACTGAGCTTGGATTTGTTATTCATTTTACGCCATCAATAAACCTTATTCCCATCCCATTAGAAAATGAAAAAAAAGATATTTTAAGATATTTTTGAGGTTATGTTACCACAAGAGGAGAGATAAAATTAACTATGATGTCTAAAAGTACTAATCTTCTTCTTTGAAATTAATCCAATATTTTGTATCTCTCCAAATCACCCTGTTTCGGGTGCTTCTCTCTTCGTCGGGGTCAGTGCTGGCATGCTTGACCGATCTCAGGCTAGTCGGAAGGTGTGAGCACTCCTATCGGAAAAAATGAGCTGCAACAATGGCGCTCCACGTGGGACCTATGTATGTGTTTTGTTGATGGCTCCGATACGGGTAAAAAAACGCACTCCCCCTCAGGGCGTGATGCATGTGAAGCAGCACTGACCCCAACAATAGAAAGTCTAGTTTTTAACAAAAAGTTTCAAGTGTAAAATTTTCAAATTCAGCATAATTTCGGAATTATACAAAACATATTGAAAAGTGACCAGTGTGACCAATCTCTCAGAAACGAAAGGGTGACTTAAATAGCATTTTTGGGTTTTAAGCATGCTTTGCCTCCAAAATTTTGCAAATTGCAAGTTTTGTTAAAAAAATAACTGCGCATAAATAACATCTTGAAAACTCGAGCTGCTGGCAGAAAATTCAAGACAGATTTAAGCTCAGTGGATTTTGGTTGGATTTTACCGTCCAAAATAATGTTATCCTTTTATTAAAAGAAATATTACTTTCTAAGGACTTCTCTTTTTTTTTGTGTTCTAATTACATCCACCATTAAAAAATGCCATTAAATCAAGTGCCATAATGTTTATACCTATTGTATCTACTATTTTTTTTCCGTTTTTATGCCTTATCCCGATCAAACAAAAAAACATCCTTCCACCTTATTTATTTGTATGGATTCATTTGATTTTTCTTTCATATTCTATGAGGGTTATATTTTTTCTGAAGTATGTTTTGTATTATTTGTTACCTAAGCTAAAATCAAGAAATTTACTGTCTTAAGCAATAATATTAAAACTCAATTTTTTCCTTCGATCGAATTCAAGCTGGAAGGTTTCTTTCGTTTCTCAGAAGATATAATTCTTAATTTTGTAGAGAAGACATAAAATTAATAAGCTGAGTCTGACTGAGTTATGTTGATATCTCCGTCTTTTGTCCTCACCCATATGGTACAAATTCATAAAGAAATATCGACTTTTGTTGCATAAAATCTCGTTTTCAATAAAAAAAATAATAGTTTTATATTCTTTAAATTGATGCTTAATATCTTGTTGGACATTTTCATTTTTCCATTTAAGTGATTTTGAAGTTCCAAAACATTAAGCCTTACCCCAGCTAGTAAATTGAATTAGTAAATCCGCCTGTGGCAAAGAATAGAAAGTTTCCAACTTCATCGTTGTGCTTGTTTCTCCGAATAATATATTGTTTTTAGTGGTCCTTTAAACAAAAAATGCCTCTCATGATGAATCTTTCTGATAAAAGGCGATTTGCGAGAGTAGAAAGAGAAAATATGAACATCATTTCTCTGTCAGAGAACATTGGTTGTTTTTTTTTTGTCTTTTTATTTCATCTGTAATTGAATTTTTTTTTAGAAAACAAAATTCAATTATACCTAATGCTTATTTGAACCAAGTTCTTTTAAAAATCTCATTATGGTTTTTAAATTTTAAATCACAAAAGTATTTAATTTTTAATTATTCAGGTTTTATTTATGTACCTACAGAATATCCATATACTTCCAGTTTGTTCATAAGCATTTATGTTTATGTACCTAAGACTGTTTCTTTATGGGGTTTTCCATTCCACCATTTCAGATTTGGTGGTCAGATCATAATTTTTTAGTGGTAAATAGAACACAAAATGAGATTTGATTTGCTTTTGTGATTGTGTTAATGACTATTTTTCTATTGATGAATTTGTCCAACAAATACCACCTTCTTATCGAAAGTAAACAACACTGCGAAATTCCAAATGCAAACTAATACATACTTTCAGATTTATGTCAGTTAATTTTGGTGTGTGTTAGAATGCGTGTTAATCTTGCTAAAAATTGAGATTTGAAGAATCGACCTGAGGTCGAAAAAAAATCGATTTTTTTGGTTGAATGGAAAGCAAAGTTGATCTCAGGTCGAAAAAATCAGAAAAAAGTCGACTTTTTTGGTCGAATGGAAAACCACATTAAACTAAGTTCTGTTTCACCCCGCAGCACAGTAGTTCAAGATGTAGATTAAGATGGAATTTTCAAGAATGATAAAGGATATCATAAGACATCATCAAAGAAAATTTCCGCCCACTGACACCCTCAATTTTTAAAAAATGTCGTTTTACTGTCAAAAGTTGATGTAAATAAGGGGTGTATTCTTTATAGAAGTAGTAGATAAATGTAATTTATAATAATATGAAGTTTTTTAACACGCCCACTTTTAAAAGTAATATCTACTAAAACTAATTAACACTATTTTACGTAAACAATAGTCTAGGGCAGCGGTTCCCAAAGTGTGTTCCGCGGAACCCTGGGGTTCCGTGGGAGAGTTTTCAGGGTTCCACAAATTTCTTGAAGTATAAACAGTAAAATACAAACAATAAAAGAAAAATAATTACAAGTTTCCACAAAAAAAATTGAACAAATTTTTATTTTGAAGCTTACATTATATTTTTTAATCGAAATGTGAACTTCAAGGTCATAAACTGTTTCATGAGTAAACACATCATTAATTGGGGAAAATGTATTTCTATATGCAGCAATGGTGGGAAAGGTTAGAGGGGTTGTTTCAAATATTAAAAACTTTGCTCCTAGAAATACCAGCAGTCATTGTATTTTCCATCGTTATGCACTTGAAAAGAATGCCAAATGATTTTAAAAAAAGTTCTCTGTGAAGCTGTGGAAATAGTAAATTTTGTTAAGAGTCGTCCTCTCCATTCGAGATTGTTTAAATAAGTGTGTAAAGATATGGGCAGTTAGTACGAATCGCTTCTTCTTCATGCTGAAATTCGATGGTTTTCCAGATGGAAAGCTTTATCCAGGTTATTTCAACTTCATGATGAGTTGAATGTGTTCAAACTGGAAAACAAATTGTCCTCAACTGCAAACCTCTTTGATGTATTGCATGATGAAGAGCAATGGATTACAAAATTAGCTTATCTTGCAGACATTTTCGAGAAGATCAACGAAACTGCTACAGCTCTGCAGGAAAAATCAATTACAGTATTTTTGCGAGAGACAAACTGGCAGCTTTGAAAAAAAAAATTATTTCTAGCTTTGGGACCAAATTGTGGGGTAGTTTTGATATTTTCCTTCCTGTATGTTTTCGGGGGTGCTGAATCCGAATCTGAGGTTTGCGCTAATCGAAAATTGACGTAACTTTACTGTTTTCGAAAATCTACTCCAAAGCGCTAAGAAATAACTTTGTGAAAAATCCCACAATTTGCCCTTTTGAGCTCAAATTGGCTGAATTTTTCGAATTAGGTAGTAGAATGAAAACCATAGATTTCTCGAAGGCGAATGGAGGTAATTGAAAGTTTCAAATAGAAAGCAAAATTAAAGCAAAATGTTCACACTTCAGACCATAAACATTTTTTCGAAAAAAATTACCTCCCACACTTTGTATACAAAATGCATTTATTTTTTATTTTTAGATTTGAATATCTCAAAAACGTGACGTGATAGAGCAATTTCAAGGCCAGATTTGAACTCAGCGCCTCAAAGACCATCAGAAAAATATATCTTGGTTCATGTTACAGACAAAAATTCAAATTTTGTCACACAAAGTAATTTCTTAGCGCTTTCGAGTGGATTTTCGAAAACAGTAAAAATACATCAATTTTCGACTAGCGCTTGAGTCCAAATGGGTTGTCGCAGAAAAAACCTTGAATAGGGTTAATTGGAAATTGTGTATGCTTTCAATGGTAGCTTGATTTAATTTTCGAATAGTTGGTATAAGTGAAAAAATAAAAAAAAATGCATTTTTGCATCATTTTTTGCATCTTTTCCATGTTGCGTCATGAAATTTTGTTGGATTCGGATTCAGGACCCTTGAAAACATAAAGGTGCGAACAAATCAAAACTACCCCACAATTTGCATGGTAAAATTACAATATGACTGGAATGTGTACATAAGAAAAATTTTGAGTGTCTTCCAGTTTTACATGAATTCTTGCAAGAAAACTTGCTTGAACTCAGAGCAGATATTAGCAATGTTATTGCTCTCCATTTGGTTAGTCTCGAAAGATCCATGCTGGATTACTTTCCAGATACAAATACTGACATCGAGTGGGTACGAAATCCATTTCTAATTAAAACTGTCAAGCCTATGACCCCGAGTATACAGGAATACGAGTCCCTGATAGATCTGCAGAGCTCCTCTTCATCAAAATTTGTATTTGATTCTGTATCATTAAACGAATTTTGGATTTTTATTAAAGATAGAACTATAATAGTCGGAAGGGAATTGAAGCTAATGTCAAAAACCAACGAAAAGTAGCTTTCCGTACCGTCAGAAGGGGAACGCACCCATAATGTTATTATCATCTATCTCTTTTTGGCATTCCTATTTCACCAAATGTCAGTTTTACTTAAGTAACCAAAGTTGAACGAAACTTGACGAAACCTTCCACTCCGCCATTATAGCCGCGTCATATGCTTTCTGTGCATTCGCTTGTTTTCTTCCGACCACTTAAGTGCCCCTCCGAGCATTATAGTTCTAGCTTAAGAATGAATTCCCTGAGCTTGCCAAGAAAGCTATATTAAATTTGGTACCTTTTGTTACAACGTACCGCTGCGCCGTGAAGTAGGCTTTTCAGCGTATACTTACACAAAAACTAAATACAGATCGAGACTGGGCGCTGCCAGATATGCGAATAAGACTTTCGGACGTATAGAAGTTAGTTTAAAAACAATTATAAATCAAACAATGAAACAGATTCATTCCTCACACTAAATAAAAATTGATTTTGAAATGTGTTGTTTTTCATTTTTTACTATTGTCAGGAAGGGGTTCCGAAATATATTTGGGCATTGTTTAGGGTTCCACAGCTTAAAAAGTTTGGGAACCACTGGTCTAGGGCGTTGATAAAAATTGTATTTTTTATGGGCCCTTAAAAATGTTCATAAGAAGGTGGATTTAAAATGTACTAATGCAAAAATCAAGCCCTACAAATAACATACTCATAAGTTTTTCCATAATTTAGGGCAAGGATTAGAAATCTCACAAAAAAAGCCATTCAAGAATTTTTGTTTTCGTTGGTCCTAAGACATAAACTCGATGCTTTTGAAGGTTCGGGGTATTAGCAGCTAATTTTGTTTGTATTCGATACATCATGGTTCAGTGTATAATATATGTACTATAAGTCCGACCGGGAAAGACCATATGGGAACATAAACTTTTTCTTAGTTGAATTTTGAATTTGACTTGAAAAATGGTACAAGTTTAAAAAATTCGCACAAACAAATTTTCCAACTATTATAATTTTTTGTTTCTAAAATTTAATTTTTTTATACAAACCTACATGCTAAATAGAAGAAAAATAACAAGAAAGTCCAAAAAGTATCGTACAACAAAAAGTAATCGTCTTTCAAGTATGCTCATTTTTTGCTTGAAAATCACTACTTATCAACTTCGGAGTTCAAGCTTTTTATTTAGAAACTGATCTCTTAAAAAAAATCCTGATCGTAATGCTACAACTATAAGTTAATCAAAATGCAATGTCAAAAATCAAAATATTTAACCGTTTAAAAAAATAGTTTTTGTCCGCCCCTGAACCACAGTGCGCAGTAGCTTTAAAACTGCGATATTCAAATATCTTTTGGGAATGAGGTTCTAATCCCCCCGTTAAGGCATATTTATAAAATTGACGGGAAGGCTAGCGATATAATGGTTGCTTTTAAAACCAAATGTCTATTCTCATATTCAGCCCTATTGTGAGTTTAACTCGGAAAGCTAGTATTATGAGCTTCCCCAAACTTCTCTTGGTCTAAAATAAACAAAAAGCTTGCGCAAATTTTCTATCGTTCGCCGTCAAAAAATTAGTGGCAATTTCTTGATTACGATAAATCTCCTTGAAATGAGTACTCACAAAAAAAGGAGTTTTCATTTTTCGGGTGAAACTCAAAATTGGCGAAAAGTGAAATGCCAATTTTCTGGGTGGAATGTCGTTCACGTGAAACTCACAATAGTGGCTGTTCTGATATTCGCTCGAATTGAATCCGTACATATTGAAAACAGCCAACAAAAAGATACCGGAATTGAAATATTCAAAAAATGGTGGATTGTGCATGATTTATACGCAGGCGTTCGGCAAAATGAACGTATGCAACCATGCACAATCCGCCATTATTTTGACGGTTTTAATTGGGGTATTTTACTATTTCCGTTTTCAATTCAAATGAATATGAGAACAGTCGTGAATAAGGCTCATATAATTTTTAGATCAAGTTAATTTAACGAATAGTTTTCGAATAATATTAAAAAACAAACGAAAATATTTTTCTGACAAAAACTTTTATTGAGTTAGCATGACATGCCCTTTTCTCAGTAACCCGACTTTGCGGTTTTATTCGCATTTAAGAAAAAAATCGGTTCAAAATTGAAGTCCTTATAAAAAAAAAACTATACTGCACCGCAACTTCACTGTAAAGTTAAATTGTCATCCCTTTTCTGAGCAGCTGAGCTTACTTTTGGATTTCCAATAAGGTTCAAAGTTTTGTTTTACATTTCAAGAAGTGCCAATTAAAAAAAAATCCAAAAACTATTATTGCACTTCACTGTGAAGTTGTCTCATAAACGCAGCCCAGCTAGGAATTTGCAATAACAGTTCAAATTTGCAGTTTGTTAAACATTTCAAGAACAAAATATCGAAAAATTGATGTTAGCCATTTTTGGTTCAGGCCATATGAAGTGTTTTTCTCCTTTCTTGGTTTAAGCACAGTTTACACCTCCAATGCGAAAAAAATCTATGCAAATATTTTCGCATGTCAAAAATTACTGAGGTGAAATATAAAATTATTTTTATGCATGATTGGTCTGCAGTTTCATGCAAAACAAAAAAGAAATATTGGCGTCATGGAATGTCAGGCAAAAAGTGACCGGTGATTGTTTTGCATATGCGCGAAAATATATTCACCTCACGGCACTATTAGCATGCAAATGGTTTTTGCATCCAAAAATAATATCTGGCATAATGGTTAGTGTTTTGAACTGTCATGTCGAAGGTTTGGGTTCGATTCCCTGCCGCTGCCACCTGAGGTACTGCCTCTTAAAGTGCCTCTACACTATCCCACAAAGTATTAATACATGTCAGAATAAAGTGGGAAAGAATTTCATACGACTGCCAAATTTGTGTGATGAAAATAATTTTCATATTTTGCTTCCACACTTGCATCAAAACAAATCAGTTTCACCATAACCTCAAACGCCCAAGTGGGATAGAATGTGTGATGGTTTTAGAACCGATCTTAAATATTTTCAGGTATAAACACATGTCAAATCGTGTAGGATGCGATGTCAAGTTGTGTGTGATGAAATTTCATATTTTGCTTCCACACTATTATACATGATTTCTTCACACTTTTTTGACATGTATTAATACTCAGTGGGATAGTGTGGAATGGCTATTAGGAGGAATTAACAAATCCTCCAAGAGTATTCTTTTCATGAATAAGTGCTTCTCATCTAGCCGATCGCATTCGGCAAAAGAATGTAGGTCCCCTCCATTCTTGCAAACAACACGCACACAGGAATGGTTGAGCGTTGTAAGTCACTAGGCCCTGGTTCTCCACGAGCTTTTGCGCAACCAAATTTATTTTTACTATACTTTATTATGCAGAGATAAGTGGAAAATGTTTTTGAAAATTTTGATTTTTCTTCGCTTGGGAACTGTTTACTATGCTTAACGGTTGGCTTCCTATTATTTTTTTCTTTTTTCAGTATGGGGATGACGCAGGATGTAGCAATGCTTGCTCTAGCATTGAACCAAGCATGTTTCTTTATTTTAGCACTTGAAGCTTCAAATTTTTTAGTTTTTTATTTGATCGTCAAGTTTATCAAGTTACTCAAATTGTATGTCTGACACTTGGAAAATATAAACAAAATTTCAGTTTTCTTGGCGTTGATACGTCAATTTAAAAGTGCAAGGACCACTTTTAGAATCAAGGGAGTTTATTTTTCACTTAGCCTTAACAGCATGAAGATTCACTTGGAATCGATGCTTTTTTTTTGAGCTGACATTCTTTGCTCCGAATTGGAAGCTCATCACTCTTTTGTTTTCTGAATTAGTTTGCCTAATGATATAACCGAAACTAATGCATTAAGATGAAAATCTAAATAATACCAATACTTTATTTATTCGAATTCTTAATGCCATACTTTTTCTTCGACAACACATCGTAGTATTTACTATTTGAATTTTTTTGCTACCCAACTTTTCGATACATCATCGTTATTATGCATAAATACCTTTCCCCACATATGTACATGTTCCCGATCTATCCTCCTTTCAGAAAGCAAAATATATTCCAAATCCTTGAAATGTATAGACAACTTTTGTAATCTAAAACATTCTCTTCTGTATTGTATATTTCAAAAATCCTGACAGTTGTGTGAAATGAATATAATGTTTTTCAGAATACAATTGACATTTTCTTATGCATTTTGCCTGGACAATATGAGGTAGTTTATATTCCACATAACTCTAAGTCAGATAGTGCACTTGCCGACATGTGCATTAAGATTTATACTGGAATCTCCCATACACGATACGAAGAAAGAGGTTAAAGTATATTATAATGTTGTAGATATTCTAAAGTAAGTGCATTCCGTAACGAACTTGGTTGTTATAACTTGGATGTGTACAAAATCATGTTGCTCAACTAATCGCTTCCAATTACATGACAACCTGTTCAACGTCATTAGTAAACAAATTTTATGTTCACGTTTCAGGAGTAAAGGAATATTATGTTGATATTAAGAAGTTTGTTGGCTTTTATAGTGGGCGTTCAGTTTCTACCCAACTCCCCTACCTTGAAGCATTAAAGGACGTTGTCTGTCATCTGCTTTACATCATTATTATTTCCTCTTTTTAGATAAGGAAGTAGTTGTCCCATTAGAGAATATCATTATTAAAGTAATAGTCTGGGAGTTAACGTTGAAAATGTTAAAGTCTAACTTGCTTTTCAAGCGATAATATGACATTCATCAGGCGTGTTTTGTTTTACAATCTTTTCTTTGCTTTAAACTAACGCTTATCCCATGTTTTATACCCCCTTAGTTCATTAGTAGTGTGCTGCCACCAAGTTAAAGCTAGAATAAAAGTAATTTTTTGAATGGGCGCCAACCCAGTAATCAAACTTGGCCAGTACTTCGATAGGCAAATCAAATTTAGGTTTGAAAGGATTTTAAGTTTCTGTGAATAAGCTAATTACTAGGCTAAATAACATGCAACTTTATTAATTTTCAACTAGCCCAGGGAGGTTAACTTCGATGTGGTAGAATTTATAGATACATAAATTGATACCAATTTTTCGTAGTAAAACATCTTTAGCGGTGACCTGAGGGTTACGTAAAAAACCAAAACAAAAAATTTAAATTAACCATTATTTACGTAATTGACCTGATCTGGCAGTGATGTGCTGAAAATTCTTAAGAAAATATTTACTTTTAAATAGGGTCGATGTTTTTAGATTTTATTCAATCACATTCAAGAGTTCATGCATTCTTCTGGTTAACATTGCCATATATCTATAATCAATACCTCGCTATATTCTAGGTCCTTTGATGAATTTACCACCATCTCACACTCAACTCGAAACATTAAAACAAAACAACAAACAAAAAAGAAAAAGAAATTAATTTATTTAAACAAAATATTATAAATTTAAGCAATAAATGCAACTAAATACATATCGACTGCCAAAGTTAAAACAAACAAGAAAAATAAAAAATGAAAATCATTATCAATTATTTTCTTAGCTAAAATTCAATCAAATAATTGTTTTTTTTTTTATACAAATTATTTCATTCAAATTATTATGCTTGGCAAAAAAAAATAAATATAAACCTCATTTTCAATATGAAAGAATTATACAAAACAAATTATTTCAATTTGTGTTTTTTTTTTTTTTGTAAAAACAAAAATAATTCTTGGAAATCAAAATCAAAAAATTAATTAAAAACAAATAATAGGAAATATTCAAACAACAAAATTAAAAAAAATGTTTATATCATAAAACTTAGACAAAACAAAAAATCACTGTAATTTGCTAAACAAAAAAAAATGCAAAACTAATATTGTAATGAATGAGATGTATGTATTATATCTATGCAAGCACACAAATACTCTCCCATTGTTTGTAAATACATTTAATAAAAAAAAACTAAGATGAGAAAAATATAAAAAAATTAAGAAAAAAATGAAAATAAAACCTTTTAAACAAAATTAATTGTGTGGTTTATTTGATTTTATCTTTTTTCCAACTCGAATTAAATGCAAAGGTTTTGTAATTACATACCTACTGATACCCATAATTTCATAACTTTGAACATTTTTCATGCGGATTTGTAATGGGTAGGTATTCGAAGCGCCAAGGCCCAAGGGAGTTTGCAAACATCGAATTTTACATCCGGTCGAGTTACAAACGGCCATAGTCAGTTATATAGGTATCAGTGACGAAGCGTCCATATATTGAGTGGAATGAGTGCTTCCGTAAGACAGTTCACAAAATGCTCATAGCAAAGAATTATAATATTCGAAAATTCAAATTGTAGATACATTAAATGCATTTACGTCATTGACCTATTTACATTTTCTTAATATCTAATATTAATAAATTATCGTTTATATTAATTAATTATTTCCCAATATTGGTATTACATTATTATCACGGGAAATGATTATTATCTTTTAATAAAATCACTCACGAGAACAACGCTTAAATCCGCACATCATCTAACCAAACCCACAAATTTCCATTCTACGCCAAGCCATGCCATTTGAGAATGCGTAACATCACTCCATTCTCCATTATAAAATACTATACGAGAGTTTTTGCTCTAGAATGCGCAACAGCTTGGCATTCTCTGATATCTATGGAGTCTGATCAAAACAACATAAGTCCAAAATCTTAGTTTTGAGAAAAATGCATTTTAAAGTTTAAAAATTTCCTCTAAATCGGGTTTTGGTTATTTCAAAAATATTTTGATGCAGTATTTCTATAAATAATGGTATTTACACAGAAATAATAACATAATTCATAATTTATGTTTCTATGTATGTTTTAAGGGAGATATGTTGTTTTGACCAAACGGTTTCTTTTAATGGGTGGAGATAAGACCCGTACTGAAATAATTTGTATGAATATAAAGTAAAGCAAAAACAGAAACGAATAATGGAGTTTTCAAAGTATTCAATTTAGTGGTTTGTACTTTTTTGATGGAACTAATATTCTTCATCAGAAGAATCAATTGGATCAGGATCTTAATAGTCTACTCTCTCCTTTGATTTAGAGTTTTAAAGAAATTTTGGAAAATTGTTGGAATCAACGACATAAGAGAAATTATATCATATTTTTCTTCCGATACCTATCGGTGCTGGTATGACATTTTTTGTTGCAATAATCGATGAATTTCTACCTGTTTTGTGAAGTTAACCACATCGGAAATTTGTTTCTACATTTAACGTTGTTTTGAAAAATAATTATCGGGTATCTGTTTTTAAATATCGTTTAAGGCGCCAGTTATATTAAATAAAAATTCTTTTCATATCTTGGAGTTATTTCGATATAACTCCACTTAAACTTAGAACTTGGCATACCTATTATCTCTTACTATTCGTCATGTATTTGTTTCACAGATATATTTTTGCACATAGGAAAACTTAGCTCCCTTTGAAACAAAACGATTGGTTTTTGAAAATAAACCGTCGTTTCTAAACAGCAAGCATTTAACTTTACTTACGAAATAAAAGCAATGGAGTTATGTTATTTTGGCCAGATTTTTATTTTAAAAATTGAAAATTCTTGTTCGGTTAAAACAACACAAGTGGAGTTGTGTCGTTTTGGCCAAACATAATATAAAAATCAAAGCCGAAGTGTTGTTAGGGCCATAGAATATCTTGTGAATCGGTTTACGTAGACTTAAGCTGTTAAGACCAAACGAAACTAGATTTTTTTGTGTATAATTCTGCATTCATAACTCAATTTTGACAAAAATGGACTTATGCTGTTTTGACCAGACTCCATAGATATTACCTTCTTAACTCAAATTCCGTCCAAAATTCAAAGTAAAATCTGATGATTTCTTTCTATTTGCCCAACGTGTGAAGAATGAGTTGAGTGAATTCATTATGAAAATTCAGTAGCAAAACTAAAGAAGTATTGAGTCGTTTCCTGCCGCACATTCCTATTGAAAAAGGGGTAGTTTTAGTTTTATACTTTGGATCTTTGGTGTTGTGATTGTGTGTGTGTGAATGCAAATCGTATATAGTGTTTCATCCATAAGAAATGCATTGATTGGTGTTTTTTTTCTATTTGATTAAGTTTTTTGGGCGATATTGTTTTGTTTGTGATTGCTTTGGCGTTTTGCTTAATGCTTATGACCTGCAAATGCATAGCAGAGTGTTTCAAATTAATTATATCGGCTAGAGGAAATACATTTTGTATACTCTTCATAATATTATTAGGCGCAAAAAAGCGGTATGATATAAATTCTAAATTAAAGGACTTTTATTTTTTGAGTTTTAAGTTGTGTGCTTCCGCTTCCGAAAAAGTCACGCCTCGTGCCTGATAGGTATATACATTAGTTGCGTTTTATTATCTCCGGGTCTGGGTCGAGGTTATCTCTTAGCATGTATTAGAAAAACAGTATGGGATCGAGGTTTCTATCGAGGTTAATTTCAATAACCCAGGTTCATGTTTTCACTCTGACCGGCGCGACCGGGTGGCAGGTAGCTACACGGTTAAAAATTCTGGGGTATTTTTTAATACAGCCTTTGTATTACAGCTGTATTCAATACAGTAAATGTTACTTTTTAATATTCCGTAAATATTAAAGACATTTTCTAATAAAGTTGTATTACATTCTAATATATTAGTATTAAAATTGTTATTTTTAATACCAAAAAGATTAAAAATTAATGAAATAAAATATAATCTTTTGGTATTAAAATTTAATAATTTAAGTACACGCGTACATTTTTAATACAAAAAGTATTGACATTTAATCATCATCATCGTGTCCTGTAACCCCGGCTGGGGCATAGGGCGTCAACAAAACGTCTCCATCCTTCACGGTCTGCTGCAAGGTACTTAAGCTGTGGCCACGTCTTTCTCTGGGATTCTGCTTCCGCTAAGACAGTTGATTTCCATGTTGTTCTTGGTCTTCCAACCCGCCGTGCACCCTGAGGAATCCATTCAAAAGACTGCTTTGCAATTTCATCGTTTGGTTTCCTCAGTGTGTGACCAATCCAACGCCATTTACGCTTTCTTATGTCGACGTCCAGCCGCTCTTGACTTGTCCTGCGCCACAATTCCTCATTTGATATTATTTGTGGCCAGCGAATCTTTAGGATGTGGCGAAGACAGCGATTCACAAAAGCCTGCAATTTCTTCGAAATGGTAGACGTGACTTTCCAGGTTTCACAAGCATATAACAGCACGGATTTGACATTGGATTCGAAGAATCTCAACTTAGTGCGTAAGGAGATTTGACTGGATTTCCAAATTGGGGACAGAGTACCGAAGGCAGCACGAGCTTTATTTATTCTACTTTTAACGTCCAGATCCGTACCACCGTTTGCAGAAACAATACTGCCAAGGTAGTTAAATTGTTCCACTACTTCAACTGGCGTCTCCTGTAGAATAATACGCTGCTGTGTGGAGCGGCCTGTGAGCATTATTTTTGTCTTTTTGCTGTTTATTCTTAGACCACTCGACTCTCCCTTCACTTGCAGTGTTTGGCACATCCCGTTCAGCCCACTGATGTTATTTGCCAGTAGACATATGTCATCGGCATAGTCTAAATGACTGAGCCTTTCGAACGGTCTCCATTGAATGCCCTGTCGCTCAGCTGTACCAACACTGGCCGTCAATACGTCGTCCATCGCCAGCAGGAAGAGAATTGGCGATAGAACATCCCCTTGTCTCACACCCTGTTGCACTACGAAGGAGTCGGATAGCTGCCCATTGTGCAAAACAAAACACCTCGCGTTGTTGTAGGACTCTTTAATAATGGCAACAATTTTTGGTGGAAATCCTCTACCAAGCAACGATCTCCATATACATTCTCGGTTAACTCGATCAAAGGCCTTTTCAAAATCCACGAACATGAAGTAAAGCGGTGATTGATATTCCATCGACTGCTCGAGGACGATACGCAGGGTGTTGATATGGTCGACACACGATCGACCACTGCGGAAGCCAGCTTGATGCCTCTTGAGTGTAGACTCGATTCTATCCTTTATTCGCTCGAGTATGATTGTTGCCATTAGTTTTGGGAAAACGGACAAAACGGTGATACCACGCCAATTGTTGCAATTCTTTAAGTCACCTTTCTTTGGCAACTTAACAATCACACCATCCTTCCAGTCCCTGGGATAGCTTTCGTTTTCCCAAATGTTTTGTATCAGCGGATGTAAAATACTAGCCGCTGCTACGGGATCGGCTTTCAGGAATTCAGCTGGTATTCCGTCCAGCCCAGCTGCCTTGTTGTTTTTGAGGAGATTTATTGATGTACGAATTTCCGATTCTGACGGGGGTTCGATGTCAATACCCCTATAGGACCTGCGCATCTTCTTTTATTGGGGCACTTCAGCACTCTGCTCAACTGAATCCTCATTTAGCAGGGCACAAAAATGATCCTTCCATCTACGAAGCTGATCCTCAATTGATACCAAAAGTGTGCCATCCGCATCCATTACAGGATGATTGGTGTTGCTTTTTTTCCCGATAACATCTTTGGCTATTTGGTACAATTCCCGGATATCTCCTCTTCTGGCAGCGCTTTCCGCATAATCTGCGAGTCCATCCAACTTCACCCTCTTGTCACGTCTCACACAGCGGTAGACCATCTTATGTGCAATGTGGTACTCTCTTCGCAAGTCAGCCTTTCGTTGAACATCAGCTTCGGCATTTATTTGGATTTTCAACAATTTGCGAAGTTCGATCTTATCCCAGGTGTCTTGGGATATCCAAGAGTCTCTACGTCTCGTTCGCTTGGGTACAGTTTCGGATCCAGCCTCCATAAAAACACTTTTAATTTCACCCCACATCTCATCAATCGTTGAATTCTGGATTCCATTTAATGACGAGGCTCTGTCGTTAAGGGTGGTGACATAGTTTCGACATATGTTGGGGTCATTTAAAGCATTAGTAATGAATTTTGTGCTCCTTGCTGCATCCTGCGCTGGTTTTTGTACGGCAGCGGTTCGTAGTTTGAGACTCATCAGTACCAAATGGTGGTCGCTTCCCACATCGGCATTTCTTATACTCCGGACATCACACATAGACTTCCTCCATCGCTGCTGAATCATGATATGATCAATTTGGTTTTCGGTTTGACCATCCGGATGCACCCAGGTAATTTTGTTGCACGTCTTATGCTTAAATACAGTCCCACCTATCACAAGACGATTCGCGTTACAAAAGTCGACAAGCAAGTCACCATTTTCATTCCGTGACCCCACGCCATTTCTTCCCATCACGCGTTCCAGTCCGTAATTGTCTGAACCGACTTGGGCATTAAGGTCTCCCATAACGACTATGATGTCGGCTCTCGGAACTATTGTGACGTTACGAATTTTTGAACGAAACCTTGCTGTCATTAATCTCGCAGAAATGGGCGCCCATGAGATCAAACTACGCCTCGCTTCTTCGTTCAACATAATTCCGACACCATGCAGTCTTTGGCCACCCTCTCTTTCATCTTCCCCGGAATACAGCATTCTCGTCTGTCCAGTGTCTGATCTGTATTCAGCTCTTCCTCTCCACTTAGTTTCGCTTATGCCCAGGATACTGATCTTTAGGCGAAGCATTTCACGCTCAACCTGCTCGTATCTACCATCGCTGTACAAGGATCGAACGTTCCATGCTCCGATTTTCGTACGTATGCGGTAGCCAAAAGTAACATTTGCGCTTCTTGAAAGACTTCTTCTATTTGTCAACGATTCATTTATTATTATGGCGTCTTGATTGACGCTCGTACATGAAGGATGCCGCACCCCCAAATCCGATGTGCGGTTTACTGCAGCCGAAGCTACAGAAGGATTTTCTATAAAAAGATTACCTCTTGGGGACTCATTTCCATTTGTTGTCATAATTCATGTATTTGCATATATCCTTCCACCATGGTGTTTTCCGAGATATGATTAATAACATACATAAGCTCAGATTTGACAGGCACACCCGCCTTTTGTATGGTCAAACACATAACTGCTCGAGGCCACCCACTATGGGAAAACAGACGCCTTTTGTAGCCGCCCAATATGGGTTACAGACGCTACCTGCTGCTGCCGTTGGCCTTTTACCAAAAAAAAGCTCCTCCGCCACCAGACTATCATGCCGTTGACCGCCACCTGCAGTTCATCCGCCTTAAGGGGGCTTTTAACCATCCCGAGGACAAGTTTGTGCCCTGACCAGCATAGCTGGGTTGTCTGCTTATCCCGGCATCCATTCGGTCCCCCTGCACGTTAGCGTTACCCGCCCTCTACCACGCGGAGGTGTGCATAGGGATTTTCCTATCATTGAGCCTAGGGCCATATGGCGTCCTAGCACTCTCAAGTACTTTTAGAGGACATTTAATACAAATTGTATTATAATAATCGGGACGCGTGTATTTTTAATACAAAAAGTATTAAAATTTAATACAAATTGTATACAAATATTCAGGACGCGTATATTTTTAATATAAAATAAATAAATTGGGTGGCGCAACAGCTCGTGGAGAACCAGGGCCTAGTGACTTACAACTCACAACCATTCCTGTGTGCGTGTTTGTTGGCAGGAATGGAGGGGACTTACAGTTTTTTGCCGAGTCCGAACGGCTAAATGAGAAGCACTTTTTCATGACAAGTATACTCTTGGAGGATTTGTCAGTTCCTCGCAAGAGGCAGTACCTCGAATAAAACATGTTTTTGTTTTTTTAGATGGCACGGCTGGGAATCGAACCCACACCTTCGGCATGACAGTCCTACGCACTAGCCATCATGCCACGAGGTACTACTGTATTTTTAATACAGAAAGTATTTAAATTTAATACAAATTGTATTAAAAGATCGGGATGCTGTAGCTTTAATACAAAAAGTATTAAAATTTAATACAAATTGTATTAAAATAGCTAGATGCGTATACTTTCAAATTTGTATTGCACATCAGGAAGCCATTACAAGCAAGCATCAGCCATATTTAAATATGAAAATGAAGCATATGTTTTAAATACCAATGTATTGAAACTTAATACAGATTGTATTAAAACAGCAATAAAAAAAAGATGGCAACCCTTTTTCTGCCTAATAGTATAAAATAAACAATTTAAATATGCAATATTTTGAAGGTGCGTTGAAATATTTCGAGGTAAAATATACAAATTAGCATATAAAATTTCAGTCGCAGTAAGATTTTAGTTGTCATATATGAAATGAGCTAAGTTTGAAGCCACATAGGGCGGCTTTGGTGCCTTCAGTATAGACGGTAGCATGCTTGTCACGGCACGGCTACGCTCGTCGGACGGGGTGGTTCTTGTCGATACCACAAATACACCTTTAGCTCGATCTCATTTTTTGTTATACATGCCATTGATATTAAAAAAGAGGAGGTAGAGAAAGCTACAATTTATATTAATCAAATCAGACGGACTTACAGACAGTGAAAGAATTTAGAGAAAGAAGATAACAGCTGGAAAACTGAAAAGACACTCACTTACCTTTGCCACTACCTTGGCGAAAGAATGTATAAGTGGCAAATATGTTCTTTTTGAAACTAAGATTGATTTCCTTAAAGCCTAATGACTGATTCTAACCTAACTTAAATAGTAAAAACTAACCCCCCATCTAATCTTATATATATGTATGTACCTAGATCTAACTCATTATTTTATCTTTCAAGAGAACACCCCACCATTACATCGTCTCGCCAAGATAGAGGTTCGCTAGGAACAGAACAGTTTGCCTGATGTTATTGGCATTGCTCTGCCATCCCTCCCATATGCCAGAGACATATCCTTCGCTATCTTCCTTGGCCTATATTATGGAAGATAGTCCCAAAATCGCCTTCCAGCTATGAAAAATTTTAGTGATTAGGTCACGTCATATTTTGTCTTTCGTCCCCTTATAGACGGCCTGACATGGCCCTTCACACACCAATTGCTATGTGTTTTAGCACTGCATCTTCAAGATGTAACAATTCATATTCATTTTTCAAAAGAATGGAAAATTCAAAGACTTGAAATTTTCGGAACACGCTAGTGTGAAATTCTTTAATGGACTACTTTTTAAGGTTGAGGGTGATTCCATTCTCGCGGGTGCAACATTTAGACTCACTTTGAGGATATTTATAGCAAAATACAAACTTATTTTAATGAAATTATTACCTGAAGGGTTACATTTTGACCTATTAATTTTGGGTCTATTTATATAATTTAAATGATACATAAATCGTCGGAAAAAAGGTTTTAATGTGCGATCGCGGGTGCAACGAATTTGGCCCACCTTTCTGGATCATAGTACGGAAAACACAAAAGTCTGTTAATTGATAAACACTTTTTATATTCTTCTGACATAATATTGAACGACTTATATCCAAACAACTAAAGAAATAAAAATAAAGTTAGAAAACAAAAATAAAGAACGAATTTTTCGATCTTTAAGCAATCGCGGGTGCAACGCGTCTAAATTTAATGAATATTTATATAAAAAAAAATGATATTACGGAACTGGATTAGAGATTAAGTAACAAAGAATGCTAGTTAGTCCACTTCTCTATAAATTATTACTAAGTGTTTATCAAATATGTCAATATCTTCCGAAAAAAACTGTGTATATATTATTGCCATCAATATTTTTGTCCGGTGCTCGCAATTTTACGATCATGTCTTCAATTGTTCTCTGAAATTTTGATCATACAATTTCCTCTTTATCCATATCGTTTAAACACAACCCTACGTAACAATATAGTGAAATTTTTCTGCCGAACTTGCAGGGTATTGAAAGATAACATAGTAACAAACCCGCGCATATATCTTTTGGCAAGACTGTTGCAGTGAAAATAGTAGGTACAGGTTTCAAGGCATGCCTCTGCTTGTAATGTCAAAAGTTCAAGAGAGGTTGTTGAAGATTAATCTTTTCTTTTTTTTTGTTTTTCAATGAGGAGGAATTGGCCCGATCAAAATATTCTCTTGTTTCTTGAATAACCTCAGCATTCAAGCCAAATTTTTTGATTGTGTGCTTTGGTTTTTCTATGCAACGCAGAGTGCTTTCGCCCCATACGACGGCAAAAATAAAAAAAAAAATAACAGTGCTTATTTTCTTTTGTTTCTTGACTTTTTATAGTAGATTATGGTTTAATATTTACCGTTGCAAACATTGCGTCTTTTATGTCACGTGTTATCAGTTTCTTTTTCGCATTCAAAAAGAGCTAATTGTTTGGTATTAACATACAATCAAATGTGTGCGTAAAATTGACTTATGTATTTAAAAGTGATTTTTTCTAGATAAAAGTTATATTTTCGAAATTTGTGTGGAATGGAATTTCAAAGGCAAGGTTTTAAAAGTATTTTATTTTTTATTTAGTGATATTTTTATTTAAAAATTTGTATTGGTAAAACCCAGTAGACATTAAAGTTGTTGTTTTTTTTTTAATTTGTCGTCGAAGTTAAAGTAAAGTCTTAACATAGTAACTTAAAATTGAAATTTGAAAAACAAAACCCACACCCACAATCACCCACTAACAGATTTATTCAAGTTTTACTACTGTGTTTACCGTTTCTGATTTTTTTAATTTATCCATTTTAAATGTTCCTTAGGTACAATGTACGTTTGTTCACTGTCTAAGAAGAATCATAGGCGCCCGTAGGATTTTGTCCAAGGGGGGGGGGGGATGTTGGAAAGCAACATGCATCATACGGATATCCGTCGGATTTCCTTTTTAAATCAATCGCTAAAACACCGACGACGGCATAGAAATGCGATTGCCGACGGCAAAACATACATGCACTTTTTTTAATCATCGCCATACATACCGAAGAATGTAGGCAAAATTGGGAGGCCATAAAAGATGATATAAATTCAAATTGTTTTCATTCCTAATTTGTGGGCGTTAACTCCGAAACATAAGTTTCGATGTTTTATTTTTGGCACCTCCCACTGTTGCGGTAAAATTTACCACAACAAGTTTCATCTGCCTATTCTATATCACTTTCCCTTTTTAGCCTTTCCTTTTTCCGTTGCAGCTCCAAAATGCTTGTAGAGTTAGTAGATACCTGGCATCCATCAGCCAGAGACCTACCTACTCTAAAGTATTTTGGAAAAGTAACAAAAAAAGGTTTCGATCGATTTGCGATTTGAGTGGAACAGTTGATTCCAAAATTCACGAACCCTAATTATCAAGAAGATGGGCGGTCTCTTGCCGATGTGCCAGCGGATGAGCTGAAGAAGTAAGCGAGTCAGGCGGACTCTTACTCATACCTAAATTCTCAAATCATCATGAACTAAATTTAACTAAAATTAACGTAACGTAAAGTAACTTAACGTAGCTTATTATGTTGTCAGAAAATGGGTTGTTAACTTGGCTTTATAATTCTTTTAACTTAACCTTTTTTTTAAAATTGTAATGAAATAGATCTATCGGAATTGACACGCGAGGAGAAAAGAGCTGAGTAAATCTCAGGATTTGGTCGTATAAATTCCTCTCTCACCTCGAAGTATTAGTTTTGGAGAGATTGCTTCGCGCTTCGAATCACTCGCGATTATTTTAGAGTAACTAGGAGAATGCCTACAAGAAACTTTTTTATCGATTTTAGTTCTTTTAAATTTTCTCGAAAAGTTTAGTTGAAAGGGTTCTGAACTCGGCCATTTGGATTCGGCAAGCTTGCTGAATCGTTGAATGTGTGTGTGAGTAAAGTTTCGATGAGATTCGACAACGGAGGAACGGAGGTTTTCGAGGAGAGCACGTAGCTTTCCAGGAAGCCGTGTTCCCGTGACTGAAGATCTCGAAAACGATTGGCTGGCCGTATGAATGTGTGAGAGACTGGGAATGGCCGAGGTAGACAATAGGATTAGCATGGAAAGTTCACTCTTTGGAGAACTTTACAAGCGACAAGTTAATTTTTTTGAAGTCGAGAAGAATTTGAAAAGAATAGAAAAATTGAGGAAAAGTTATTTTTGGAGAAAAGTGAAGAAAAGTTGTCGAGAAATTTTGAAGAAGAAAAATTTGTGTTTCGAGGTGCGAAGCAGTTTGCAGGAAACTGAGGAAATTCGAGGTGATAGAGGAAAAGGGCGGATAGGAGATCCGCAGGCATAACTAATAAGAAAAGATAAGTAAAGTGTTTTCTTTTTCAATAAGCTGATTATTTGTGTCAGTTCGATAGATTTTGATTTCATTTATTTAATTCGAATTTTATCCCGATTTTGTGGGACACGGTTTTCCCTTGTTAACGGCCCAATTTTCATTGCATTTTCTTTCTTTGGTTTCGGCTTTACGTTTCACCGTCAGCCCTTTAAATTTTGTATTCTATACTTACCTATATGTTGAAAAAATTTTGGGTTTTAATCCCTGGGTTTCGGCTCAAAGGTTTACCAAATAAAATAATTGAAGTCCCCATCTGGGCATATAAATCTTGTGTCTTATTTATTCTGGTTCTTTTGTTGTTGTTATTTTCTTTTCTTCATTCAATAAAATTAGTTTTGGAATTCTCTAATTCTTAATTTACAAAAGAATCCCTGGCGCCCACTTTAAGTGTAAGTACACCCTGTACTTATACTTAACATTTTATTTCTTTTTTTGTATTCATTTTATTAATCGAATTCGATTAATAAAATTCTTTTAATTACTGAACCCACCCCATTGCTGAGCTACTGGGTGGCAGCACTTTATGTGTTGTCAGTTGTGAAAATTATCTATTAAACGCACCCATCGTTTGACAGTTCGTTTTTCTTATCTCGTTTCGTTGTATGGTTGCGGCGCACGCAGTTTTTTTGGTTGTTTTAATTAATTATTTTTTATAACTTCGTTTGTTTGGATTAATTACATCCATTGAGTTTGCGGATTGAAGTTCCGCCATCATAAAGTAAAGAACTTTTCTTTAATTAGGGGAGACTGGGTACGGTTGAAACACAGGACGGTTGAAACAACACAAATATCTCACAAACCGTAGGCGCCATGTGTATGAGTATTGAGAGAAGATGAACCAGAACAAGTCCTTTTACGAATATCCCATCTTGCTTTTTTCGCTGCGTGGTTAGGTTGTGAACAGGAAGCTTTATTGTTTTAAGGCAAGCAAAAGTAAGTTTTTTTTGTTCAGTTATATTTCTTTGTAGTGAGAAAACTATTTATGTGAGATTGTTGAGTTTTTTTCCTGTATGCAGGAAAGAGTGTAAAATACAAGAAAGTAACATATAGGGGTGTGTCAGTTTTGTTAATGTTGGCATTTAGTTTTATTTATGATGAAAAAGAGGGTGGGGACAGTATACATCGAAATTGGTCAAGGAATGGTTACTCCATGGTACTTCTAGTAGTAGACCTTCCGCGATCCCCAGGCCTTGACCTCATTGAGAGTCTGTGATATTATCTGTACAAACAGATCCAAAAGAGGAAATTATTTAGCAAAAAGGCACAAAATTCAATTTTGTTTGAAGAGTGGCAAAAAATTCCAGCTGAATTGACAGGAAGCTAGTAGAGTCAATACCCAGACGCATAGAAGCCGACGGCCGACCTAAGGACGAAAGGGAAGAAGACGAAGAATTGGTTTTAAGTTTTTCGCTTTAATTGAATAGTGTACACTTTCTCTTGCGCCATAAAAATTAAGTATTTTTTGTAAGTTTTGTATTGAATTTTTACAATAATATTTTTTGTTAAGTTTTATATGCCAATTCATTGAAGATTAACCGCTTCAAGAAACAAGATAAATATCTTCCTAAAAGATCGAATCTATTTTCTTCAACAGAGTTACAAAAACGCAGTATGTATATTTAATTGAAATGTTACAAAACTTTGGCCGAACCTTGTATTTTGGTTAGGACAAGGTTTTGTTTTGTTATGCAGGGGGTTAGTGTGAGTAAAAAACCCGATTTTCGCAGTTGAAAGCCCCCCATTTGGCCACCATCTTGAAAAAGTTGCTGGAAACGGGTTTCCACGATATCTAGAAACCCGTAATGTTTAAAAAAAACTAATTTTTCAATTGTTTATGTTAACATACTTTTTGCCGTAAATTGAAAACAAAGAGTTTACGGATAAAAATAGACTAGAGTTATTCAGAAAATTAAAATAAAACCGTTGTTACTTTTTCTGTATTAATTTTACTGAGCCTAAACGAGTACGCCGATTTTCTTCAAATTTGAAATACTTATGAACATTACATTTGAAAAAATGTATTTTAAATTTAAAGAAAATCAGTTTATCCCTTCAGGCTGTAGCTCAATGTAAAGTGGATGAAAAGACGCAAATTTAAAAATGGAGCTATCATGTTTCTACCAAATACCACAGATATAAATTTTTGAATGAATTTGATTTTCAACAAAAAAAAGTCTTTCTTTTTTGTAAAACTAACGGTTTTCAAAATATCGTGGAAGCCCCTTTCCACATCATTTTTTTTTCGAAATGGCGGCCAAATACGTCCATCCCGAAGATCGGGTCTTATACTCACCACTCGGCCCCCCAAACATCAAAAGACAAAAATTTGCCCTACCCTAAATGCAAGGTCAATGTAACTTTCAATTTGAAAAACAAGAAAATCTAAGATCTACACCGACACCCCGGAGAAAAACTAAATACAAAAAGAGCATGAAGCTAAGTTCAAGCATGACAAAGAATTAAATATGGAATATAATATAATATTAGATTTTGTATTATTTCCATGTGTTTCAATTGACCCCTATCACTGCTTCAACCGCCCCTGGTATGGGGACGATTGAAACAAACTTTCTTTTTTCTTTTAAATTGATAAACCACTTGAACTAACACATGGGGTACTCAAAAATCACTTCCCATCCGAAGACGGAATCACGATCTTTCATTTGACATAACTCCATCATGGCTAATCCTATAAACGGCTATGCTATGGACGCTATAAGAAAAATTGTTTCAACCGTACCCAGTCTCCCCTACTCCTGCGAGTTAAAAGAACACCTATCGAGAAACGAAAGCCAACATTCTCTTAACAAATCCCTAGGTGGATCAAATGCATCACCGTCGGTAGAACTTAAGCTCCCCCCAATTAAAATTCCCACTTTTGATGGAACTCTTAAAATGTGGCCAGATTATAAAGGCTTGTTTGAAGCTATGGTCAATAAAAATACTCCAATATCCGATGCACATAAATTACAATATTTGAAAGGTAATTTAACCGGTGAAGCGGCCCGAATACTTCGAAATACAAATACAAATTTCGAATCTGCGTGGGCGTTGTTGGTGAAAAGATTTCAAAACATCAGGTTATTAAAGGACAATCAATTCGAGCTTTTATTCGAACAAAGTAAACTTAGTCAAGAATCATTAGAAGATCTTAAACTTATGTTAGATACGACAAACGAAGCGAAACAATCGTTAAAAAATCTTGGAGTAGCTGTAGAATCGTGGGAAGATGTTCTCATCTTTCATACAGTTCAGAAACTTCCGTTAACGACTCGTGGGCTTTGGGAATCGCATATTTCCACGCATGTTGATTACCCGAAATACAGCGTTCTTGAAGATTTCATCTTAATGAGGTCAAAAACATTAGATTTCATTGGACAATCCTCGTCAGGCTTAAATCAACAAAAATATAAAAAACCTTGAAACACGGTTCGAGCTCATAACTAAAAAATTGCTACTATACTAAGTGTTCGCTTTGTCAACGTTTACACTCTATTCGAAACTGCTTTAAGTTTAAAGCATTTAATCTAAAAAAAAGGCAAGAATTTTTTAGAAAGAACAATTTATGCTTTAACTGTCTGTCATGTCCACATTTTACTCAAAATTGCACAAGCACCTTTACGTGTTCTACTTGCCATCAAAAACAGCATTCGTTGCTGCGTATAAACGAGGCAGTTCAGAGTTCACGCAATGCAAGGCATCGAACACGTTCCAACTCCACAACCCAACAAAACAGCTTCCTCTTCCGATCACACTGGATCGTCAGACAACTCTGCATCTACAAGTGGAACTGCCTCTGCATATAACGCGTCTCTAGCCGAAAACCAATTCCCCGTTCTTCTGGCTACGACCCAAATCAAGGTTTTGCCACCTGCTGGCCAACCGTTATTGCTGCGAGCGTTATTAGATCCTGGTTTAGAAGCCTCCTTCTTTACTGAGTCTGCCGCTCAACTTCTCAATTTGAAAAAGGAAAGGAATTGTGTAAATACTATTGGCGTTGGAGATACACACAAATATCTCAAAGTGGAAGGTATCTTTCACAATGTTATCTAACGTGAACGATAGCTTACAGCTGTCCTTCCCACACACAAGATACCCAATTTTAATTGGAATCATCTCAAAAATATAGAACTTGCTAATCCAAGATTCAACAAGCCTAGCCAGATCGATGTCTTATTGGGCAGCGATGTATTATATACACCTAAATTATTCTTGAAGGCATTATAAAAGGAGACCCGGGAACCCCTATGGCTAAAAAAACGGAGCTAAAAAGGGTGATTTCTGGAGTTATTTCACATAACAGCCAATCAGTGGTAACATCCCTTCATGTTAAAACTGAACCTCAAACATTAGACATCCTGCTAAGTAAATTCTGGGAACTTGAGGAAGTTCAACGTCGAAAGGTCCTATCACCGGAGGAAGAAAAGTGTGTAAAAACATTTTTGCAGAACGAAACTTAGATGGGAAAAATGTTGTCCGATTGCCTTTCAAAGAAGGGACATATCCCCCTATAGGTTTTTCACAAAGGTCAGCTCCTGTCAGATTTTTACATGGAAAGAAAGTTTCAATCAAATTCGTCATTTTACGAAGAGTACAAGAGGGTATTAAATGAGTACAAGGAGCTTGGTCATATGACAGAGGTAGCACCTGCTATATTGAACACTCCACACTACTTCCTTCCTCATCACGCAGAAGGAATCTAGTTCAACCACAAAACTGCAAATTGTTTTTGATGCGTCCTGCAAAACATCTGACGGGACGTCCCTCAACGATCATCTTTTTGTTGGTCCTAGATTGCAAGATGATATCTTCGATCACATTGCACGATTCAGAAAGTATAGAATTGCATTTACTGCTGACATAAATAAAATGTATAGGCAGATTTGGGTCACTGAGGTTGATTCACTATACCAACTTGTTCTATGGCGGGATGCGGAAGGAGAGGAAGTAAAAGCATACCGCCTCAACACTGTCTCATTCGGTACAGCTTCGGCACCTTATTTAGCGATTCGCACACTTCAACAACTGGCAGCTGATGAACGAGACGATTTCCCTCTTGCATCGAGAATAGCCATGCGGAATTTCTACGTGGATGATGTTATTCATGGGGCAGACTCAGTATCAGAAGCGTTGCAGATGCAGACAGAACTTATAAGGATGTTGAAGAAAGGCGGCTTTCCATTGCGAAAATGGGCAAGCAACTGTGAGGAGTTTTTGATGTCCGTTCCAGAGGAGGATAGAGAGGTGCAAATACCTCTGTCATTCGACGAAAAAATGCAATAAAAGCACTTGGCATCCAGTGGCACCCTGCATAGGACATCTTCACATTTAGTGTCTCACTTCAGGAATCTAAGAGGACTACAAAGCGGACACTATTATCAGATCTTGCTTGCCTTTACGATCCAATGGGTTGGATAACACCGTGCGTTCAAAACCTAACTAGTAAAATGAGAATGGCCTTTGAAAAAAACTGCCCTATATCTCGTAACATTAAACCCACTAACCCACCATGGTGGAACAGTGATCTTAAGAAACGAAGAACAGGGGTCAGAAAACTTTTCAATGTAGCTAAGCTGAGCAAATTAGAAAAAAACTGGATTTCATACAGAGCCGAACTTAACTTATACACCAAAGAGTTAAGAAGGGCCAAGAAAGATTCATGGACTAGGCACTGTGAATCCATTGAGAACACAAGTGAGGCGGCGAGACTTCGAAAGGTTCTTACCTTTAACCCCACGAGTCCAGGATACATTAAGCATCCCGATGGATCATGGTCGAATTCGAGCCAAGAAACACTTGAACTCTTCATGGAAACACATTTCCCTGGGTGTAAGAGTCCTGAGATCTCAGGTTATTCACAACCAGACTCCTTAGAAATTTTACAATCAACACCAGAATTGGAACAGGTTATCACAGAGCAGAAGATTATGTAGGCTATAAACTCGTTCAGCTGGACCAGACGAGATTATTCCGGCATTTCTTCAACACGCTCTACAGATAATCACTCCATGGCTTAGGGTAATCTTCAAAAGTTGTGTCAAACTTAGATACGTCCCTACTAGCTGGAGAAAGGTTAAAGTTGTCTTTATTCCAAAAGCTGGAAAACCGACACACTCGACTGCAAAGGACTATAGACCTATAAGTCTCTCTTCGTTTCTCCTCAAGACACTCGAGAGAATTATTGATCTGCATGTCAGGGACCTTCTTAATCCAAACATTTTGTGCAGCTACCAACACGCTTACCTCAAAGGTAAGTCAGTGGAGACTGCATTGCACGAAGTCGTTACACAAATTGAGAAAAGTCTCGAACACAAAGAACACACCCTTGCAGCATTTTTGGACATTGAAGGAGCGTTTAACAACGTAAAAACGGAGTCCATTAAATCTGCTCTGGAAGAGGTTGGGGTTGAGTCTGCCATTGTGGACTGGATTTATACCATGCTCAATGGTAGAATCATAAGCTCGCAACTTGGAGATACGATTGTTGAGAAAACAGTAACAAGAGGCACTCCACAGGGAGGGGTGATTTCGCCTCTTCTTTGGGTCCTGGTTGTTAACAAAATTCTTACAAGATTTAGGAATCAGGGCATTAAAATCGTGGCCTATGCAGACGACATAGTCATTTTGATATCGGGTAAGTACCTTACCACCATCAAAGATATTATGGAATCCGCACTCAAAGAACTATCTTCGTGGGCAGTACAAAATGGTCTTGGGGTTAACCCTTCAAAAACTGAGCTAGTTTTGTTCACGAATAAAAAGAAATTAGAGGACTTTACTCCTCCAAGGCTTAATGACGTTCCTTTGAAACTTTCCAAAGAAGCTAAATATCTTGGCGTAATCCTTGATTCCAAGCTAACATGGAAACAGAACACAGAGGAAAGAATGAAAAGAGCACTATGCGCTTTCTATACATGCAAGAAAACCTTCGGTACACGGTGGGGAATGCGACCGCACGTCATCCAGTGGATGTACACGGCGATTGTTCGTCCTATACTAACCTATAGTTCTATTGTTTGGTGGAAGGCTGTTGAAAAAGTAAGCTATCTCCAAAACCTGAACAAGGTACAGAGACTAGCCTGTATAGGAACAACGGGGGCTCAGAGGTCTACGCCACAAGCAGGGTTGGAAATTATTTTAAATCTTCCGGCACTTGACGAGTACATAAGATGCACAGCAGCCAAGAGCGCACTTCGACTCAAAGAACTGGGCTCTTGGAAGCAAAGCACCTATGGTCATGGGTCTATCCTCCAGAGGTATGACACAGTGGCCGCACTTGATGTGACGACTGACTACATACCACCTTTTATAGATTTTAATAAACACTTCTCTATTTTAATACCCCAAAGGCATGGCTGGGAACCCAACTCACTAACCAGGGAACAGGGTATCTCATTCTACACCGATGGGTCTAAAATGGAAGAAGGAACGGGAGCTGGGGTGTTTTGTGAAGCTCTGAATATTACATATTCGTATAAACTCCCAGATGAGTGCAGTGTCTTTCAGGCTGAGATTTACGCTATTGAAAAAGCGGCAGAAATGGTACAAACGAAGAAACTGAACTCGTCGGAGATCACATTTTTCGTTGACAGCCAAGCTGCTATCAAAGCTTTAGCCAGTGAGACTATAAGATCCAAAACTGTAGCAAAATGCCGAGGCAAACTGAATGATATTTGTGACACTAACCGAGTCAAACTCTGCTGGGTTCCTGGACATAGCGATATAGAAGGGAACGATATAGCAGATGAACTGGCAAGGAAAGGGTCAGTATCAAATAGAAACAGTAGTAGCCATTTTGATATGGGACTTAACATCCCGATCGGCGTGATTAGAACGAAAATAGACCTAATAACAAAAGAGCAAATCAATAAATCCTGGAGGACTAGGAACGACTGTGTTATCTCTAGAAGTTTATGGCCTAGAATTAATGAAAAGGAATCTCGGTATATTTTATCACTGAGTAAAAAGAATATTAGAATCTTGATAGGTGTACTAACGGGCCCATCAGACTGGGTGTATTTGCACCCGATTTCTGCAGGAGCTGTCAAGACGTAGAGGAAATAGAAACCATTAAACACCTGCTCTGTGATTGTCCAAACCTCCAAACAAATGGACTCCGTTATTTTGGAAACAGGTTTTTTGAAGAACTGGAAGATCTGGCACAGGTCTCAATGGCAAACATGAGAAAATTCATAGAAAGCACAGGCTGGTTCGCAAACGATCCAGTCTATGTGAACCATTAGTTTGGGTGCATCTCTGCCTTCTTTTTTAAGGGGATCACAATGGACCAATAGGCCCCCGTGTACGCAACAGCCTCTGTGCTGTGTAAGCCCCTCTTAACCTTAACCTTAACCTAACCTAACACCGTGCGTTATCATCGGAAAAATAATAATGCAAGATATTTGGAAGGATAAGCAAACATGGGATTCTGAGCTCCCAGCAACCATGATTTCATCATGGCAAAATCTGAAAGCTGAGCTAAGCCTTTTAAAGGCTATCGAGACTCCTCGCTGGATTAATCTCACCAACGAATTCCATTATGAGGTCACGGATTCTGCAATGCCTCCGGGAAAGCATATGCTGCAGCCGTATACCTTAGAGTCACTACCGGAAATGGAACTTTCATCAATCTCGTCGCGTCAAAAACTAGAGTGGCACCTCTTAAAACAAAATCTTTAGCTCGATTGGAACTTTGTGGTGCTTTGTTGTTAGCATACAGCTATTGGTGCACACTGTTCAAACGATGGAATTAGAATCGGCAAACATTTTCGTTTGGTGTGTTTCTCAAATTACTCTCGCGTGGATCAAAAGCGCACCATACATAAGAACCACGTTCGTGGTCAACAGAGTGGCAGAAATTCAGGAGCTAACTGATTCTGGGTGTTGGAATTACGTTCCGTCTAAAGAAAACCCTGCGGACATTGCTTCTAGAGGAGTTCTTCCAAGTGAGCTCATTCAGAACCAGCAATGGTGGCATGGGCCTGAATTCTTACAATCTTCTGATCACAACCTTCAACCGTCTTTCGAAATCAAACCCACGGAACTCGAAACGTAAGGATCGGAGAGTTCAAAAACAAAAAGTAAAAGTAAGTAAGATATAAAGCAAGAAAATTACCAACCCGTGTTACTGGACCTCTTTCAGTCGATGGCGTTTGATTGTTCTTATACAACAGGAGTTTTTACTGAAGAAGTCGTTAAGCTAACTACAGGTGAAACGGTTTCAAAAAGAAGCAAACCTTCGACATTATCGCCAGTCATCGACGAAAAAGGTATCCTGCGAGTTGGAGGTCGATTGGAAAACGCTGAGTTACCCTACTCTCAAAAACATCCAATCATATTGCCAGCAAGTAATTTTCTCACGTCTCTCATCGTCCACGACACCCATCTGCAAAACTCTACACAGCGGTCAGCAATTGATGATGGCTACACTTCGCTCCGATTACTGGATTTTACAGTAGAAATCTTCTGTCAAACAGTGTATCCACAAATGTTTGAAATGCTACAGATTTAATGCAACAGAGATGCAGCAGAAAATGGGAAATTTGCCAAAGTTGCGAGTTACACAAGCGCGGCCATTTAAGACATCCGGAGTGGACTGTTATGGCCCTGTGCAACTTAAGGCATGGAAGGGTCGTTGTAGCAAAATTACCAAAGCCTACATAGCAATTTTTGTTTGTTTCTGCACGAAAGCAGTTCATCTCGAGCTTGTTAGTGACTACACTACATCCGCGTTTCTTGCAGCCTTCAAACGTTTCACGGCACACCGTGGAATTTGTACAGCGACTGCGGTACAAACTTCAAGGGAGCTGCAAACATCCTGGAAGCTGAAAAAACATTCATGCCAAAGCAATGGACAGAAGATATAGCAAAGCATTTGCAAGACAATGGCACAACATGGCATTTCAACCCTCCGGCAGCTCCGCATTTTGGTGGACTTTGGGAGGCAGGTGTGAAATCTATGAAGCACCACCTCAAGCGGATAATCGGACATTACACCCTTACCTTTGAGGAATATGCAACTATTCTCACGTAAGTAGAAGCATGCCTAAATTCCCGCCCACTTTGTCCTATAAGTGAAGATCCTGACGACCTATCTATCTTGACACCAGGACACTTTTTGATTGGGTCAGCACTAAACACTGCACCGGAAAAGGATTTACCGAAATTAAGGAGTTTCATTTGGACAGATGGCAGCTTATGCTGAAAATTCACCAAGATATTTGGAAAAAGTGGATATTATCACCCTTTCTTCCTCTGACTGCCTCTCCATCCATCTTCTTAAGCTTTGCAGCTTCTTATGAATGTCACCATTTACGTACGTTGCTACTATAACCCATTCATCCGTACCTGCTTTAACTTTCCTGCTCATTAATCCTTCTTCCTGTTCCTGAATCTCATCACCCTCTATTGCCATTTCTCCTCTAAGTCCCATTATCATCCCCCCATAGCTCTTCCCTTCTCGTTCTTCTTTTTTGCTCCCTGTCTTGTCTATTTATACCCCATTTTGGCAGTTTTGTTTTCCATTTTTCCCAACTCTTTTCCTCTAGGCACGTTTCTATCATCACTACAACTTCCCAATCTTTGAACCCTTCCCAGAACTCTTTTTCTTTATTCGCTAGCCCCACAACATTCCAGAAGCCTATCTTCCATCTATCCTCTGACTCTTTTCTACTTATTTTATCTCCTCCGTTTATCCGTTTTTTGACTCTGGTGTCTCTTCTATTCCTCCTTCCCCTTTTCTCGTTTTTCAATATTCCTACTTTCACTCTGCATTTGTTTCTCCTGTTCTCCCTCTTTAGCTATTATTTTTCTTATGAACTCCCTTTTTTCATCCCAAACCCATGTCTCCCCATTTACTATCAGTTTCCCATATATTGTTATGACCTGCTTCCCTTTTTTCTTTTCTTCTTCTGCTCGATCCCTTTTTAGCAACTGCATTCTTCGTTCTTTCCACGTTAAGTCCTCTTCAATTAATTTAATTTAATTTAATTTAATTTAATTTAATTTAATTTAATTTAATTTAATTTAATTTAATTTAATTTAATTTAATTTAATTTAATTTAATTTAATTTAATTTAATTTAATTTAATTCAATTTAATTTAATTTAATTTAATTTAATTTAATTTAATTTAATTTAATTTAATTTAATTTAATTTAATTTAATTTAATTTAATTTAATTTAATTTAATTTAATTTAATTTAATTTAATTTAATTTAATTTAATTTAATTTAATTTAATTTAATTTAATTTAATTTAATTTAATTTAATTTAATTTAATTTAATTTAATTTAATTTAATTTAATTTAATTTAATTTAATTTAATTTAATTTAATTTAATTTAATTTAATTTAATTTAATTTAATTTAATTTAATTTAATTTAATTTAATTTAATTTAATTTAATTTAATTTAATTTAATTTAATTTAATTTAATTTAATTTAATTTAATTTAATTTAATTTAATTTAATTTAATTTAATTTAATTTAATTTAATTTAATTTAATTTAATTTAATTTAATTTAATTTAATTTAATTTAATTTAATTTAATTTAATTTAATTTAATTTAATTTAATTTAATTTAATTTAATTTAATTTAATTTAATTTAATTTAATTTAATTTAATTTAATTTAATTTAATTTAATTTAATTTAATTTAATTTAATTTAATTTAATTTAATTTAATTTAATTTAATTTAATTTAATTTAATTTAATTTAATTTAATTTAATTTAATTTAATTTAATTTAATTTAATTTAATTTAATTTAATTTAATTTAATTTAATTTAATTTAATTTAATTTAATTTAATTTAATTTAATTTAATTTAATTTAATTTAATTTAATTTAATTTAATTTAATTTAATTTAATTTAATTTAATTTAATTTAATTTAATTTAATTTAATTTAATTTAATTTAATTTAATTTAATTTAATTTAATTTAATTTAATTTAATTTAATTTAATTTAATTTAATTTAATTTAATTTAATTTAATTTAATTTAATTTAATTTAATTTAATTTAATTTAATTTAATTTAATTTAATTTAATTTAATTTAATTTAATTTAATTTAATTTAATTTAATTTAATTTAATTTAATTTAATTTAATTTAATTTAATTTAATTTAATTTAATTTAATTTAATTTAATTTAATTTAATTTAATTTAATTTAATTTAATTTAATTTAATTTAATTTAATTTAATTTAATTTAATTTAATTTAATTTAATTTAATTTAATTTAATTTAATTTAATTTAATTTAATTTAATTTAATTTAATTTAATTTAATTTAATTTAATTTAATTTAATTTAATTTAATTTAATTTAATTTAATTTAATTTAATTTAATTTAATTTAATTTAATTTAATTTAATTTAATTTAATTTAATTTAATTTAATTTAATTTAATTTAATTTAATTTAATTTAATTTAATTTAATTTAATTTAATTTAATTTAATTTAATTTAATTTAATTTAATTTAATTTAATTTAATTTAATTTAATTTAATTTAATTTAATTTAATTTAATTTAATTTAATTTAATTTAATTTAATTTAATTTAATTTAATTTAATTTAATTTAATTTAATTTAATTTAATTTAATTTAATTTAATTTAATTTAATTTAATTTAATTTAATTTAATTTAATTTAATTTAATTTAATTTAATTTAATTTAATTTAATTTAATTTAATTTAATTTAATTTAATTTAATTTAATTTAATTTAGTTTAATTTAATTTAATTTAATTTAATTTAATTTTATTAATTTAATTTAATCTAATTTAGTTCATATTTATCTTGAACTATACCTGTACTATAAAAGACAAATTTGTCTTACTTGAACTTCCATACTTACTAATAATAAACTTAAACTTAAACTTTCTTTAATTAAATTAAACTCAATTTCATTTCACTTCATTTCATTTCATTTTACATATCTTATTTATATGTACCTATAATTTTGTACCTTTTCCTTTTTTTTTTGTTAAATAAGGTTTTTTTTTATATTTCCCTTCGATTATATATTTTTCCATTATTTATGTATATTTACTAATCCTATGATATGAAAATATTTCAGTAGAAAGACAATCACCCTTATTACGATAGTCGTTTAACTAAAACGCCAGAAAAACGACAAGGCTCCAGAAACGACAATTGGCAATGAAATTGAATTGAATTGAATGAAACTAAAAGTTTTCTCCACTCTTTACTATTCCCACCATTTTAACTGTAGTTAGTAGTTTTACTGAAACACCAAATGTCCCTTCTAGAGCCGTGTCGTTTTACTGGCGTTTTAGTAAAACGACTATCGTAATAAGGGTGATTGTTGGCTGTTGTGATATTCGGTCGGATTGAATCCGTACAGATTAATAACGACCAACAAAAAGTAAACTGCCGGAATTGAAAACGTCAAAAAACGGATGCACTATCCGCCATTTTTTGACGTTTTTAGTTGGGCTATTTCCGTTTTCGATTCGTACGGATTCAATTCAACCGAATATCAGAATGTACCATGTACCAATTCTCTGAATTGTAAAATGTGCGGTCACAGACTTTTTGAAAACATTATTACGAAATAAAGGTATTTATCCATTTGAAGGATCCTGTAAGTTTTGTTTAATATTTCCGAACAACATTATACAAACAAAATTCTATATAGCTTCCGAGCCATATAATACCTATCTAATAACATAAACACATTTTTCTATGTGCTGTACATATATGTAATTATGTACATAAATGTTTATAAATTAAAAAAAAAAAAATATTATTAAAAACTGTTTTTAAAACATGATATTCATAATTAATATTTTAAAACCAACAGAACCGCATTCCTATAAAAACAAACAAAATTCAATAAAGTATGTATAATAATGTACCTCTGTCAACACATGTTCTTTTTTGCTACGCAAACATACTCAACACCTAAAACAAACATAAACTGATTGACAGGCTGGAAATTCCAGAAAAATAAAATAAAAACAAAAAAATTTTAAATAAAAATATTTATGCGTCACCAAGCTGTGTTCTAATTTGCCATACCAAAGCGCAAGCAGCATCGTCCGGCTTTATTTCAATTCTAACATTTTTGCATATAAAATTCCGCAGAAGTATGCCCAATCTAATATCGCTAATTATTTTGGTTTTGTTTCGGGTAAAGCTGCGGGCATGCCATCGCCATGAAAATGTTGGCTCGGCAGAAATTCGCCATCACCAAAACAACATTATGATGACGCTGACGATGACGATCATCATCATCATCATTTATCCTGAGTGCCAGCAACTGAAAATATTTTCACAGGACCTCTGCGAATTATTTTATTTTATTTGATTTGATTTGTCGTACTCAAGCTCTTTGGCGAGCAGTTTTAATGCGGTTCCCATAGCAAATCATTTTTCGTATAATTATTGGGTGGGAGTTGGAGATAGCTTTGGCTAGGCTTGAGAGTAGGATGGGGATGGTTTAGGTTTTTTTTTTTTGGATGGCACTGTCGAGGTAGTTCATAGTTTTGCAAATTAAACTTAAAATTGGATAAAGCGTGACATCTTTATGCAATGGCCTCGAATTAAGTTTTCCTATTGCAATTGCAACGAAACGAAAATAATTGAATTTGAACAAGTTGAAGAAGTTTAATTCTTTTCTCTTTAGAAATTGTTGATCCTTCCGGGGAGAAATATTTAAGTGAAAATGGAACAAATAGGAGAGGAATAGAGGACCTTTAAGTTTTTTAAGGACATCTTCAAGTCTATGTGGGCTGTTCTTTGTTCTAATTGTGATATAAAAAAGAAGAATTCTTAAAAGTGAAATCAAATCATATGGATCATCATTCATTCAAGTAGTGTGTCATCTCTATATCTTAAAATATTTATTCCTCAGATGGGCACTCAAGATGCGAATGGAGACGTGACAACAATTACTATACTCAAAATAAAAAAATATATGTAGGTATGTAAGCAAACGAAATGCCATCAGAGATAGATGATAGCCAATATAAATGTTGAATTCATTAAGTCAAATGAATTTCCATCAATCAGAAAACGAATCTATCATGTTATACGAGAAGTGTGTCTTTGATATTTTTTTCTTATAAGGAAGCTTTCAGATCCGGAGAGAACTAAGACGGCTATTTGTCCATGGTGTTCATTTGAAGTGAATAAGGGACAAATAATTTACTCTGGCATTGATGATGAGTGAATTATTGTGAAGACAGGGGAAATTCTAATACAGGTCTTGTAAATAAAAAAGCTGATGACAGAAAAAATTAGTTTTGAAAAGAATGTTTCATGATATTTGTGACAATTTTTTTTTTCTATTTTGAAGAAGGAAGTAGGAAGGTGATTCATTTATGACACTTTAATTTCAAATATTTAATGTTTTTGTCATCTATGAAAAAAATAAGTTCATGTACAGTACATGTAGATAGGTTAGGTTAGGTTAGGAGGGGCGTGCACAGCGCAAAGGCTGTTGCGTACACGGGGGCCTATTGGTCCATTGTGATTCCCTTACGAAAAGAAAGCAGAGTTGCTCCTAAACTAATTATTCAAGTAGACTGGCTCATTTGCAAACCAGCCTGTGCTCTCTATGAAGTTCCTCATATTTGCCATTGAGACCTGCGCTAGATCGTCCAGTTCTCCAACAAACCTGTTTCCGAAGTAACGGAGGCGATTTGTTTGGAGGTTTGGACAATCGCAGAGCAGGTGTTTAATGGTTTCTATTTCTTCTTCATCCTGACAGCTCCTACAGAAGTCAGGTGCGAATACACCCAGTCTGGTGGCCATTGTGCCAATGGCGCAATGACCCGTTAGTACACCTATTAAGATTCTAATGTTCTTTTTACTCAGCGATAGAATATACTCAGTTTCCTTTTCATTAATTCTAGGCCATAGACTTCTTGAGATAACGCAATCGTTCCTGGTAATCCAGGATTTATTGATTTGCTCTTTCGTTATTAGGTCTATTTTCGTTTTAACCACACCGATCGGGATGTCTAGTCCCATATGTAATTGGTTACTACTCTTTCTTACAGATAATGACCCCTTCCTTGCCAGTTCATCTGCTATATCATTCCCTTCTATATTGCTATGTCCAGGAACCCAGCAGAGTTTGACTCGGTTAGTGTTGCAAATTTTATTCAGTATGCCTCGGCATTTTGTCACTGTTTTGGATCTTATAGTCTCACTGTCTATCGCTTTGATAGCGGCTTGGCTGTCCACGAAAAATGTGATCTCCGACGAGCTCAGTTTTTTCTTGTGCACCATTTCTGCCGCTTTTTCAATAGCATAAATCTCAGAATGAAAGACGCTAGATTCATCTGGGACTTTATATATGATTCTCTTATATTAAGGGCTTCACAGAACACCCCAGCTCCTGTTCCTTCTTCCATTTTTGACCCGTCAGTATAGAAGGGGATACCCTGTTCACAAATAAGTGAGTTGGGTTCCCAACCATGTCTTTCGGGTATTGAAATAGAGAAGTGTTTGTTAAAATCTATTATCGGTGGTATGTAATCAGTCGTCACATCAAGTCCGACCACTGTGTCATACCTTTGTAAGATAGACCCATGACCATAGGTGCTGTGCTTCCAAGAGCCCAGTTCTTTGAGTCGAATTGCGCTTTTGGCTGCTGTGCATCTAATGTGCTCGTCTAGGGCTGGAAGATTTAAAATAATTTCCAACCCTTCTTGTGGCGTAGACCTCTGTGCCCCCGTTATTCCTATACAGGCTGGTCTCTGTACCTTGTTCAGGTTTTTGAGATAGCTAACTTTTTCAACAGCCTTCCACCATACGATAGAACCATAGGTAAGTATGGGGCGAACAATCGCCGTGTACATCCACTGGATAACCTGCGGTCGCATACCCCAACGTGTACCGAAGGTTTTTTTGCATGTGTAGAAAGCGCCGAGTGCCCTTTTCATTCTTTCCTGTGTTTCTTTTCCATGTTAGCTTGGAATCAAGGATTATTCCAAGATATTTAGCTTCTTTGGAGAGTTTCAGAGGAATATCATTAAGCATAGGAGGAGTAAAGTCCCCTAATTTCTTTTTATTCGTGAACAGAACTAGTTCAGTTTTTGTAGGGTTAGCCCCGAGACCGTTTTGTGCTGCCCAAGAAGTTAAGTGCGGATTCCATAATATCTTTGATGGTGGTAAGATACTAACCCGATATCAAAATTACTATGTCGTCCACATATGCCACAATTTTAATGCCCTGATTACTAAATCTTGTAAGAATTTTATTAACAACTAGGATCCAAAGGAGAGGTGATATTACCCCTCCTTGTGGTGTGCCTCTTGTAACAGTTTTCTCAACGAAAGCATCTCCCAGTCGGGAGTTTATGATTCTACCATTGAGCATGGTATAAATCCAGTCCAGAATGGCAGGCACAACTCCGACCTCTTCCAGAGCAGATTTAATGGACTCCGTTTTTACGTTGTTAAACGCTCCCTCAATGTCCAAAAATGCTGCCAGGGTGTGTTCTTTGTGCTCGAGACTTTTCTCAATTTGTGAAACGACTTCATGCAACGCAGTCTCCACTGACTTACCTTTAAGGTAAGCGTGTTGGTAGCTGCACAAAATGTTTGGGTTGAGAAGGTCTCTAACATGCAGATCAATAATTCTCTCCAGTGTCTTGAGGAGGAACGAGGAGAGACTTATTGGTCTGTAATCTTTTGCGGTCGAGTGTGTCGGTTTTCCAGCTTTTGGAATAAAGACAACTTTAACCTCTCTCCAGCTGATAGGGACGTATCTAAGTTTAACACAACTTTTGAAGATTACCCTAAGCCATGGGGTGATAATCTGTAGAGCATGCTGAAGAAATGCCGGAATAATCCCGTCTGGTCCAGCTGATTTAAAAGGTTTGAACGAGTTTATTGCCCACATAATCTTCTGCTCTGTGATAACCTGATCCAATTCTGGTGCTGATTGTAGAGCTTCTAAGGAGTCTGCTTGTTTATAGCCTGAGTCCTCAGGGCTCTTACAGTCAGGAAAATGTGTTTCCATAAAGAGTTCAAGTGTTTCTTGGCTCGAGTTCGACCACGATCCAGGGCCGTAGCTGGGGTAGGGCATTGTGGGGCAATGCCCTACCTTAAAATGACAATGCCCTTCCTTAAAACTACCATCAACTATCGGTACAATTTCCTAATTCTCTTTAATTTACAACAAAAAACGAACTAGAAGGAAATGGCTCATATATTGATTTCATGTCAAACAAAAAACCACTAGGTTTTAATTTAATCTAATATTACGATGATGGAATACACACAAAATTTGTCAAGATGTCCGCCCACTGTGTCGAGAGGCGATCTTAAATCTATAAATCTGAAGCAGTCAATCGATTCAGATGACATTTTCAGGATAAGGAATATCATAAGATAAAATTTCCGCTCACATAGGCGCCCACTTTTTAAAATTGGTGATCTCATCGTTGCAAGTGTGTGTTTTAAGAAAACTTGTAATAATTTTTCTATACAAAACTTTTTCCACACCCAATTTTGGGGGCGTTTTTGACAAAAATTTGGTTTTTTGACAGTAATTTGTATGAACTAAAACGAATGCCCTAATAACAGGTTTAGAACAAAGCTTGATGGAAAATATTAGCCCTAAACACTTTTGAGGGCGTTTTTTACAAAAAAATGTGTAGTTTCCCATAAAAAACCCGAAAAAAGATACCTAGAATAAAATGTGTAGGAAATGCCTTTTTTGAAAATAAAGTCATTCAAAGTTTTTTACCACGCCCACTTTTTAGAGGTGTTTAGAGAAGTAATACCGACTAAAAATAACAAAATTAAAAACTCTATTTCGTAAGCGATAGTGAAGGGTGTTAAGGAAGTCATTAATTAAATATTTTATAGTCCCTAAAAATTTTTCTTACGAATGAAAAATGAAAATGGTACTAATGCAAAAATCCAGCTCCACAAGTAGCATTCGTATTGGTTTTTCCATAATTTAGGGCTGGGATTTTAAAAACATAAGCTCGGTGTTTTTGAAGGTCCGCAGATATTAGCAGCTTACTTTGATTGTATTCGATACAGAATACAGATGATGGAAAAATAACAAAATAGTCAAAAAAATCACATAATACATATGGAGGGCTTACAGCTGTACCGAACCAAGTCATAACATTTTTTTTCCCAAAATTCATAACCAAGTCATAAAACTTTTTTTCCCAAAATTACTGCTATGCTCTGCACAAACCTTAACTCTTTTCATGTATGCAATAAACTAAGACAGAAAGTGTTTAGTTCCTAAGTTAACGGTAAAAAAAACAAGTGAGTAACTTGCATTTTCAATTTCTTTCGAAGCAAAAACGAACCAAGTCAATGATATGCAGTATTTGTATTTTTTGCAGTGTTTCAGCTAATGCCAACTTTTTCAGGAACGCGTCAGTGATGTATGCAGTGTTTGTAAGTTTTGAGGTAGAACCATTTTCAGTGGCGTAACTAGGAATTTGTTCTGGGGGGTGTTTTTTAGGTGCAAAAAAATATAAATAAAAAATATAAATAATAATTCGTCAATAATTTATTTTAGGGCATGATTCTTGGGTATATTCTAAGAAAAAATCGTATGGGGGAAAACTCTATTATTAACGGGTGATTTTTTAAGAGGTTTAGAACTTTAAAAAAAAAAAAACACAAAAAATTCGAAAAAATGAATGAAATATTTATTTGAATCGATAGTTTGAACCTTGCAATTTAATGTTTAAAGATAATTTCATGCAAATGTTGACCGCGGCTGCGTCTCAGGTAGCCCATCCGCTGAGTCCAATTTTGGCATACTCTTTCACACATATCGGCCGGTATCTCACGAATGAATGCATGGATGTTGGCTTCCAGTGCGTCAATCGAAGCGGGCTTGTCCCTATAGACATTAGCCTTGACATACCCCCACAAAAAATAATCTAATGGTGTCAAATCGCACGATCTAGGCGGCCAATTGACCGGCCCGAAACGTGAAATTAACTGTTCACCAAACTCGCCTCGCAATTTCGCCATTGTTTCGCGTGCTGTGTGGCATGTGGCACCATCTTGTTGAAACCACATATCATGCAAGTCAAGAACTTCCATTTCGGGCAAAAAAAAGTTTGTTATCATCGCTCGGTAGCGTTCACCATTGACAGTAACGCTGCGATTCGCATCATCTTTGAAGAAATATGGCCCAATAATGCCGCCGGCCCATAAACCGCACCAAACAGTGGCTTTTTCGGGATGCATTGGTAGCTGTTGCAATGCTTCTGGCTGATCTTCACTCCAAATGCGGCAATTATGCTTATTTACGTACCCATTCAACCAAAAATGAGCCTCATCGCTGAACACAATTTTTCGATAAAAAAGCGGATCCTCGAGCACGAATTTTGATAGTAAAATTCAATAATTTGCAAGCGTTGTTCATTTGTAAGACGATCCATGGTTAAATTGCAAACCAAACTGAAGCTGTTTGACAGTGACACAAGGTACTAAACACACGTCAGCTGTCAAAACCAGTGTTGCCAAAACCAAACCAGCTAAAAAATCACCCGTTATAATTTGACAATTCTTTTCTCAGCAAGAATATCGACGATCTTTTTCACATGCTATACGATTGTTATAGGGTTTTCGTTTGGTAAACCGGAAGAGGTCTCCGGAACTATCCGATCCAGAATGCCAAGCGATTGAGTTGCAACACTTTTTTTTGATTCTGAAGTTTCGGTTTTGTTGTATTTGTGCATTTGGGTGATGAAACGCTCAAACAGCTGTATCTCTGAATACCTCAATATCTAAAAGGAATTTCTCCATCTGGGGGTTTTAATTTGAGTAAACTCCTCACTTAAGAACAAATTCCAGAAAATTACATGAAGATTACGATGAAATGTCTAAGCTATTTGCTTTTCCTATTGTTTGCTTTTAACTAAGCATTTTAGCAAAATGCAAAATCACGATTCCAAATTTAAATAACGAACAAAATTATATTTCACTATTTTGACGTTTGAAATCTGCGTATGTGTGGATGTTTCTGGTCTTGATTTCTTTTTCAAATCCAGAATCAATTTTCTTTTTTGTTTAGAAGAATAACTATAATCTTGTGCCAAACGAACGTTTTCAGAAGCATTCGGAGTGCTTCCGGACGACGAAACGAAAACGCTATTACTCACACTGACTTAATCAAAACCTGTGTATAATGTACCAACAAAAAAATTTAAAGGAGCAAAGAGAAGCAGGGTGATAAATGAGTACGGGCTAGAGGCCAGCTATTAGGTACAATGTGGAGGAGTTTTTTTTTTAGTTTGTGATCAGGTAGTGTCATATTTGCAGCTATATTCTTTTAAAATTTGTATTCGGAACATTTTGTAAAAATAAACTTTATATCAAACATTTTAATTTGTTTTTGTATGGTCGTAGTTACACCACTGACTATAATTGTCGGAAATCGACTGAAGCTAATGTCAAAAACCAACAAAAATTAGCGAAGACCATGAAAATGACGAAATTTTGTATGTCTAATAAATGTTTTTTTTTCCAAAATCAAATTCCATAATTTTATAATACATACTTATTTTGAAATAAATGAATTTATTGCTTTGTTATTTTTTCAAAAACTATTCCTGTTTTTATTATCTTGAATGACAATTTTTCGAAATTTTTCGAGGCAACAATGAACCAAGTCATACATTTTTTTGTCTTTGCTAATTTTTGTGAATATTTTTTAGCTCTAGCTTTTCCATTTTTAAATAAGAAGATAAATTGGAGAATAAACTTTAGAATTTTCCTAATAACGAGTCAAATATTCATGTTAGTAATTAATGGCAGTTTATTTACTAGACCTCTTGTTATCTTCGAATTCACTTTTTGTGACTTGGTTCGGTACAGCTGTGAGCCCTCCATATAATAATTATTGTTAAAATACTCGTATGCTCATTTTTATATTGAAAGTCACTGAAATTTCATTTAAGTTCCTAGAATTTTATATTTAGAAACTTAAAAAAAAATTGATTGTAATGTAATATTACTTGATCAAACTGCAATTTCAAAAATCAAAATATTTAACAGTCGATACAATTTTTGTCCGACCCTGAACCACAGTCCACCGGTCTATATGTCTGTACGTCTGTGAACCTATGGTCCATTATACATCGAGCTAGACGGTAGATCCTAATACAGTATATCAATTTGCTTCAAACTTGGTTCAGAGCATTTTGATGTTATGTTATTTTTATGATGAGGAATTCAAATCCTTGTTGTAGGTCCTCTCGAACGAGAAGCTGCCGTACAACACTATCTACTATACCTACTTTATGAAAATATGTACTATTCCATTCCGATATTTTTCAAACTCATTTTTTTGTTATAAAGCTATGTATACAATTCTAAAAACAAATAAGATTAATGGTGAGAAAAAAAAGTCGTCAAAGAAAAATGTCCGTTGTGTGAACGAAATTTTTTCATTCATCGTCATCGTCAGCTTACAGTTTGCCAAAGAAAATCGCTATAAGACTGTTCTATACAAAAAAAAAAAAACACAAATACCAAACAAAAATTTTTTCTCCAAAAGAACTCCAGTGACAGTCAATGAAAAATTAATTTTGTTAGTACTTTTTTAAACTAATTCGTTCACAATATTAATTAGTTATTGTTATAAAAACTTTATTTCAACCATCTTTAATGCCTAACCACCTTAAGGCCTTGTACCACAAGAGCATTATTTTCGTGCGATTGAGTCATCCAGTCTTAAGTCAAAATTTGTGCCAGATTACATCAAGTAAAATTTTTAATCCAGCCCTACCTGTTTCCATAGCTGCCCTACCTGAAATTTGACTCTAGCTACGGCCCTGCCACGATCCATCGGGATGCTTAATATATCCCGGAGTCGTGGGGTTATGGGCAAGGACCTTTCGAAGTCTCGCCGCCTCACTTGTGTTCTCAATGGATTCACAGTGTCTAGCCCATGAATCCTTTTTGGCCCTTCTTAACTCTTTGGTGAATGAGTTAAGTTCGGCTCTATATGAATCTACTTCTAATTTGCTCAGTTTGGCTTTATTGAAAAGTTTTCTGACCCCTGTTCTTCGTTTCTTAAGTTCACTGTTCCACCATGGTGGGTTAGTGGGTTTAATGTTACGAGATATAGGGCAGTGTTTTTCAAAGGCCGTCCTCATTTCACTAGTTAGGTTTTGAACAACAGTGTCAATGGTTGAGGTGATCGAAAGCGTTTCTTCCTCAGGTGGGTCGATACGCTCGTTCAACCATTTTGTGTACTCTTTCCAATTTGTTCTAGTTGGGTTCCTAAAAGGTTTAGTATCATTTTGATTCCTGTCTAAAGTAAAGAGTATCCTAAAGTGATCCGAAAAGGATTCTTCAGGTGATTACAATGACGGAGAACACAATTCCGTCTGTCTGTCTGTTTGAAACCTCAACAGAAAAAACGCAATGTGAAATCAACATGACGAATTATTGATTTCCATAAAAAAGATGGATTTTTTAATCATTGGATTTCATTTCGTTTAATACGTCTTTATTTTATTTTAACATTTCAAAGCATTAATTTATGACTTAATCCTGATAATTTTAAATTGAAATACAAGTAAACAAGAATTTTATTTGATATTTAACGGTTTTCGCTTTGTTTTAACTTTGAAGTTGTGTTAAAAAATGATTCGTATATAAATGCCAAGTTCAAAGAAGTTCATGTAAAAAAAAGCGTTTTCATGTAAAAATAAACGGACATACACTTAAACAACATTTTTTTTTTATTCAACATGTTTTTTCTTCTAAGGGAAATATGATTCAATCATAAATGTTTCATATACAAATTAATTCATGTGTGAGGCCATGTTTAAGTAAAAGGATTGAACTCATTTTAACATTGAAATAAAAGTAAAATAAAAATATTAACATATTGATACCAAGTTAAAAGTACCTCAAGTTGACGTTTGGCACTCTGCTGACAATAGTCATTCAACATGATGATAGTAATGGCTTAACATGGTGATAGTAATGATTTGATTATACATCATGGTAGTAAAGATATAAAATGATGGTCATGGCGATTTGTATAGGCCACTACCTCACAGATTTTTTTTTTTATTTATTACCTACTACTCGCCCTTATTTCAACAACAATACTCATGTGCAGTGAACTCTGCCACTGAATGTATCAATTTTATTATGTTTCGATATCAAATCAAAGTTATCGATTCAATTCCATGTTGTACCATGCAACCATGCTGCATTTGACATGGCTTACATACTTCCTTTTCCACCTAGACTGCCAACCCGTGAAGACCTTGCTAAGATTGATCCCAAACGCTCAAAAAGATCAATCTACTAGGTAGTGAAATTTTTGAAAGATTTACAAACGAATGATTTAACATAAGTGAGATTTATTAAACCTTATTATTGATATACGAATGAAAGCATCAAAATTCGCGCCCGTAAAGTCTTGTGCCAAATCCAACTCAAATCCTGTGCCAAATCCAGGGAGAATTGGAAATTTGAAATTCGATTTCGAAAAAATATTAGCATGTTGCACTTTAAAACTACGTTGAGAGTACTTTGAATGTTACAAAAAATGATTTCAATGTAAAATTGAATACGTTTCGCTTTGAAACTAAGTTGGCTTTGCTAAATCTACATTGCCTTTTAAATCAACAGGTTTTCAACGTTAATATGATTCATTGAATATTGTTCAACTTTAAATCAAATATTTTCTATTAGGTTTTAAATTGCTTTTTTTCCCTCAGTGTACTCACTCAGTGAGTTCTATTACTCAGATTACAAAACTAAAGTTTGTGGGCTTAGGAGAAATTCCAGAGACAATTTCTCATTTCAAATAAACGAATTGAAGTGGTTGTACCCCTGACACAAAAACTTGAAAAGTGCTATTTTCAACCTCTCTTCCCTAGCACGGGCGTCGAAAAAATCCTGCCAGACTTTTCCATTCGATATCAAAATGCGTGAACCTACAAATCCTAATATATGTACTCATATTTTGGCTCTGCGTTCAACCACAGAATGTCCTTCCATTTGGCGTAAGCTTACAAATTCTGGCCACTTGGCACACGAGAATATGCTACATTATGTAGCTGGCCATTGGACTTTTCCCATGCTTTCTTTGAGAAAGTGTCTCATCAGCTCTCAAGGTAGCCTCTTTAATTCGGTATGAATATGGATTTCTTTTTAATCGAGCAAACTTTACTGCACGGGTTTGCGATGAGCTCTTTTTTAATTTAAACCAACGTTTGTGGAACAAGGATGTTGTAGGAACGGGGAGCCTCGAGCTGTATCTTTTCCTACACATCAAGTGCTTACAATACCTCCACGTTGGTAGCCGCCGACTTGCTAAACTTCTAAGTGCGAATATTGACCAAGGAAAGAACTGCGACATTAAACTCATGGCCCTACAGATTGGAGGTTAGTGCGTTGGGCTAACGACCCGACCACAGTAAAAAACCCATTTGTTTTGAAAGAGACGCGAGAAGCCTCGGATAACGACCCCCCTCAAATTGCAACCAGACCCGGAACGAAAATGGACTATGACCTACGAGTATGCACCTGGAATGTAAGGACACTCTATACACCAGGTGCTACTCAAAAACTTGAATCTTTCCTCTCGCGGTACAAGGCAGATATTACCGCGATCCAGGAGATACGATGGATAGAATCAGGTATAACGAAAAGAAAAGATTGTGACATTTATTACAGCTGCCATCAAAGACTGCACATGTTAGGATGCGGATTCGTCGTGGAAAATCGACTCAGATCGAAAGTCATCGATTTTAACCCGATTAGCGATCGCCTGGCTGTGATCCACATCAAAGCTATTTTCCAAAACATCAGCTTAATATGTGCACACGCCCCTACCGATGAAGCTGAGGAGTCTAACAAGGAGGAGTTTTACGACCTCCTGGACGGAGCCTACGGAGCCTGTCCGGAGTACGATGTCAAAGTCGTGCTCGGAGACTTCAATGCTAAAGTCGAAAAGGAAAACATCTTTGGCGGATTAGTTGGAAAGCACAGCCTCCACGAAACGACAACAGATAACGGCTTCCCACTAATCGACTTTGCTGCAGCTCGTAATACGGTGATAAGTAGCACTAGGTTCCCCAGGCCACGTGCTAATTGGCGCAAGGTACGCATCGAACATCTTGGACGTGCTAACTTTCCGAGGCACAAACTTGGACTCTGACCACTTTCTTGCTGTGACAAAGCTCAGAGCCCGACTGTCCAACGAAAAGAAAACGAAGACCGCCCAAAGGAAGAAATTCAACATCGCATGCCTTAGCACATCTGAGAAAGCCAGAGACTACAGTGAGCAATTGACCGGGAAACTCTCTGCCGTACACCCAGCCACAAGCGTCAACAACCAGTGGAACCAATATCGCGACATCATTAAGGAGACAGCCGAGACCACCATAGGCTATCAACCACCCAGAAAAAAGAACCCGTGGTATGACCATGAATGCGCGGTATTGAAGCAGGAGACGGAAAATGCACGAATGCAAATGCTGCAACGGAAAACAAGAGCAGCAAAAGAGGAGTACCCTGAAAAGAGAAGGAAAGAGAAAAAAAGAGCATCCGCAGCCTCTCAGCTCAAGTATCTCAAAGAGTCTAGCACCGCCACCAACACCCGCCGGTTCTACAAAACAGCCAAGCAACTGGCATCTGCTTAAAGGACTGGCACGCAAGCTCTTCGAAACAGCGAAGGGAACCTAGTCACCGAAGCACAGGGAATTGTAGACGTGCTTAAGCAGCATTTCCAGCAACTGCTTAATGGGCATTATGTAGAGGAGGCAATAGAGGAACAAAGAAGCATAAGACTAGTCAATGAAGATCCAGTCCCAGCGCCCAGTACTGAAGAGGTTAAGAAAGCCATCCACAAGCTTAAGAACAACAAATCCGCCGGCTCGGATGGTCAACCTGCGGAACTCTTTATGTATGGAGGAGATGTACTGGTAGGGTGCATGCACCAGCTAATCAACCAAGTTTGGGAGGAGGAAAGTATGCCCGACGACTGGTCAAATAGCTCCATATGCCCAATCTACAAAAAAGGCGACCCTATGTCCTGCAAGAACTACAGAGGCATATCCCTGCTTAATGTTGCCTACAAGATCCTATCCAACGTACTATGTGAGCGTCTAAAACCTTTCTGCAACACTATGATCGGCACGTACCAGTGTGGCTTCAGGCCAGGCAGATCAACGATAGACCAAATCTTCACATTGAGGCAAATCCTGGAAAAGACCAACGAATTTCAAGTCGAGACCCACCACCTATTTATCGACTTCAAAGCCGCATATAATAGCATAAGTCGCCAAGAGCTTCTATTGGCGATGTCGGAACTCGGGATCCCGAAAAAATAAATAAAATATAAATCAAATGACAACAAGGGTGGAGTGGAGAGATAAGCTGAAATACTTGGGCTTAACAACAAAACAGAAAAAGCAAAAAGGATCATCCTTGGAACTTCCACATCTATCCAAGTACCTGCATAGATATTTCTGGACAACCCAGTAGAGATGATAGAGAGTTTTCAATATCTTAGGAGTATTGTCTTTAGTGTTGCCTGAACCGAACTAGATAATAATCAGCCAAATCGAAAAGCAAAGGCTGTGTTCGGAATGCTGTCCAAAATATGAAGAAACAAGTCTATAAGCCTTAAGAGCAAGCTGCGACTATTCTGTTCCAATGTTAAATCAGTGCTTCTGTATGGGTGCAACGCATGGAAGGTAACACCACCTGTCATAAGAAAGCTGCAAGCGTTCGTGAAAGTATGTCTGCGAAACATCTTGAGGATTGTTTGGCCTAACCGTATCTCCAATAGTAAACTTCATGCGAGGGGAGGTCATAAAACCATCGACTCTATAATAAGAAGGCGATCCAATAAAACCTCATAAGGAAGCGAGGCAGAAGAGTGGGCCAACCTACTTGGCGAAGAACGGTCGTAGAGGAATCAGCACAACTGGGGAAGATTTGCAGAGAGCTGAGGTACCTATATACCTCCAGAAACCGTACACGATGGGGCGTAGGAGAAGTGGATGCCCTATGCTCCGCAAGGGGAACCTCGTGGACGTAACAGGTCCGAGGACCTAAGTTAGTTAGTATAAGTAACTCGTCGTACACTTACGTCAGAGAAAAAAGGGATATGATGGATTTAATAAAATTTATTCCACTTTTTATAAAAACTTACCTTTTTACAGGTCAAACAAGAGTTAACAACGAGACAGCAAAAGTACCAGCCCCAAAGCGATGAAGACTGAAAATGTAATGACGAATTTTTGTTTAATAGCTAAAAAATTTTTTTAACAAAAAACAATTCTTTAATTTTATAATACACTTCTGTTAAGCTTTTGAAATAAATTAATTTATTGCTTTTGTTAATTTTTCAAAAACTGTTCCTATTCATTTTTCATTTTTAAATAAGGACATTTAGAGATCAAACTTTAGAATTGCCCTTATTACGAGTAAAATATTCATTTGAATAATTAATGGCAGTTTATTTACTAATCTTACTATCTTTGAATTCCCTTTTTTTTTGGCTTGATTCGGTTCAGTAGTGAGCCCTCCAAATAATTATAATAATAAGCCTCTTCCCTCTGAACTTCCCTTCCTAATAACTCATTATTAAAAAGAAAAGAAATTAATCAAGTATGTTCTTAATTTAATCTTTTCATCTCATATGACATTTATGTTTTTCTAATCGAATTCATGTGCCGCCAAAAACAATATGCTGCATTACCAAAACCCACAACTTTCATTCCTTACCCAATACACACATGAACCATATATTGAAGTTCCAAATAGCCAACATTTGGTTTGCGTTAATTTCATTCCCTAAATGCTCATAAACTTGGAAAATTAAACATGCTCCCTTCTGCGGGCATATACCATTCCTACCCCACGTTTGGTAATAAATCACAAACATTAATTTCACATTAAATAACATTAATTCGTACAAGAAAAACAAAGCAGAAAAAAAATCATAAATTAATAAGCAGATAGGCAATCCCTGCTATTTAACAGGTCATCATCATCATTTAAGCGTCGGCGTCGTCCACCTACGAAACGGATAGTATATTATCGTAAACTTTTTTGCTGCAACACAATGTTTAAAAAAAAGTACACAGAAAGAATATATAGATTCAAAAGAAAAAATTAATTACGTTCAATTGTGCATTTGTTTCCCCTTACCCTAGACGACATGGCTTCCTGTCTACAACCACCAAGCTTGTTGAACTTGTATCTCGTGCCATCTTCGTCTTAAAGAACAAAAATAAAATCGACGCTATTTCCACCTTTGATAAAATTTCACATAGACTTATACTATTCAAACCTGTAGCTTTGAACCTACATTATCTTCTTGAGATGGATATTTTCGTACCTGATGAAAAACCATTTCTTCAGTATTCGGTTCAGGTCTAATTCCTCCAGTCGCATTTTCAGTCCTTTTTTTCAGTGTAACTATCTATTAAGGTTTAACGAACATAACTACTGAAAAATAATACTGTATAATTAAAAATCCAACCCATATCAAAAATTATTTATTTTCAAAAAATGTGTAGGTAGGTATCAAAATTATGATGATACTCAGTATAAAAATAGATACATATATAAATTAATGCCACAAACAATAATTGTGTCCTTTTATATCTCGCACTCATATTTTGCTGATATCAAACGTCAAATAATTTTCATTCCGATTTCCAAAAAAAAAGAACATATTTCAGTATTAATAAAAAGGATATATGTATATATATATTCTATGGCCATCTGGTGAACCAGGAAGTACACAAAAGAAACGAAAATATGCATTAATAAATAATTACTGTTGCCTCCGTTAAAAGTTGCATCACTCTGTGTGATGTACATTTATATTATTGTCGAAATCAATAATACAAAAATTAATTATTATTTTCGTATATTAAAAAAAAAAAAATTATCACTGGAAAAAGATACAATGAAAACAGTTATGGGGCATATTTTTATAACAGACGAAACATTTACAAAAAGTCAAATTTTTATTCAGTAACAGTCATTCCCAAAAAACATCAGACAGTAATTCAGTTTAAATGGACATTGTAAATATAGTTAAGTAGGTCAAGATGAAAGTAATGCAGACCGAATCAAGAAAGGCTCGATATTTAACTATATTAGGTACCTAGTCTTGCCATAAGTTCTGATACAAAACTTAAAGCAGGCGTTGCTCGAAACACCCATTGTAAATAAAACCGTTGACTTATTTTTCTAAAGGTTGGGTAAAGTAGGGTGATATGGCACCACGGGAGATATGGCACCCTTTAAATATTTCCTACTTAATTACATATTTTTAAAACAAAAATATCAGAATATTATAAAGTTTAACGTAAGCTCTCAATCGATACAGTTTAAACTGAAGTAGCTTTTTTAACTTTAAAACCACAACCGAAAATACAAAAACAATGACGATATTTGAGCCAATTTGTTTCTTGTGTGTAACTTAACAAAGTGCAACAACGGAAGTATTTGACACCAGGTGTTCACTTTTACAAAAAAAAGAAGGGTCATGCGTGCTTAATTTTTTGTTAATACCGCTATAAATAAGCATACTTGTTTTATTTGAGTAGTTTTGGAAAACAGTGGTAATGTCAAAAGGGAGATATGGCACCCCTTAAGCTTAGTTTATATTGCAAGAGTGCCATTTCACCCACTATTAGATTTTGTTAATTTTTCATTGACTTTCTAGGACTTTTTTTTTTCTTTGCATTTGAGTCAAAAATGTGTATTATTTGACTTTTTTCATTGCATGTGACATAATATTTCATTGAGTGTAGCAAAAATCTATACAAAAAGTAAAGTTCCATATCACCCTCATTTACTAACTCCTCGACTGAAAAAATTAGGCTAGTAAGAAGCAAACGACTCTTTAGGTGGCACGCGGGAAATAAGCATGAGAATATCCTGTTTTCTCATGAGAATATTTTTACCGTTAAAGAAGTTTTGAACTAGCCAAAGGAGTTACTCAAAGGGTTCAACGTGTCCACCATCCGGCTTCTGTATAATGGTTTGGTGGGGAGCCTCTCAAAAAGAAGTCATTTTTGTGAAAAAGGTGTGAAAACGGGGGCAAACCAAGGCCTGAACTGGAGAGCTTGGCCTTAATGAAATTAAATGAATTGAGATGCGGAAATGGAATATCAAACTGTATTTCTCCGTCAACCTTTAGCAGTTTTTTCTATCATTATTTCACCATTTAAAATAATTATTCAAAAACTATTGACAACTATAACTTGATTGGAAAATAAAATAAAATAAAATAAACAAGCAATAGTACTGCTCTGGGCTTTTTGCACCTAATATGAGGGAAATTTGATAAAAAAATGCCAAATAATTGGTCAGAAAAGTTCAACTGGTCCCAGAAATTGGTCAGCTCTAGATAACTTGTAATCAAGGCTTAAACTTTCTCAAGGTCACTCAAGGTCACGGGCGATTTTTGGCACCTCATTTATGGGAAATTTACAAAAAATTAATATCCTCAGAAAGGCCCTAAGATCTTTATAAAAGGTCAGCTAGTAGCATTAATTGGTCAGCTATAGATTCTTTTATACGATTTTTTTAAAGTTTTTTTTTCAAGGTCATGAACGATTCGTGACCTTAAAAAAAAAAATACTTTAAAAAATCGTAAAAATTAATCTATAGCTGACCAATTACTGAAACTAGCTGACCTTTTATAAAGATCTTCAGGTGGTAATAAATTTTTGTAAGTTTGCCATAAATGAGGTGCCAAAAATCGCGCATGACCTTGAACAATAATTTAAAAATACATTAAAACAAACTATGGCTGACCAATTACTAAAACTAGCTGAACTTTTATTTATAGTTTTCAGGGCCTTTCTGAGGGTATTAAATTTTTTCAAATTTCCCATAAATAAGGTGCCAAAAACCGCACGTGACCTTGAGCGACCTTGAGAAAGCTTAAGCCTTGATTACAAGTTACCTAGGGCTGACCGATTTCTGGGGCCATTTGACCTTTTCTGACCAATTAGATGACATTTTTTTATCAAATTTCCCTCATATGAGGAGCCAAAGGTCCAGAGCCCTATAATACATTGTTCAAAGTTTTTCTGTTGATTTTTAACAATTGTTGTTTGCATTGTATGCAAGTGTATTTTTACAAAACTTCCCCTTCTCCCCAGACTGTAGGAGATAGGTACCCCTTTTTAAAGAATCAAATAGAAATTTTATTATTAGTTCTATAGGAGCCGAGAAAATTTCATTTACCTTTGTCAACATCCTTTTTCAAAATGCTGGATAACACAATATTTCCCACCAGCCAGAGACTGCTCTCACGCGTATCAAAGAACCAGCTAATCTAAAATGACTTGTGTTTTGACGTTGCTTAGCTCTCATCCTATTAAGGGTTGAAATTGTGTGTGTCAATTTCATTGAAATCGTTCAAGATACAACGAAATTATAAGATGTTGACTTTTTTGAAACATCCTGTTTTGAAATTATTTGTCTGTTAAAATTCTGTATCAGCTATATCACCTCGTAGATTTGCAATTATTGAAAATATTTTTTTTCCGCTATAACTCTGTCTCAGCTAACACCTGTCAATTTAATTGAAATCGCTAAAGAAACAACTAAGTCCCGGGAATTTCAAATCTTTTTTCGGAACTTTATACTTCGACGTTTTATCTTGCGTAACTTTGGCTTTTCGAAATGTTGTCCTTTCGAAAAATAACATTTTTATTTCTTATTTGAATGTTTCGTGAATGGATCTTCAAAAGTTCTCCAATGATAAATTCGGGAACGAACCATAATTTAGAGATCCTTGCAGATTTGATTCGAATGAAAACAAATTTTATTAGGAACCAAAAAATATTAGTATTATTATTATTATTAACTATATTAAACATTAATGTTTCTAGCTGAAGATGTTAAAATATACTGATAAAATATGTAGTTTCTATGTCCAGCTACGGGGTGGCCAAAAGAGACAAGACCAATATATCCAACCTCTTCTGGCCGCCCCCGGAGAAAGAACCATATATATGTATGTATAAGCGTTAGATACAATTATTATTAGTTAATAAAAATTAAAAAAAATCTTTTACTAGTTCCTTCCGAACAAAACATAAAAAATGTATTTAAACTTTTAAAAATATTAAATTTAAATAATTGTACCAAAAAATAAGATTTGCAATCGAATCAAAAATAAAAGTCCCCTTTGAATTTTTCACGAGAGAACGAATCATATGTTATCGTTCTACAAATCTTGGCTGTGTAGGTATCGTCTTTACTTAGCCATTGTCAATTTTCGTATCTATAATGAAAAGTTGCTGAATAGGTATGGACTGCACATCGCTTAAAAAGTTTTACTCTCCCACTGACCAAAATCCAACCAAGTAGATATGTGGTTTTGTTTTCATTTTGATCAAAAACGGCAGGGGCGCCAAAATCAAGTTTTGCCCCGGCTCGGAAAAATCGTATATCAGGGGCAGTCTACAAGGAAGATTTTTTAGAGGTTGTGGTGAAGGGTTTAACCAATACACTTTTCAATGGAGGCCCATGGATATTTCAACAGCACTCTGCTCCTGCTCATACAGACAAAACCACAAAGGAGTGGCTTAAAAACAATATCCCAGGTTTTATAGCAGCAGAAGATAGTAACTCGTGGCATAATGATTAGTGCGTTGGACTGTCATACTGAAGGTCTGGGTTCGATTCCCAGCCACTGCTACCTGAAAACAGAAATGTTTTTCTCGAGGTACTGCCTCTTGCGAGGAACTGACAAATCCTCCAAGTGTATTACTTGTCATGAATAAGTACATCTCATTTAGCAGTTCAGGATCGGCAAAAAATTGTTGGTCCCTTCCATTCCTGCCAACAACACGCACACGCACGGAATGGTTGAGAGTTGTAAGTCACTACAGGCCCTGGTTCTACACGAGCTGTTGCGCCACCAAATATATTTATTTTTATTACAGATTGGCCCTCTGCAAGTCCAGATTTGAATCCTTTGGATTATTGTTTGTGGTCAGAACTGGAGATCATGGCCGACAAGACTACCCGGAGCAGCGGCACAAATGTCGATGGAGCGTGCTGCTATAGCTCAGTGGCTAGCACGATTAAGGGCCTGCAATTAAGCTGGTGGGGTCATTTCGAGTAGGTAATCCTATTTTTTTTTATTTTACCTATATAATAGCCAAATAAATGAAATAATTCTGAATTCAAAATACCAAACCGTTTTTATTTTATGGCGTTCTATGTTTGTATCAGAACTTATGGTAGGACTGGGTATATTTTTGCTTGTGGACATTTTGATTTCATAATTTATTCACCCGTTTAGTCTCTTTACATCCAGCTCGATGTACAGTGGACATCTGGACATACTGAGGCAAACGTAGTGACGGGCGTTGAGGCTAACGGACACTATTGCGCCGCTTTTTTCATGTCATTTCGTTTCATTTCATTTCATTTCAAGTCATTTAATTTCATTTCATTTATAATAATATAATTTATAATTTGGATTTAAAAAATTATACAAAGCAGTCAAGGAATAACTTTTAAATGTACAAACCTAGTTACAATTATCAATAATAATGGAATGGCTTTAAGTTAAATCTAACTAAAGCACAATATTGAAGTTTATAATACAAAATTTTAAAGCAAATAGCAAATCAAAAATTTAGAAGAGGGTAGGAGTATGAGAGGATATGAAGTAGGAAAGATTTTTAGGGTATAATGCTGACATAAACAGGGATATGATTATGCTAACTTTTCCATTTGTTGTGTGTTATCGTATGAAAGAATCGATTTTATACAAATACGTTTCATTTCCTCCTGATTCCAAAGTTATTCTGACTTACCCTTACTCTTCGGTCCCGATCGGGCACAGTCCTACTAATCCAAAGAAGCTCTTATCCATATCTTTGGCGAGGACGTCTAGACTGTAGGTAAAGGATCCGCCTATGTATCTACAGTCCAATGGCCGACGTAACGTTTTAGATTAGCGGAATCATCGCTCTATCCTAGATCAGCCTTTGGCCGTGTTAATAGAGGAATGCATTGGGCGGAAAAAAGCACACTCTCATAAAATTCATTGTTGGGGTAGTAAGCCCCAAAAATATTAAGCTGTGGGTCGATGACATAACTATTGCAATGAGACCCCTAATCAGCTTTAAAATAACAGGAAATTATCCATTCGATTTACCCATTTACTACCACTGTATCCGCTCGAGTACACAAAATTCATCGAACTAGTCCTTTGACCGTTGACCCACCTGTCCCACATGCTTTAAGAGATTGTTTTTGATGTGTTTTCTGTGGAAAAGCTTTATCCAGGCTAATTGAACTTCGTGATGAGCTTAGAGTTTGCCAACTGGAGACAAGTATATCTTCATCTACAAACCTTTTCCATGTATTGATTTACATTATGTATGATATGAGCAATTAATTATAAGATTTATTTATCTTTGCAGAAAAAACCAGCTAGGTTTCCTATTTACATACATACAGTGGTGGCCATAGAATTAGAAACAACAATTCTAAACGCACTTTATCAACCATAATATTTTTTGTAAGCACCAGCGTGCGTTGCTTGTGGTGTTGGTCTTTGACAGGTGACATGTTTGTTCTAAATATGAGTTTCTTTGAACGCGAACAGTTTATAAAACACCGTTATTTAAGAAAATTCATTTATAGTCGACATTTTTGCTGGACACGAAATTAGAAACGACAAAAGCATTGGTAAATTTAAAAATAAAGAAAATTATTATCAATGTGAGTTGATTGTTTTCAGTTTTTTTTGATTATTTTTATAATATTAATATTAATTAATTAAAAATACAGCGAAGAAAATGGGCAAAAATAAGTCTTGTAGTCCAGAACTCCGGAACGATCATCAATCTATCAAAACGAAAACGAGTCAATTGATTCCATAGCAAAAAATTTAGTTGCTCGAAAAAGATGGTATTTGATGCTATTCAAGTCAATAAAAGGACTGGCTTTTTGACTTCTGCAAAAATAAAAGAGGTTGTTTCGCCCCAATTGTGTCAAGAGCTAACAGCTAGAACCATAAGGCGCCGACTTCTAGAACATGGGCCACGTGGATGCATTGCCAGGAAAAACCACATGTTTCCAAAAAGAATTTGAAGAGGCGTTTGATGTTTGCTAAACTTCACGCAAATAAAGCCATGGGATTCTGGAAAAACATACTTTGGAGTGATGAATCCAAATTTAACTTGTTCGGGTCAGATGGTAAAGTGTATGTTAGACGCCCTCAGAAGAAGGAATTGGATCCTAAATATACTTTAAAGACCGTTAAGCATGGAGGAGGAAACATAATGGCTTGGGGTGCGTTCTCATGGCATGGATTTGGCCCAATAGTAAGAATAAATGGTCGAATGGACCAACATATTTATAAAGGCATCTTTGAAAATGTCATGGAGCCTTATTCATTTGCACACATGCCCATTAGTTATGTTTTCCAGCACGATAACGATCCAAAGCACACAGCACGGATTGTTAAGCAGTGGTTTTTTGATACAAAAACTAATGTTTTGGATTGGCCCGCCCAAAGTCCAGACTTTAATCCTATCGAGAATTTGTGGACAGACATGGAGAGAAGGTTAAAGTCCAAGAACCCAAAAAATTCTGAGAAACTTTTTGAAAATATAAAGGAGGTCTGGGAGAGTATACTCCCATCAAGATGCCACGCCTTGGTAGAAAGTATGCAGGCAAGATTAGCTGCAGTGACAAAAAATAAGGGATTCCCTACAAAATATTAATTTTTCATCGAACATTTTTTATAAAATACCAATTTTTTCTTTGCGTTTCTTATTGTATGGCCAGGTGCGATTTGGGTTAAATAAATAATATTAATTTTCTACTGTTAGTGTCACGCTTTTATTTTTTATAAAATATTCAGAAGTGTACTATATGTCATGGTCTATTAAAAGAACCACTAACCAACCTCAACAAATTTCCTAAAAAAAAGTTATGCAATTTAACATTGTCACAAAAAAGTCTCAAGGATCTTAGCTTGGCGATCTAATAAATAGGACCCATAATTTAAGATTTTTAAGCCAACCTTATAAGCGTTTTTTTGGAAACTTTATTTGTTGATTTTTTGTTTCGCTGACAACCTCCAAAAAAGGGATGCTGAGGTTCACGTAAAATAATTATATCTTGAGTTTTTTTTTTAGAAACAATGTCAGAGCACCATATCCAATTTGTTTAAAAAATAATTAAAGAGGTTATAGCTCTGAAAATAGAAAAATGGACCTAAAAATAAAAAAAAATCGGCATAACAGTTAAACAAAAGAGTAATGCCTATGAGTAATGCCATGTGCAATGCGATAGTTAGGAGACTTTTGAGTTGACGACCCAGCAACATACCATAATAATGCTATGATCTCCTGACCGATATAATTTTTCTTTTTATTTTTAACACACAATACCAAATACTATACGGCACTTGCGGCAACGGAACTGAATGGAAATGCAGGCCGCGGCAAAGTTAGTCAGATTATCAACTTTGCCCCATAGTGCCGCACTGTGAAGTTTAGCTGTCGCCTAAGGTAAGACTGCACTCGACGGAAATGCACTTCAGCGGAACTGAGCATCAAAATATTTTTTGTATGAAATTGTATGAGTTATATCGCACTAGCGTCGAATCTGACCAACTATGCCGCAGCCTGAAGTTACGCCTGTGAAGTTAGCATAACAATTTTGAGCTAGACCAATGGGACTATGGCAGGAATTTTTTGCATTTCTGTTCCGAATTTTGCAGTTTACGAAATACATAGTGGGTGTCACCGGCTGTACTGCTAAATTCACTGTAAAGTTAGCAGTGCATGTCCTTTTCACAGGAAAATTAATTTTGCACTTCATAGTGAAATTAACAGAGCAAAGTGAATTTTTCGATTTTTTTTTTGTCATATTTAGACTTCAAGACTTGAACTGAGAGAAATTAACAGAGCAAAGTGAATTTTTCGATTTTTTTTTGTCAAATTTAGACTTCAAAACTTGAACTGAGTTTTTTCTTCAAGTCCTTAAGAAACTGCAAATTTTGACACTAACTGCAATTTTCTAACTAGCTCAGTTGCTGATAAAAGGATATGTACTGCTAACTTCACAGTGAAGTTAACAGCGAAAAATGAATTTATTCGTTTTTTTTTCAAATTTGGACATTAATTTTTCTTGAAATGCAAATTTACCTGCAAATTTGGACCCTAACTGCAAGTTTCTAGCTAGCTCCGTTGCTGAGAAAAGGACATGTACTGCTATCTTCACACACGTCCTGAAGTTCCGTTGCCGAAAAAAATATTTTGAGGTTGCAGTGCAGATCCGCTGAAGTCCAGTTCCGTCGAGTTCGGTTTTCCTTTAAAGGGATACAGCTCATACAATATCATACAACAAATATTTTGAAGTTCAGTTGCAGTGCAGTTCCGTCGAGAGAGGTCTTAGCTTAACGCTGTTTGTCAAGCCAGCTGCTGCAAAACAATATTTTCTTCTGGGTGGAAGCTTCTCCACCCCTAGTTCTGCTCAGAGTAGGATTTATAATATGTCTGTTGAAATAAAAACACTATATATCCAATCGGTTGTCAAGGTACTTTCCTACAATTTAAATCGTCAGTGGATGTCCATTTGGCCCTACAATCACCAGCTTGTGCAAGTTCTTTCTCGTATCCCTTGTGGCTCCATGCAAACGAGTCTTAAGCAGTATAGTTTTTGCTTTCTGAAAATAAGATTACTACTAGGTATTTGAATTTATTATGCAGTGACTGTAACCGTGTGTATCTACCTACCTACGCAAAACTTTAAAGATAAATTTAAATGTTAAACGAAATATTATGTCATCTCATCTGCATACTTAAATGCATGAATACATTTTAAAGGGAAGTTAATTTATTACAAAAATATCAATTTAATCAAGATATGGGCATTTTTTACTTGCGATACTGCGACACATGGGTCCTGTATTGCAAATTTTTACGTTATCCTATATCTCTCTCGCATATTGTCGCGGGGTGTCTCGCCGCTTCGAATCTATTTGTATTTTTTGTTTGCGTGTGTTTATCATTGGGCATTAATAAATTAGTCATTTTGTCGTGTGTCGACTTCAAGTCAACTTTAAGATTAAAGTAAAGTGTCGAGGTTAAACAGAATGCTATAACTATAATCCCCACCAGACTTTCTTTGATTCTACCACAGTTTCCATCAAATATTCTTTGAAAAAAAACGCATACTACAATAACACAAGTGAAGGAAACAAAATCCATAGAATGAACTATCAGAATTATTTCGATACCTGTGTGGGGATAGGTCAGTCGTCAGTGACGTAAAGAGTAATTTGGGAGCCCGTATCAAACATTTTTAAAGGGCCCTCCGAAACCGAAGTCATTTTTAGAGAGCTTATGTATGATTTTCTATATCCAAAATTTTATCGACCCCAACAATGAACAACAAAATTTAATATGTTTTTATTTAAAAAGACAAATATATTTTCCGTAGCTTTTTGGTGTGCTGAACCCAAATCAGAAAAATTCTATCGGATCACGTTTTTGACATTATTTCCGTTATAAAATTAAAAGACCCTTTGTTTTACTGTTTTCAAAGCTGTGCTGTAACGTGAGGCAAATTGATCCAACAAAATTTTTAATATTTTCTTAAAGAACTAATTTCCTCTTTTTAAAATCTTTTAAGAAATCCTCAGTTAATTTTAAGCTTTTCATTTATGATATAAATACAATGTAAAGAAGAAATTTCCGTGTAACATAATCCTTCCGGTTAAGAAAAACTTTAAACATTGGTTATTTGAATTTGTGTATAGTACATATTCAATTTTTTTCTTTTTAAGCGGTGAGAATAGAAGGCTGAAATTTTGACAGATGATAGTAATTATTGATTTGGAAATGAATACAAAAAACATAGAATCCTAGAATACCGTTGAACGGAGATAATTTCAGTATTCGAGCGTTTTAACTTATGAACTCATATCCCTTGAGTGCACGAATTTATTATTTTGGTTTTCTTATTTTCGGATAAAATAAAATAATGGTCATTTGAAATCCTTCTTTATGGATATGCGCCACAATCTTATTTAATAAAACAATTTTAAACTCATTAGCTAACTCAAAATAACTAGATCTTAAGCTTAACCAATCGCGAACCGAACTCAAACTTATCTCTCACTAGACTCATACCGATCTCAGCCCGAACTCAAACCAATCTCAAACGGATCTTAAACCGATCTCAAACTTATGGCAATCCGATTTCAAACAGAATTCAAGCCGATCTGAAACCGATGTCAAACCATTTTCAAACCAAAGTCAAACCAATCTCAAACCGAATTTAAAAGGATCTATTACCGATCTCAAGCCAATTTCAAATCGATCTCAAATCGATCTCATACTGAATTCAAACCGATTTCAAACCGAACTCAATCCAATCTTAAACCGATGTCAAACTAAATTTAAACCTAACCCAAACCGATCTCAAACCGAACTCAAACCAATCTCAAACCGATCTAAAACCGACCTCAAATCGATTTTAAACCAAACTCAGACCGATCTCACATCGGCTGATCAAAATTCTAATTATGAAGCCTGGGATAGCTGTTCTTAAATTATAATATTGGTGACATTTTTGCTGGGTCATAACCAGGTAAAGAATTTTGTTGACCTACAAAACTTAAAAAATGCAAAATAAAGTCCTCGATATTCAAAACAAAGGCATATTTCTGTTATTTTCTCTTAAAAGCGCATTGAAGGGCTGAAAGGCCTCCCTTCTTGAGCAGAAACGAATGGACCCCATTTAAAACTCCATCATACATCTGGCATCCATTCACCTTACTGCCTGAATAGAATGGTCGACGGAGCTAGAACAGATGTCAAAAATTCTGCAGTAGATGTCAGTAAAAATTAAAAATTGTTCAACTCTTGCAACTCCGTCTGGCATTCTACAGGTTGTAAACGTTTTCGGGAAGTTTGGAATTGACATCCCCTTTCATAACAGGAGTTTTAGTTTTGAGTCCCGAATTTGCAGTTGCAGTGAACTTCTTCAAAACTTTCCAAATTTTGTTTGATATTTCTTAAATTGAGAACACTTGCAAAATCAATATTCATCGATGAAAATAAAAGCTTTGTTTCAGATATTTTTGGGCAAAAATTAACAGCCTGGCAAGTTTTGATGAATTTTTTAATTTTGTTTGTGTGTCACTGACATCTGACTTATGTCTACCTAGCATTTGACGGTCCGAAGAATTTCTGCACAAATAAATTTCTGTTTACTCTCTGGTGAGAACTCTTTTCTTCTGCCCAAAACAACCCAATTTTCAAAGTGTGGAACAGGAATTGGTGTAAAACATTTACATTGGACGCTTTGGTCAATACTTGGAACAAAGCTAATGTTAGTCAATATAAAAAAAATACGTATATACAAAGACATTCAAAACTACCTTTTTTAATTTAAAGATTTGTTTTGGTCCTAAAAAAATAGTTAAATGTGATAAAAATTGATAAAAAAAGGTGCAACACGCAAAATAGACAAAAACGCAAAAAAGCACTAACGAGTAAAAAAGGTTAACTTAGAGCGCCCGATTGGGGGCAGTAAGTAAATCATAAGATATTGATAAGTAGGCTAGTTTTTATGAATTTAAAGATAGTTTTAAGAAAATGGAAAAATATAAATTAATTTATATAAAATAAAATGCACGACTGGTTCGCACGTACTTGCTCTTATGTTCAAGACACTGCGAGTTTAAGAAAATTGTATATACAAACATGGAAATTATGAGAGAAAAATGTAGAGAAGCATGAAATACGACATTTAAATTAGCTAAAACAACTAATTTGACAGTTTGAGGTGAAAAAAAAGTATGCAATCTTAATTCATGATGGAATATGATTGTATGGGAAAAAAAATTTTAAAATCGTTGGAGCGGTTTTCTTTTAAATTAATTTTTTATATATAAAATTCTTAAAACATTTTTAAGAACAAATTTTGGTATGCAGATTTAAACTATATATTTATGTGTATATAAAACCAAAATTTGAAAAAAAATTGTCAACCCGTTTTTGAGATATCGAATTTTCAAAAAAAAAGTTTGAAACTTTTTTTAAAAATCCAAAAACTTTTTTTTTGAAAATTTTGATATGCAATATTATTTAATCTTATCTGAAATTTGTATATAAAAAAAATCATTTAAATCCGTTATGCTGATAACGAGAAAACTCAAAATAAAAAAATACGTTCTATGACAGGTACTACTAATAGTTGCTATGTGTAAAATTTTATAATTTTTGATGGTAGATCGTACTAATTAAAGTATATAGAAAAAGTTTAATCAAAATCGTAGGAGTCGTTTTCAAGCAAAAAAATATTTTCCTTTGCGGTTTTTTCACTTTTGTATCGAAGGTACCGTTATTTTTTCATAAATGTGAAATTTTTTCAAAAAATATTTTAGAGAGTTCTAAAAAAGTCTTAAATATCGAGTTTCAAAAAAATCTATGATGCCGTTTTCGAAATATTTGATTTTCCAAAAAAAATTTTGAAATATTTTTTAAAAATCCAAAAAATATTTTTTCAAAAATATTGGTACACAAAACTTTTAACATTTTTTGGAAGCTTCTGTGTAAACAAAATAATTGAAATCGGTCATACCATTTTGAAGAAAATCAAAAATTAAAAAAATGGTTCCTTGGGAGGTACCATTAATAACCATTTTTGAAAAATGGTTTTCCACCCAAAGAAAGCCTTTACTAAAATAAATTTATTTAATTTTTTCTAAGAAAAGTTGTCGAGCCGTTTTTGAGAAAAATACGATTATGTAAATTTGCCAAAAAAAAATGTATGGCAGGTACCGTTACTTTTGGTTCTAAAAAAAAAAAATGAAAAAAAACGTGTCGGCAGAATCACCAAAAACCACTACGTACAAAGTTTGAAGAAAATCGATCGAGCCGTTTAGGCTGCAGACGAACAGACAGACAGACAGACAGACAGAGAGACAGACAGACAGAATTGTGCCTTTTTTGGTGTTCGCTATCATCGTAATATCATGTTTGATTGTTATCTCAAAGTTTTTTTTGCACGAATCCAAAACTTGCCTTATAGTACCTATAATCGCAAGTAAAAAGGCAAAATAATATGTAAATTTTTGCAAACAGGATGGCATGAAACGTGTTTGTATAATGTCGATACTTTCATACGATTATACGCACAAAAAAAACGCAAAGTTAGCAAAATTCTATCCTTGGTCATAACTATTGTTGACAGGAAGAAAAATCAAGAAAACAATCGATAATTTTATCTCGTTGTTGTGTACTGTATGTTTCCAATATAAACTTCCAAGAATTCAATATTATATAACCTGAAAAAAGAAAACTACAATTATATTTAAAAATAAAAAAGCTTTTCGTGTTTAACAGTGGTTAGGTTAGGTCTATTTTGGCCCACCCTGTATAACTGTTAGTTAGTAATATAATAAGTTATCATCAAAAATTAAATAATTAATAGCTCAGTAAACCTACAGTACGTAACTACACAAACGACCACAAAATTAACTTTCAAAATGAATATTATTATATCAAACAATTTTCCATAATTAAATAAAATTACTCGGATGTTAGCGAAAACCAATCTATAATCTCGTATATAAGCCACACATAATGTTTGTTTTTTTTACATTGTTTAAATTATATTTAAATTTCAATAATATCCTGACCAACTTTTGCGCTTTTCAATGAGCTACAATTTCTCTTTATTCATAAATATGGAACGAATGAAGGTTGGGCTCCATAGCTTTTAGTATATAGTTTCTTAATTTTAATAAAAAAATGTATAATTTATAAAGGATCAAATATTCTATATGTGGGTTATCGATAGATAAATAATGTAATTAACGCCAGCCAATGCTATTAAAAAACTAAGCCTCAAACGATGTAATATTAAGCGGGTTTTTTTTTTCATCGGGATCTGGATCTGGATTAACTTTTAACACGTGTTACAAAAACAATTTTGAAAATTTCCCATTATTTTGTTTTTGTTTTCCGTGTAAAAGTTAATCCAGATTCAGATCCTGATGATAAAAAAAACACGCCTATTGTTACTGTTTGCATGTAATAAAAGGCAAAACGTAAAAGAATTATACAATCATACCTTGAATACTGTTGCGGATGGATACTTAAATTAATTTTGATTTTAAATTGCGTTTTATTGGGACATACCTATACAAACATATTGCCACCTTATTGAAAAACATGAAAAACAGAAAAAAATGTTCTTACTTTTTTTTGATAATTTAAATAAAAGTAAATATTCGTAATGTATTTGGATACATTCGGTGAGGACCACATAACACTGGTAAACTTCTATTGGTGCCTTCGGAAGCTGTTCTATTATTAAAAAAATCAAGATTTTCGAAAACTTTATCATGTGTTCATATGCAATATGTTTGCTTTCGAGATATTCGAGACAAAAACATTGTTTAATAATATTGGGTGCAGCTTATTTGTGAAAAAAAAACGTTTTTTAAAATTGTTACAAACCTTATCAATTCTTAATTACGGCATTGTGTGGTAGAATAAAAATAATCTCGAGCCGATATCACTGTTTGTTATTAAGATTTTCGAACCAAAAACATTTTTGAATCTTCATTTAGTTATTTTCTTACAGACATTTTTTTTTAGCTTTGTACAGGTAAAATAGGATAAACAAAACAAAAAAATTAGTACCATCATGAAACTTGGTGGAAACGTTTATGTACCATGAGAATGAAAAATCAAGAGAGTCTATAAAAATATTTCACATGGAAGGGTGGTTTTTTGATGGGGAGAGGGGGGAAATTGTGGTGTATTAAACAGAAAAATAAACTTTGATGCGGCCTAAGCATATGACACATTTTTTTAAGGTAGTTTTAAATGCTGAATTAAATGACACTAAAACCAAGTCAATACGGCCTCCGTGAAAAAAGTTATTGTAATTTTTATGTAAAGATGACTATATTTTCAGTATAAAAGTAAAATAACACCGGAAACCAGTTGAGAATAATGGTCCTTGGATGAAACTTGGCATCAATGGTTCATTTGTCATGAAAAGCAATAATAAGAAGAGTCTATACAAATATCTGTGGTTAAAAGGTATTTTTTTGAGGGTTGGAGCTGTGGTGGAATTATTACCATTACACCTGTGACAAAAATGGTACCCTCATGAAACTTTATAAAAATGTGCAATGAACTACCAGAATCAAAAGAGTCTGTAAAAATATCTATATGGTAGAAGGATGTTTTTAATGGGTGAAGGAAAGTATAATACTTTTTCCAAAAACAAATATTGTTTCAAAAAACAGATAACAGCCTTTACCCGAACCAACAAAACACCCTTTCTCCCTTGATATTTTTGTAAACTCTTTTGATTCTTCATCGTCGTTGTAAATGAAACACTTTTACCAAGTTTCTTAAGGGTACCATCCTTTTGCATTTTTTTGAACACTAAGTGCCTTAGTGTTCCCACTAAGGCACTTCTCCTTCATCCAGGCGGCAGTGGAAGAATTCTCAAGATGGAATCAACGGTGGCGTCTACAGTTCCAGTTAGGCTGAGCTACTTAGTGAACACCTTATACGGGCTACTACGACATATTCGGAGCTCAGGCCTATAAGGAGCGGTTAATCCGGCTCCCCGCACTTTGAGTTATATATATAGGGTCTGGTCCTCAAGGTTGGGGATCGTGCCGTCGGGGTGACTTCCCGGCCACGTAAAGCTATCTTAGTTGCGAAGCAACAACAAGCCTCGGATACGGACGGATTTACTGTTGACGAACCAAGCAAACGAAATAAGGACAACGAACTTCGGATCTGCACGTGGATTTGTTGTTAAAGGCAGACTTAGGCAAGAAATCTTGAGTTTCAATTATGTGAACGAGCGCCTCACGACAATTCGCATCAAGGCTAAGTTCGCCAACATCAGCCTGATATGCGGAGGAGAAAGATAACGACACCAAGGATGAGTTCTTCGAGCTCCTGGACAAGACATATGAGCAATGCCCTAGCTATGACATTCAAATTGTTTTGGGTGATTTTAATGCCAGACTAGGAAGAGAAGACGTCTTTGGTGGCACAATCGGAAGATACAGCCTGCACGACACCACCTCCGTTAACGGACTCAGGCTAATCGACTTTGCTGCGGGGCGAAACGTTGTTGTAGCTAGTACGCAGTTCCCGCAGCTCGATATACATAAGGGGACATGGCGAATTCCTGGTCAATCAACCACCAACCAGAACCACATTGCGATCGACGCAAGGCACTCCTCCAGTATCAAGGATGTCCGAACGTTCCGAGGAGCCAACGTTGACTCGGACCACTACCTCGTTGTAGCCCAGGTAATGCTACGGATATCCAGACCAAAGCCAAAACAGGGAAATACTGTGAGGAAGTTGGACGTCGGACGGCTACAGTCGCAAGAAATTGCCAGGTCCTTCTCCGATCGAGTCTCTCGCGCCCTCTTAACTAATCCTTTGCCGCCAACTGCAAACATCGAGAACCAGTGGAAAAACTGCCAGGAAGCCATCAGAGATGCCGCCTCTGACGTGCTGGGCTTTGCACGATCACCACAGCGAAACCCCTGGAACGACGAAGAATGTCGGCAAATACATGCAGCCAGACAACAGGCATACAAAGCGGCACTGCATAGAAGGACCAGAGCTGCTCGCGAGCTCTACGAGCAGAAGAGGAGAGAGGAACACAAGCTTCTTAGATGGAAAAAGAAAGAGCATGAGAAGCCCACGATCGAGGAATTAGAGGGATGCCACTGCAGGAATGAAGTTCGGAAGTTTTACCAAAAAGTAAAAAGAACCTCCCAAGGTTACAAGGCCCGAACCGAAGCCTGCAAGGACGATCAGGGGAACATCGTGGTGGAATCGCAGTCGGTGCTGAGGATATGGAAAAATCATTTCTGCAAATTGTATAACGGCGATGACGAACCGAATTCCGCTAACATGCAAATTGCACCATTCAACTTGGACGACGTAGGCCAATTCCGTCCACCCGATCTTGACGAAGTGAGGATAGCCATATCTAAACTTAAGTCCAATAAAGCTGCTGGAGCTAATGGCCTTGCGGCTGAGCTATTTAAAGCGGCTGTCGATGAATTGGTTAGGAGTATGCAACAGCTGATCTGTAAAATATGGTCGGAGGAAAGCATGCCTGATGAATGGAACCTTAGTATTGTTTGCCCGATCCTCAAGAAAGGTGATCCTCTGGACTGCACCAGCTACAGAGGCATCAGTCTTCTTCATATCGCCTACAAGATCTTCTCTGCCGTACTTTGTGAACGTCTGAAGCCATTCGTCAATAACCTGATAGGTCCATATCAGCGTGGCTTTAGGCCAGGGAAGTCCACCATCGACCAAATCTTCGCACTACGGCAGATCTTGGAGAAAACCCAGGAGTTCCAAATCGATACCCACCACCTTTTTATCGATTTCAAGGCCGCGTATGACAGCATCTAAACGCCTCTAAATGGCTTGACTGCTAACAGAACACATAGGTTTTTACATTAAGTGGAATACAATTTCCTAGGGTATCACAACGGATCTACATAGATCTAAGTGTGACGGTAACGAGATCAACTGTCAGCCCTTCTACCTAACCTAACCTATGACAGCATCTATAGAGACGAGCTATATAGAGCAATGTCTAGTTTTGGCATCCCTGCCAAACACGTCCGTTTGTGCAGGATGACTATGGAGAATGCACGCTGCTCCATCAAGGTCGGCAAAGACCTCACCGATACCTTTGATGTCAAAAAAGTTTTTAGGCAAGGCGACGCGCTGTCATGCGACTTCTTCAACATCGTTCTTGAAAGAATAGTGCAAAACTCTCACGTTAACACTAGAGGCACAATCTTTCAAAAGTCCATCCAATAACTCGCTTACGCTGACGACATTGACATAATCGGACGAACAAAGCTTGATGTCAGTGGTGCTTTTGTGAGCATTGAGAAGGAAGCCAAGAAGATGGGTCTAACGGTGAATGAAAGCAAAACAAAATATATGCTGTCAACAAGAAAGGACACCCAACACCGACGTCTAGGACAGAACGTCACTATAGACAGCTTTAATTTTGAGGTGGTCAGAGACTTTGTCTACCTAGGATCCGCTATAAGCTCAGCGAACGATACCAGTGCTGAGATCAAACGAAGAATTACTCTTGCCAATCGCTTTTTCTTAGGGCTAAGAAGGCAATTGAGAAGCAAAGCCCTCTCTCGAGCAACTAAATTGTCCCTGTATAAGACGCTTATCATCCCGGTCCTGATGTATGGTGCAGAGGCATGGACACTGTTAACGGTGGATGAGAACGCGTTAGGCTGTTTTGAGAGAAAAATTCTCCGGTAGATTTTTGGTCCCGTCTGCATAGATTGGGAATGGAGAAGAAGATACAACAATGAACTGTATGGGCTGTACAGCGACACCGACCTAGCCACAAAAGTGAAAAGCCAACGATGATGAGATGGCTGGGTCACCTAGAGCGAATGGGCACCAATGCTCCGGTCCGGAAAGTCTTTGAATCCAACCCCGTGGGACAGCGCAGTAGAGGTGGACAGCGTAAAAGGTGGCGCACGCAAGTGGAAGAGGACCTCAACCAACTTGGCGTGCGAAACTGGAGACAGCTAGCTAGAAACCGAGCCGGCTGGAAGAAGCTTGTTGGTTGAGGCCCTGGTCAACCCGTGACTGTAGTGCCACCTTAAGTAAGTAAGATATTAGCTACCATAATATCTTCAATTGTTTAAAAATACTAATTTTATGTTAAATAAATGTCTGACAATTTTATAAAATGAGTTAGACAGGCTGTAACTTAAAAACGACTGGATTTACGATAAAACATGCCAAGAACATTTTTTTGTAGAACGTTCAATTTCCTATATGAAAAACGTATGTATAGTTAGTTTAAATACTTGTTATTAAGTTTTTAAATTCCAAATACAAACAGGAGTTTGTTCTCATACAAATCGTAAGGAAAACCAAAATCTTCGACAAAGAAGGTCTAAACATGAATTTTAAGAGCTCACATTTTCATAGGCGCCTTTTTTCGCTTAACTGAAACTTTAGAGTTTGTTTGCAAGAAAATCGAAAACAAAAATTTTTTTGAAACTGTCTAAAGCCGCGTCCACATTTTGTTGTTTGAGTGAATCAACATCGTAGATCAACAGTGTTGATCAAATGAGGACGTGCTAATCAACAATATTGTTCAATTTTTGTTGACCCGAACGTAATCCGACTACCATAAGGGCTTTTATGAGTTTTCATATTTGGATGGACCTAAATCGGCTCTAAATGAAGAAAAAAAAATCCGTAATTTTTTCAGGTTTTTATTTTTATCCCCTATAGTCGCTGTAGGGGTAAATAAAATTTCCCTTTTGATGCATACTAGGAAATTCGCGTTAAATCTGCCATAAAATTAAGAGCATGAAGGTGAGAAGTAGAAAGGAAAAAAATTCTACGCGAGGGGGTAACACTTTAATTAATGTTTTGTTGCTTTTTGGTAAGCCAAGTAAGTAATCTTGGATGAGTATTAATGTTTAGTTGATTAAGAATGGCCGGAGAATCAATAGATCCAGATATCAATTGGAACAAGAAAATAATGTTGCTTACAACTCTTCGCTTTTCCAATGTAGGTAAGCTCAGCAATTTAAGGCGGTTTTCATATGATGGAAGATGATGAGTTGAATTCCATTGAAGATTTCGCAAGGCAAACAATAAAAAACGTTTTTGTATACTTTCAATTTTGTTAATAGCTGCTGCATTGCTTGGGCACCAAACACAACTGCAATATTCCAATATAGGCCTTACAAGTGCACAGTATAATGTTTTTGTAATATACGGGTCATTGAATTCCTTGGAGAAACGCATAATTAAACCTAGACGACTTCTGGCTTTGCTAGTAACTAGGTCTATATGTGGATTAAAAGTTAATTTCGTATCGAACAGAATGCCCAAATCGTTAAATGTCTCCACTCTTTCTAATAAATTTTCTCCGATAAAATAAGAGGTAAGAAGAGGTTCCTTTTTCCGAGAATAGGTCATCACTTTACACTTTTTACTTGCGATTATAGGTACTATAAGGCAAGTTTTGGATTCGTGCAAAAAAAAAAATTTGAGATAACAATCAAACATGATATTACGATGATAGAGAACACCAAAAAAGTGGGTGGCAAAATTCTGTCTGTCTGTCTGTCTGTCTGTCTGTCTGTCTGTCTGTCTGTCTGTCTGTTCATCTACAGCCTAAACGGCTCGATCGATTTTCTTCAAACTTGGTACTTAGTGGTTTTTGGTGATTCTGCCGACACGTTTTTTTCATTTTTTTTTTAGAACCAAAAATAACGGTACCTGTCATACATTTTTTTTTGGCAAATTTACATAATCGTATTTTTCTCAAAAACGGCTCGACAACTTTTCTTAAAAAAAATTCAATAAATTTATTTTAGTAAAGGCTTTCTTTGGGTGGAAAACCATTTTTCAAAAATGGTTATTAATGGTACCTCCCAAGGAACCATTTTTTTAATTTTTGATTTTCTTCAAAATGGTATGAACGATTTCAATTATTTTTTTTATACAGAAGCTTCCAAGAAATGTTAATAGTTTTGTGTACCACAATTTTTGAAAAAATATTTTTTGGATTTTTAAAAAATATTTCAAAATTTTTTTTGGAAAATCAAATATTTCGAAAACGGCATCATAGATTTTTTTGAAACTCGATATTTAAGACTTTTTTAGTACTCTCTAAAATATTTTTAGAAAAAATTTTACATTTATGACAAAATAACGGTACCTTCCATACAAAAGTGAAAAAACCGCAAAGGAAAATATTTTTTTGCTTGAAAACGACTCCTACGATTTTGATTAAACTTTTTTCATATACTAAAATTAGTACGATCTACCATCAAAAATTATAAAATTTTACACATAGCAACTATTAGTAGTACCTGTCATAGAACTTATTTTTTTATTTTGAGTTTTCTCGTTATCAGCTTAACGGATTTAAATGAATTTTTTTATATACAAATTTCAGATAAGATTAAATAATATTGCATATCAAAATTTTCAAAAAAAAAGTTTTTGGATTTTTAAAAAAAGTTTCAAATTTTTTTTTTGAAAATTTGATATCTCAAAAACGGGTTGACAATTTTTTTTCAAATTTTGTTTTTATATACACATAAATATATAGTTTAAATCTGCATACCAAAATTTGTTCTTAAAAATGTTTTGATAATTTTATATATAAAAAATTAATTTAAAAAAAAACCGCTCCAACGATTTTAAAATTTTTTTTCTCATACAATCATATTCCATCAAGAATTAAGATGGCATACTTTTTTTTCACCTCAAACTGTCAAAAGAGTTGTTTTAGCTAATTTAAGTGTCGTATTTCATGCTTCTCTACATTTTTCTCTCATAATTTCCATGTTTGTATATACAATTTTCTTAAACTCGCAGTGTCTTGAACATAAGAGCAAGTACGTGCGACCCAGTCGTGCATTTTATTTATATAGAGATCCATACCGTTTGATATACACCATTCAAAAACTCTATCGATGTCATGTTGAAGGAATAAATACCCATTTGGAGAGTTAAAACTATATGATAGTTTGAAATCATCGGCAAAAATAAATATGTTTGAATACAGATTTGAAGCGAATTTACTAGTATGCAAAAAAAACAAGGAAATATAATTTACCCCTGAAGCGACTATAAGGGATGAAAATACAAATCTGAAAAAATCAGGCAGTTTTTGTTTCTTCATTTAGAGCCGATAAGGTCCATCTGCGATGACCTTTTTTTTAACGACCACCCTTATGTACATATTTTCAAGCTAGCGATACAAAATGGAGTATTTAAAGTAACGTTTATACCTAACAGGAGAACTAGGTTATGGTTAAAATGATAAAGTGGAAGTCAACGATTGAATTTTTTTGCTGACCAATTATTATTTTTATCTTGTACATCACATTAAAATCCCACAACACCTAAAATGGTTTTGGTACACTTTTGAAAATGTTTCGGATAAATATTTTAATCTGATTGAATCATAATTTATTATATTCTCTTTTCTCAACCTGAAAAATGATTCTCCTGATTTTGTGATGTAGACCATTCTTAATTCGTCACTAGGCACAATATCGTTACTCCATGTTATGGTGGAAAAAGTTTGGGATAGTGCTGCTTGTAGTGTGTTAAATCCAACACTAGACACAGTCTCGTTAATCCATGATATCGAGAAGAAATTTTCGGAAAAATACTGCTCGTAGTCATAGGAAATTTGCATTGGGATGTTTGCAATCTGTAAATATTTGTATTTGAACTTTGTTGTATAGACTTGTGAGGTAGTTACGAGAAGAGAACGATGCAAACAGAACTCAGTATAGGGACTAGGGACCGTTCAAACTCCAATTTCTTAGATAGGTAAACTTTTATCTAGCAAAAGGATTGAATTTGTATAATTTCTAGCTACATCATCCTACCACCAGAGCAGAAGACGAAAACGAATTACAATAGGACGATGACATACAGCTACTGCTATACATCATCTCTTGAGAAAAATACAAAACTGTACATAAAATGCACAGCATGTGCCGTCCCTAAGGCTCCTTAAATATTTAGGGATGAAAAGAAGGTTCGTTCCTTCACTGCTGGCTGTTGCTACTGCTGCTGCTGCCGCTGCCGCTACTCCTATGTGATGTTATTGGCCCTGGTGCATGCCGGTTTGCAGTTAAAGAGAGGTAACTTTGCATATTGTTTTCGTAGGTGCTTGCTGCACAGCACCACTTCTGCAGACAGAGAGGAAAACTAAATTAAATCTTTTCTTTTACTACAGCAATTTGCATGTGAAGTAGGTAAGGTACCTTTTACGTTTTTACCCCAGAACTCAACTACTCCTCGTTCTCAGTCTTCAAAACTGAACTCATATATTTTTAACGACAACTTTATTTGCATTTTGCAATATTTAATGTAAAATGTCATCCAGAAGATTGAGAATAGAAAGGACGAAATTAAAAAAAATAGAATGAATGTCACTGATGGAGCTGTTTGTTGTAAGTACCTTTGTCTGTTTTTGAGCTGCAGAAGGTGCACAATCAAGAGGTGTTCCGTTTTGTTGTTATTGAAATTTCATAATTTTGGTAAACTTAAATATGTTTATTCATAAGAATTAAATTATGTACCATCACAAAATGTGTGTAATTAATAAAATAACTTGTAAAATTTTTTACATCATTTTGACTTCTACCTGAGCGTCGAACTTGACGAGTTGTAGAAGCTGAGTAAGGTCAAAGATTCTCGAGTCTAACTCCAGATGAGTCCTGAAACCAAAGGGCGCTTCACCTATACCATCCACACCCGATCCCTGTCCCACGTCGGCACGGCGAATAGCTGTCCACGTTATCCCCCTCGGTGGCACGGCGAAAAGCTGTTCAACGAGATCTCCCCCATGTCGGTACGGCGTATCGCTGTTCGACGTGTTTTCCCAAACACATTACTCATTTTCCTTGACAGTACGGCGAATAGCTGTCTGTCACTCTTATCTTATCATATCCTCTTCCCTTGAGTCCTGAAATAACTTATCCATAAACCTTCCCTATCCAAACCCATCCCTGTCCATCGTCGGTACGGCGAATAGCTGTCCACGTAATCCCCCTCGGTGGTACGGCGAAAAGCTGTTCAACGAGTTCTCCCCCATGTTGGTACGGCGTATCGCTGTTCGACGTGTTTTCATATACACATAATTCCTTTCCTTGACAGTACGGCGAATAGCTGTCTGCCACTCTTATCAAATCATACCCCCTTCCTCACCCACTCCAATTTTCCTATTGGGCTGGATCTAAGGTGTTACACGACCCGTGCCGATGATCAGCCTGGCTGGGGGCCCAATTAAAAATACTAGCTCAGTCGTTAACGGAGTATCCGACTTTTGGCACTTTTCGGATCAGCTTGCCTTCTCTACATATGCGAATCTCTGTGTAGAGTGACCAACCTTTATTCGCTACTCGTGGGTCCAAAATAATTGTATGTCAAAACAAAAGACAAAAACAAGGATAGATGGTGAGACCGGTTCTCCTTCGAAACCGGGCGGCAGCACGGCGTCAAAGCTGTTTGCCGTTACTCCTGGGGTCGGTTTCAGTGGGGTGGTTGTGGCAAGTCATGGTCCCCCATCTGATACAGATTCCAGCGAGAGAAGTAAGGTGGTAGCAATACCTAATTTCAGTAGTGGTGGGGTTGTGAATAACGGTCCGACCACTTCTAGAGAGAGTGAACCTCTTCCGAGTACGTCTCGGGAGGGAGCCCAACTCGGTGGTGTAAGGGTTGTGAATAATGGTCCTGCCACTACTGGAGAGGGTTCTCCCCCGAAGACGTTACCTTCAACTACGCTGAATAGGCAGTCAAAGGACAGCTATACGGTCAGGCTGACAGCTCCTAGGATTCTCAATACCTTTGGTAATGAAAAGCTGGAGGTCGAAGGGAAGACGGAGCTGGACGCCAGGATAAAATGGGCTCAGTGCATTTTAGCCAATGCGCAGAGCAGCGGCGACTCCACGTCAAAGCAACAAAGGTCTCTAGAGGATACCATCCCGGTGCCCAAACGACCCAAGGTGCAAAACACCAGAACTCTCCATTGCGGCGTATCCAAGACCTATAGTGATGTCCTCAAAGTATACAAAAAAGATGAGGTTGACGCGGATCGCGTCCCTCCACAAAAAACTGAGGCTGAGCCTGTGGGATGGGACCCTGGTGCATCCATCACCTTTCCATCCATTGTTGATAAGGAATCCGGGTCATCCCTGATCAAGGTTCAGTCTTCTACTAATGTCGACAGTCTGACCGAAATGGAGACCGAAGACTACCTTAACCTCGTTCCATTGAGTGAGAATGAGCTATTGAGTTCATCTTCTGATTTAGAAGAACGAAACGACACCGTACAGGAGGCTATTCCGCCTGATTGTAGCCAAATGTTGCAATTAGTCCAAATTAACCTTCAACACTCTATTAAGGCTTCGGCCTCCCTTCTTCTCCGTCTATCCAGAAACGGTGAGGATATTGTTCTGATCCAGGAACCCTAGATTGTTAAATCCATGGTTAAAGGACTCAGAACTCCTGGATACTACTTACTGTATGCATCTGGTAAGGGTCAACCTAGATCTTGCATACTAGTTAAAAGTACCACTAACGTATATTTACTCCCTGATCTCAGCGATAGAGATATCATCACTGCTAGACTGGAAACGGCCAATGGTGCGTACTGGCTAGTGTCGGCGTATCTGGGCCATGACAATCTTGGCCCTCTCCCCGGTTATACACTGGAGAGAATCATCGCACAGGCAGAACGACAGAAGATATGTCTCATTATTGGGAGTGATGCTAACTCCCATCATACAGTATGGGGAAGTACTGATATCAATGATAGAGGTGAATCTCTTTTTGATTATATTTTAAGTACTAACCTTATAGTAAGTAATGTGGGAAACGAACCTACCTTCATTACTAAAAACCGACAAGAAGTATTGGATATTACTCTTGTCTCAGATACAATTCATCACAAGATCTTGAATTGGAAAGTATCTGATGAACACTCGTTTTCTGATCACAGGTACATCCAATTCAGTCTAAATGATGAACCTCCTAGCCGCTTGGTATTTCGAAACCCTCGAAAAACCGATTGGCTTAAATATAGGATAACACTCAAAGGTCTATTAAAACCTGATCTTTTAAATCCTCCTTCAAATATAATTGAACTTGACTGCAAGGTCAGTGATCTAACGTTAGCCCTTAACAAATCAATGGCTATTTCCTGTCCACTTACTCAAGTAAGGGGAAAAAAGAAGCCGTATTGGTGGGATTCAGGGCTTGAACCGCTCAGGAAAGATTGTCGTAAATGTTTTAATCGAGCTAAAAGTACCCGAGTAGCGTCGGATTGGGAATCCTATAAGGAAACCCTTAAATTATATAAGAAAGCTTTGAGGAAGTCTAAGAGATCCTCCTGGAGAATTTTCTGTGGAAATATAGAAAAAACTTCAGATTCATCCAGGCTTAGAAAAATCCTCTCTTCAAATCCAGTGATGCCTAGCTGTTTGAAAAATGCTGATGGCTCATGGACCAACTCTTGCGAAGAATCGCTAAACCTGCTACTAGATACTCATTTCCCTGGAAGCTCCAAAAATATTAATAGCTTCGACCATAATAGGTCAGATAATGAGCCAAGATATCCACAAGGTCTTGTTACTAGGGAAAAGCTGCAATGGGCGCTCAACAGCTTCAAACCATACAAGTCTGCAGGACCCGACGGCATAGTACCAGCTGAACTCCAAATGAATTCTGACTTAATTCTGCCAATTCTGGAGATCATTCTTACTAGTTGTTTAAACCTGGTCCATATTCCGCTGTTATGGAGAGAAGTTAAGGTTGTGTTTATACCCAAAGCTGGCAAATGCTCCCAAGTAAACCCGAAAGATCTCAGACCTATTAGTCTATCATCATTCCTTCTTAAAATCTTTGAAAGATTGATCGATATCCACCTGCGAACAAGCATAGACACGCGACTTTTGTCTACTGCTCAACACGCTTATTGCAAAAGGAAATCGCTTGAAACTGCGTTACATACTCTAGTTCGAACTGTAGAATATTCCCTCCATCATAAAGAGTACACCATGGTCGCTTTCTTGGATATAGGAGGCGCTTTTAACAATGTCGACACATATGCGATCGCATCTGCTCTGACATCCCTGAAGGTAGATGGTACGCTTGGTGAATTGATTAATCAAATGCTGACTAGCAGGGTTATCAATTCCAAACTGGGCAGCTTTTCCGCTAGAAGGTCTGTCAGTAGAGGTACGCTGCAAGGTGGTGTCCTATCTCCCCTTCTCTGGAACTTGGTAGTAAATGAGCTGCTGACATGCCTGGAAGCAGAGGGTTACAGAGTGATTGCATATGCGGACGATGTTGCTATTGCCGTATCAGGAAAGCATCCTACTGTCTTAAAAGAACTCTTACAAAATGCTTTAAATAAGCTTACCAACTGGGCTGACCGGTGTGGTCTGGGTGTCAACCCTTATAAAACAGAACTTGTTCTATTCTCAAGGAAATATAAAATCCCTCATATTGATCCTCCTTCTATCAAAGGTACTCCACTAACATTCACTGATCAAGCAAAATATTTGGGTCTTATTTTGGACAAAAAGTTAAGCTGGAAACCTAATATACAAGAAAGAGTCAAAAAAGCCACAGTGGCACTTTTCTCTTGCAAAAAAGCCGTTGGGAACAAATGGGGCCTTCAACCTCGAATCACTCACTGGCTATATACTTCGGTGATTAGACCGATCCTCACTTACGGAATGACAGTATGGTGGACTGCTCTGGATAAAGCGGTAAATTGCGACAAATTGAGCAAAGTCCAACGCTCTGCTTGTTTGTGCATAAGTGGAGCACTTCGTACGACACCTTCCGCTGCTCTAGACGTTCTGCTCCATCTGACACCCCTCAATATTTTCAGCAAACAAGTGGCTGCAAATACAGCCATTCGCCTTAAAGCTTCCTCACAATGGACCAACAACAACTTTGGCCATTCCATCATTCTGAATTCATTCGGATCAATCACAAGTCGCACTGATTACACCATCCCAAAACTTCAGTTTGGCAAAAACTTTCAAGTCAGCATTCCTTCTAGAGTTCTCTGGGAGGATACGGCTCTCTTGGAAGATGAATCAATCCATATTTACACCGACGGATCGAAAACTGATGATGGGGTGGGTGGTGGTGTGTACTCAGAAAGACTAAAATTAAGTCTCTCCTTCCGTCTTCCTAATCATTGTAGCGTGTTCCAGGCGGAACTTATGGCGATCAAAGAAGCCTTATCTTGGCTGAAAGAAAACGTGTTATCAACTACAGATATCCGCATCTTCTCGGATAGTCAAGCAGCTATCAAATCTCTGGAATCGGTCTCTACCAACTCTTTAACAGCCCTAAATTGTCGTTCATCTCTGCTGGAGATGGCGCAGCAGTTTAACATTCACCTGTGTTGGGTGCCGGGGCATAGAGACATTCCAGGTAATTGTAAGGCCGACGAACTCGCTAAATATGGAACAACTCTACCTCTTCTACCTAGTAAGGCAGATATTGGTATTCCCATCGCTACATGTAAACTTATGCTGAAGCAAGATGCTTTAGAGAAAACAAACGTTAGGTGGAACAATATCACCACTTGCTGGGCAACAAAACAAATCTGGCCAGTAATGGATTTTAAGCGGTCTAAATGTTTGATATCTCTAAGCAGATTGCACATTAGCTCCATGATAGGTGTCATAACCGGACACTGTCTTATAGGCAAGCACGCAACGCTACTTGACGTATTCTCTAACGATTTTTGCAGAAGCTGTATGGACGAGGAAGAGGTAGAATCGATTCCTCATCTTCTATGCACTTGTCCTGCTCTATCTCATAGGCGAAGACTCCATCTTGGAGATTTCTACTTCAATGATCCTAGTGATTTAGTAAATGTTGACATATGTAGGTAGTCTGTTACGCTTCATAAGAAGCTCCAAATGGTTCATCGAGTAGGGAAAAAGGCTTCCCAGATTCTTGTGGTATCACAATGGGCCAACTTATGGTCTAAGTGTGTCAGTTTTCATGACTGACAGCCACTTCAACCTAACCTAACCTAACCTACATCATTTTGAAGTAATTTTTGAATGTGTACTGATTCATAAACGGTGAGATTTGAAAGGTAGAAAGATTAATATCATCTTGTTAGTTTTAAGAATGCTTATGACTAAATATGTCTTTGACTTTCAAGTTATTACATTTTTCGGAAGTCGAAAAGAGCTAGACAATTTTATACAGACGACGAAGTCATGAAGGCCAGTGGATGGGAGGAAATATCAGAATTGATTTTCTTTTCAAACTTTGATGGAACCTTTAATTTGTAGAGGGGAATTCAAAATTTGTTTGGCTGTAAAAAAACTGCACCTGGAAAGCAAACGTTAAGGGGAAAGGTTATTCATTTAGAAATAGTTCTAGAAAAACACTGTGTGTCGTTTGTATGATGCCATAATTTTCGCAATCGTTTTTCCTCGATGAATACCTGTGAGAAGTATTTTTTCCTGCAAATGTTTGATATATCTCTTAGTAGGTTTACATTATTGTCCAATAAAAAAGGAATAACATGGAAAATGTATAGGAATTTCACAAGTAGGTAGGTAATATGAATGAACAAGAAATTGGTATAAATTCGTGCGTCACTTGATTGAGGCAACGCAAAGAATCTCCTGATGCATACCGACGCAGAACCACAAGTATTCATCTTAAACTAATTCAACCGAATTGGCACGTTTGTGAAGTTAGCAGGGCTACTTTCACCCACTCAAATGGGACCTTGACAAGAATTTGCAATTTTGTTTGCATTTCTTTTCTCGATTTCTCAGTTCGCCAAATAAGGGTGCAGTCGGGTGACATCGTGGATCTCAGGAACTTGAAGTAAGGCTCCAAATAAGCAGTTTTTTTGCAGGCTAAAAATTTGAAGTCCTTAGTTTGAAAAATTTCACAAAATTGACTTCAGTTTTCAGTATGAAGTTATGAGGTCACATCGTGAAGCTAGCAGGTCAGTATGCATTTTTTTCTTCAAATTAAGGACTTACAAATTTTGACCTTGCCTATTGTTGAACAGCGAAAAAACTGCAAATTTGGAGCCTGCAAGTTCCTAGAATAATTGGTCCCGGAAATACTTGATGTGACCTGTTAAATTGACAGTGAAGGTCAATAGGTAAGGACTTAAAATTTTCAACCTAGCCTCAGTGACGTTTATTCGAAGGTGCGCAGGTGTTCTCCGCACATCCTACCAAAATCTTAACAATCGCACTTTTCTTTATTTTTAATATTTTACCGGTATCAATATCCTAAACAAAGATATGGACACAAACTTCAAAACAAAATCATTCCACCTAACTTACTTACTTAAGGTGGCGCTACAGTCCAGGGTGGACCAGGGCCTCAACCTCAACCAACAAGCTTTTTCCAGCCGGATCGGTTTCTAGCTAGCTGTCTCCAGTTTCGCACGCCAAGTTGGTTGAGGTCCTCTTCTCCTTGCGTGTGCCACCTTTTACGCTGCCCACCTTTACTGCGCTGCCCCACGGGCTTGGATTCAAAGACTTTCCGGGCCGGGGCATTGTTGTCCATTCGTTCTAGGTGACCCAGCCATCTAAGTCGTTGGCTTTTCACTTTTGTGGCTAGGTCGGTGTCGCTGTACAGCCCATACAGTTCATTGTTGGATCTTCTTCTCCATTCCCCATCTATACAGACGGGACCAAAAATCACCCGGAGAATTTTCCTCTCAAAACAGCCTAACGCATTCTCATCCACTGTTAACAGTGTTCATGCCTTTGCACCATACATCAGGACCGGGATGATAAGCGTCTTATACAGGGACAATTTAGTTGCTCGAGAGAGGGCTTTGCTTCTCAATTGCCTTCATAGCCCAAAAAAAGGCTATTGGCAAGAGTCTATATATGGAGTATATATAAAGCTGTCTATAGTGACGTTCTGTCCGAAACAGCGCGTCGCCTTGCTTAAAACCTTTTTTGACATCAAAGGTGTCGGTGAGGTCTTTGCCGACCTTGATGGAGCAGCGTGCATTCTATATCGTCATCCTGCACAAACGGCCGAGTTCTGCAGGAATGCCAAAACTAGACATTGCTCTATATAGTTCGTCTCTATAGTATAGATGCTGTCATACGCGGCCTTGAAATCGATGAAAAGGTAGTGGGTATCGATTTGAAACTCCTGGGTTTTTTCCAAGATCTGTCGTAGTGCGGTTTTTTGGTCGATGGTTGACTTCCCTGGCCTAAAGCCACACTGATATGGACCTATCAGGTTGTTGACGAATGGCTTTAGGCGTTCACAAAGTACGGCAGAGAAGATCTTGTAGGCGATATTAAGAAGACTGATGCCTCTGTGGTTGGTGCCGAGGTTCCATTCATCGCCGGTATACAATTTGCAGAAATGATTTTTCCATATCCTCAGCACCGACTGTTCCCCTGATCGTCCTTTCGGGGTTTGGTTCGGGCCCTGTTAACTTGGGAGGTTCGTTTTACTTTTTGGTTCGATTAACCTGAGTCCGTTATCTTAGGTGGTGTCGTGCAGGCTATATCTTCCGATTGTGCCACCAAAGACGTCATCTCTTCCTAGTTTGGCATTAAAATCACCCAAGACAATTTTAAGGTCATAGCTAGGACATTGCTCATATGTCTTGTCCAGGAGCTCGTAGAACTCTTCCTTGGTGTCAACATCTTTCTCCTCTATCGGGACATGTGCGAATATGAGGCTTATGTCGGTGAATTTTCGTGAGGCACTCGTTCATAAGGGCCGACGAATCTACGCCCAAAAAGACGCTGCTTTTGTTGTCGGTAACAGTCACCGTAGTAGATATCAGTCTTTCATTTTTCTTCTGCCCCGCAGCATCCCATCGTACTTCTTGGATGGCGGTGATGTCTGCTTTGTAGCAGTCTACTATTAATAGTACAACATAACGTGGTCTAAAGAGAGAAAAATGAAAATCAAATTTATCTAAGCAAAAATATTATCATATATAATGTAGGTGTAGCAATGTTTATTCGAACAAGCACCATTTGAAACCATTTAAATTCCGATTTTATTTCCAAATATTATTTTTTTCGATAACAGCTGATTTTGAATTTTTAATGCCACGGATACCAACTTTAAGGTTTCAAGTAAGATTGAATATAGAAGTGAATACTCATGCATTGCTGTGCTGGGTTATAAGTTACCAATAAAAAATGTCTTTGATCATTAATATATTTATATATTACTGAAATAATAAATATTTTGAAAATTATATAAAGTATGGATGTGATATTAAGAAAATGACTTCAAACATTTAAATATTACAACTTTTGATCGTCGAGCTTTGACATACTCACAAAACCATTTAATGTCAATGTAAACCTGCAACACTCTTGACTCTATAGCCCTTCGCCAGCTAAAATGTTATTTTATATGCCTTTATCCCACCAAAACGTAGTGTAAGGAAAACAAGTGAGCATTATTGCAGGCATCATCAACCGGCAGCACGAAAACTATCATCAATAACCCTCCGATTGAGGATTACACCCCGAGATAAGCGCATTTAAAATATTACACTCGTTTCTGGAAAAACTTCTTCTGTGCACTCCGCATCATCATCCCAGCCGGCCGGCGGGCAGCACCAAGTAAAACTAGCAGCTTCAGTCTAATGCCCTTTTACCATATGTAAACTTCCATGTACAACTATGACAGAGCGTGTAAAATCCTTCCTTTTTATGAGTCTTTTTCTCATATTTCCCCCATGTGCCATTCTCTCCCCATCATCAAGAAACTCCATAGTGCTTTGCATCCAGCACTTGAGTTCTTTTGCCAGAGCTCCAATGGATAAAAGAGGTAAATGGCCACTAGCCATTTTCCAGCATCTGCACTTTATGAATTCCCTCACACTATTTTTTTTTTTATTGTTGCTTTGCTGCCCTTGTAGGTACTCTACAGCCACCCTTATTGAGCCACCCACAAAATGGAGTCGCGAACATTTTTGGGTATTTAAATTTATCCTGCTGCTTTAGGGTGTGTAAGCAGAAAAATGCAAATATCCGCACACATTGGACGAAAAGCAAACACAAAAAATGGAAGTGAGTGAAAAAAGAAACGAACCACTCTAAGCTAAATGGACGACACAACACCATTGTATCGGAGTCCTTTATGCACCTCTATCAAATCCGTTTATATCGTCGAGGTAGTCCTGGATGTTTTTTTTTGTTTCCAGTCCATTCCCAACTTTTTGTTGTCTTTATCTTGTGGAGAATAGGACCTGAATACAGAGATTTCATTCCAGTTTCATTTTTCGCTGTAATTTCCATCCAAGAGCAGTAGCATGCATGCACTGCATGAAGCTCATACTAACAAGTAAGTGGGGAATCCTAGAAAAATAAACCGATTCTACTATGGGTTACCTTAATGTGTGGAGAGCAGGGAGGTAGAACCTTACAAGTTTGTTTTATTTTTCCAAAAATTTAAATTCCAACCATTTTCAACAAAAGTTGGTTAGCAAGCTTTGGAACCTAGGACTAGCCGCTGGCTGAGTAGCAATATTGAACTACATCAGAACCGAGGGCGATTCACCCTCAGGTAATTCCCTGCATTCACCATCGCACCACCTCCCAACCCTGAAGCAATGAAGCCAGATGAACTTTGACCTCACTTTGATCCTTTTCCATTGAATTCTCCCCTTTGTTTGGTTTTAAAAATGTTGATTCTTGTTTTGTTATTTTTATTTTTTATTCTGTAGTATGTAGAATAAGGGACTTTAAAAGCTGCTTGTATGGTTTCGTTAAAACAATCATAATCGAGAATTTCTTCTAACACTACGTTGTTTCCAACGTTGTTTCTATGAGAGGGTGTTTGCAATAGGCATTAAATTTCTCGATAAACACAAGACACTCCCAATAAGGGTCAACAGCTTACTTAAATGTTAAATCAATCGGAGAACATTGAAGAACAAAAACTGTTGCAATTTCCTGAAAAAGAATCAAACCCCACCTCTATGAGCTATGTTTCATACCATTTCATTCGTAGCGAGATATTTCATAGAATCGCAGTGAGTGCTGAAGATAAGGAAAAATCATTTCTGCAAATTGTATAACGGTGGCGATGACGAACCATTCCACTGCCATCCAGGTTGCATCATTCAGCCTGGACGACGTAGGCCAACAATTCCGTCGACCCGATCTTGATGAAGTGATAGTTATCTAAACCGAGCTGTTTTAAAACGGCTGGCGAAGAACTAGTAAGGAATAAGCTATGCACCAGCTTATCTGTTTAATATGGTCGGAGGAAGGCATGCCTGATGAATGGAACCTTAGAATTGTTTGTCTGATCCTGAAGAAAGGCGATCCTATGGATGGCACCAACTCCAAAAAAATCAGTCTCCCTAATATCGCATACAAGATCTTCTCTGCCGTACTTTGTGAACGCCTGAAGCGATTCGTCAACAACGTGATAGGTACATATCAGTGCGACAGAAAGTCTACCATCGACCAAATATTTGCACTACGGCAGATCTTGGGAAAAACCCAGGAGTTTCAAATCGATTTCTTTGGTAAATTTTAAGCCTTCAATTAAATTTTAACGTCCAAAAAGTTAGCTCGCCAACATAGGCATAAAAAATTAAAAATTTTATTACAATTTTATGCTCTTTTTGTGCTATTTTTGTGTTGTTTTCGCAATTTTTGTGCTTTAATATATGTTTTTTTATGCAATGTTGTGTCATCTTAAATTTAAGCTAGCACAACTTTGTCAATTATTAACCGATTTTAATAAGAGAGGTGTCATAATTTTGTGCTCTTTGTGTTTATATATCTGCATTTTAAAAGATTGGATTCAAATATCTATTTTTTTTTTAATGAAAATCATATTTGTACCCAAAAATGAAAGTGTGTACATAAACAGTCCATCATGCATTTGCATAAAATAAAACCACTGATCTCTATAATACACTAGAAATATTAATTAAGTCTTGAGCTTTGATCGTCCATCAAAATAATGAACGATTGTGCATTCTAAACGTCTCAAAATCAATCATTAAAGTTTTCAATGACAGCTAGAATTGGCACCTTAAATATGTACCAAGATTGAATCTCAAATAAAATGAAAAACAGCGGCAAATAATATGAAATTTATTAAGAAATAATTTGCCAACAGTTTTATAACAATTACATAATTAAGTCATGGTAAATGTTATTTGATTAAATCATGACTTCCTTCCATACATGAGTGTTTTTTTTTTGTTTGTTAATTCTATTCTTATTTGTTTTCTTGGAGATCTAGAGATGTGTGCCTCGTTCTTCCCTTCCCCCACATTTTAACAAAGCCACCATACGAAGAAAGATTATTCACTTTGTTTTGAATCAAGACGACTATATTGTTGGGTTACAATGACATTTATGTTTTCCTAAGTTGATTGTAAAAGCTTTCGTTCAAGTTATATAGTTACAATCTTGTATCTTAAATTATAAATTTTTTATACTTTTCCACCACTTTTCTGTGTTCGAATATTCACCATCTCAATAATCTCATCCCTAACCAAACACAAGCACTTAATAATTTTTGTATTGAAAAAATATTTTCTGTATCTGAATGTGGCCCTTTCCCATAGCTTCACCACTGACTGATTAAAAACAGCTGTTCTATTTATTCTATTCACATTCCATGTCACCATTTTTTATACGCATTGTTTTACTTTTCGTTCTGCATTGCGCTGCTCGATGAACGAAATTGAAAATTGTTGCATATTTTTTGGAGAAGTCTACACACTCTTTTCGCACACAATTAATTACCCAGGCCATTTATTGTGTGCGGAAAAATGACATTTATGTTTTTTCGTGTGTATTTTCGTTGTTTCTTGCATTACAGCGTGGCTAGCCTGTGTTCCTTTTTTTTCAGTTGCATTTGTTTTGATTTTT